>OX246745.1:45686802-45927697 GCA_945910005.1 Isoperla grammatica
GATAGATATTAGCGAAAAGATCGATACTATAATTATTAATGTACATAACTTAGTCAATTATTCAATGGTATACACATGATTACTATTATCTAGGTGAAAGTGAACTTTACCGTGCAAACACAAGACAATTTGTTGTTTATGTTGTTTATGTTTATATTATAATATTATCTTATAATCTTGGTACAATTTATTAATATTCAATATCAAAATATTGAGAAGGATTTTGTTCGTGATTGGTTTCCTTCAACAAACTCAATTACGTGGCGCCCATCCTACCCATTCTCCACTCTTGAAGAAAACAACCCACGCTCACCCCGATTAGATGCTTTGCCCGGCCATGCAGGTCAACATGTATTGTTCCCGTCAAATACGGGTGTAACAAAAATGGCGCCCAACGTTAAGGCACTCGATAGAAATTCCGCCTACACATTGAGAATCATGACTGCATGTTTCATTTAGACAAGACGTGGAGATTGGGTAGATTTGTAAATAAATTTGTATTGTATAAGTACCCTATTGTAAACATATGGTTATAATTGTATTATGTACTATATTCCTACTTTATTGCAATCAGATAGCTGATAATTATTATTTAGGTGCAACTTACTGTCTGCAATATTTTTAGTGTAACAATTTATTCTAGAACTGTTTACCAATCTGTGCAGCTCTGCAGGTGGGTTGAATGCTTTAGTGAACGTTGGTTTGTTTACAAAACTGTACATCTTGAATGTATTGTTTAAACTGTTTATTGAATGGTGACTAATTTAAGAACATTATTGCGGCAATAATTAAAATCAAATTGTTACCATGGCAGTTTATCGTTTATTACGCGATGAACTAGAATACGAATTAGAAGTAAGAGGTGTAACAGGGTGTCGAGTCCTATGCGCAAAACGGCTACGTCAGTTTCTTAAAATTGAAAAAGAAGGCAAAACAGGAAATTATCCGCCAATAAGACGTGACCGCTAACGACGAATTAAAAATATGTTTCGACCAAGTTAGCAGATATCGAGAATCTTCTTCAAACAATTAATAACGATAGTACTTCTAGTGACATTGAGAAGATTGAAGTAAAATTAGACCACGTTTTTTGAACGCGCTAAACGGATTTCGGGCGATGATACGATTAATGCAGCCACGGTCAACTATATTAACAATGGCTTTAGACAATTATGAGTCACTTGAAAATTCACGACAAATTAATTGGTCGAGGAAAACCCGACGAGTATAGTACATACAGCAACCGTTGCGCCTGAAAGCAGTTATACGAAAACTAAGATTCCTGTGTGTAAGTGGGATATCAGTTTTAATGGAGATCCTAGGGGCATAAATGTAAACGCATTCATTGAACGAGTAGACGAATTAAGGATAGCTCGTCAAATTAGCAAAGAAGAATTATGGGATTCGGCGATCGATCTTTTCAAAGGCTCTGCAATGATATGGTTTCGCGCAATTAGACGAGAGGTACACGATTGGGATGAACTTCTAATTTCTTTAAGAAAAGAATTTCAACCACCTGACTATGAAGAACAGTTATGGGACGAAATACGAGTAAGGACACAAGGTCCAGATGAACGAATTGGCTTATATTTAGCAACCATGGAAAATTTATTTGCACGTTTACCAGGAAGAGTTGAGGAAGCGGACAAACTTAAAATTTTGAGAAAAAATATTGATCCTTATTTTATAGATCGTTTGGCCCTACAGAAAATAGAATCAATTTATGATCTGCTAGAGGTATGCCGTCAGCTAGAGCGAGGAAAACTTTTGGTTGAGCGATTTCAAAGACCAGTCACCAATAAAAAGATACCACCACTCGAACCAGACCTTGCATACTGTACGTCTAAATTCCATATTTCTACGGTAGAAACATCAAAAACCACCCCTCAAGAAGTAGGAAGATCACCTAATGTAGATCAACCCTCTAAACAGGCGTCACGGAAATCCGCGTGTTGGAATTGTAAAAAAGTAGGACTTGGATTTAGATCGTGCCAAGAACCGCCGTCGAGATTCTGTTTTAAATGTGGATACGCTGATGTATATATTGCTACGTGCCCGCAGTGTAATAAACAGGGAAACGAGCACCGGTAATGTCTAGTGGTCGAACGCATTACCGTGCAGTTAAACAGGCCACCGACGAATGGAAACATTGGTGTAAGTTAGTATCACACTTTATGAAAAATGAACCCAAACTGAGCTACCTGTTAGAAAACAAGGAAGATGATGACCGGTTATTTGTAACCACAGATATTCTAGGAACTATGTTACCAGGCTTACTCGATTCTGGAGCTAGTCGATCCGTGTTAGGGGAAAAAGGATTCCAGAAACTTAAACATTTACGCCTTAATATTCAGTCACCCGGAACACTGCAAATCATGACAGCTTGTGGACAGAGATGTAAGGTAAACGGGGTAATAGAGCTTCCTATGAAAATTGAAGGAGAATTTAAATTGATTGAAGTATTGTATGTGCCTGAAGTCTCGACTGAATTGATACTTGGACTAGACTTTTGGAAGACCATGGGTATAGTACCGAACGTTGTCGCAGGTTCATGGAAATTCTCACGAGAGGAGGAACTCAGTTATATCTCGGGGATAACCAAGATCCAAAGTAACTTTACGGAAAATGATCAGGAAAAAGTTCAAGAGTTCCTTGCCAAGTATTGTATTCCCACAGAAGACAGATTAGGATGTACAACGTTAGTGAAGCATAAAATTGACACTGGCACAGCAGAACCCATCAAACAACGATATTATCCCGTATCGCCAGCCAAACAAAACCTGATTAACCAAGAACTTGATTCAATGTTAACACAGGGTATAGTTGAACCGTCACAGAGTGCATGGTCTTCTCCTATCGTCCTGTTAGAGAAACCGGATGGATCTAAAAGATTTGTAGTAGATCTACGGAAGGTTGACCAAGTTACAAAACGAGATGCATATCCACTCCCCTACGTATCCTCAATTTTAGATCGGTTACGAGATTCAAACGTTCTCTCATCAATCGACTTAAAGAGAGCGTATTGGCAAGTACCTCTCGAGGAGAGTAGCAAGGAGAAAACTGCGTTTACAGTACCTGGAAGAGGTCTATTCCATTTTACTAGAATGCCGTTTGGACTACACAACTCTCCAGCTACCTGGCAGAGACTCATCGATAAAATTCTTGGTCCCGATCTTGAGCCATATGTATTCGTATACTTAGACGATATAATCATAACAACGTCAACGATCGAGGAACACTTAAGAATTCTCGAAGAAGTGTTAAAACGATTACATGCAGCGGGTCTTTCCATTAATAAAGATAAATGTGTCTTTGGGCGATCCGAACTCAAGTATCTAGGATACGTTGTTGATAGTCATGGACTGAGAGTTGACCCAAGTAAGGTTGAATCAATCCTCCATTATCCCCGACCTACTACAGCCAAAGAAGTACGTCGATTCATAGGTCTTACGTCATGGTATAGGAGATTTGTACCGAATTTCTCTACTTTAATTTCTCCACTGACCCAATTAACCAGAAAACGACAAAAATTTGTATGGAGTGAAGAAGCTGAAGAATCATTTCGACTGCTGAAAGAAAAATTAGTCGAGGCACCGATAATGAGCTGTCCAGATTTCACTCTTCCCTTTGTTTTGCAAACTGATGCCTCTGCATATGGATTAGGGTGGGTTCTCTCACAGAGCTTTGAAGACGGTGAACACGTAATCGCATATGGAAGTAGGAGTTTGACAAGGCAAGAACGCAATCTCTCTACGACGGAAAGAGAATGTCTCGCTGTGATATGGGGTATAGAGAAAAATCGGCATTACCTTGAAGGAACCCACTTTACGGTGATAACAGACCACTATTCACTCCTTTGGCTACACAACCTGAACGATCCCGGAGGAAAACTGTCAAGATGGTCTCTTCGTTTACAACCGTATGATTTTAGTATAGTCCATAGGAAAGGAAGTGAACACCTGGTGCCAGATGCATTATCACGAGCGGTACCGGTTGACTTGATAACCATCTCACCAGAAATAACAGATAAATGGTACCTAAAAATGAAGAAACAAATCCAAGAACATCCCTTACAATTTCCACTATGGAGATTGGACGAAGGTAACCTCTATAAAAATGTAAATGGATGGAAACTTGTAATACCAAAAGACTCCCGAATGTGTGTTTATAAAGAATGTCATGATGATCCAACATCAGGTCATTTGGGTATATATAAAACATACAAACGTATGTCACAACTTTACTATTGGCCCAAGATGCGTAGCGATGTTGGACGCTATGTAAATCATTGCACGATATGCATTCAGTACAAACCTGAACAGAGATTACCAGCCGGACTGATGGGAAAATCCCGTAAGATAGAACAGCCCTGGCAACTCATTTCAACTGATCTCCTTGGACCATTCCCGCGCTCTTCGAAAGGGAATAAATATATTTTAGTAGTGTCAGATTGGTTCACCAAATACACTTTACTCTTCCCTCTTCGGTCCGCAACGGCTACGAGGATTTGCCGACATATAGAGGAAGATGTCATATTAATGTACGGAGCACCACAAATAATTGTGTGCGATAATGGCCCACAGTACGCCGGGAAAGAAATGAAAGCCCTAGCAAAAACTTACCAATCACATATTTTCTTTAACGCAAAATACCATCCCCAAGTGAACCCAACTGAACGAATCAACCGAGTAATCAAAACCATGATTGCGTCATATGTTGAAGAAAAGCATACGAAGTGGGATGCCCATTTGGCAAAATTAGGTTACGCACTTCGGACCGCAACACATGAGGTGACCGGCTACACCCCTGCGTATCTTAACTTCGCCAGAGAAATACACATTTCAGGAAAGGTATATGGAACAATATCCGCCACGGAAGAAGAGGTACCGGAAATAGCCTCAAGATCCGAAATAAACCAAAAAGCAAAGACTTTAAAAGAAGTGTACCAAGAAGTAAATAAACGTCTTCAGCATGCCTACGAGCAAAGCGCCAAACGATATAACCTTCGCCGCAGACCAGTGCAGTATAGTGTTGGACAGAAGGTGTACAAACGCAACTTCGCCCAGTCAAACGCCCCGGACAAATTCAACGCTAAACTAGCACCAAAATTCATTGGACCTTTTACCATTGTGAAGAAACTATCACCATTAGTATATGAATTAGAAAACAGCAAGAATAGAAGTATAGGATATTGGCACGTACAAGATCTCAAACCGAACCCAGATTAATCTACCAGAATATATATATATATATATATATACACCCCAAACTTTATAGACGTAAGGAGGGAGTGTGACGCCAGGGTTTGCGCCACAAAGTGTACTTAGAATTACCAGCCTCGAACTATACATGAATTACACGTCAACACTGATAAGAGCGAATCGAGGGGAGGAACCAGTCAGTCAGCAGTCACTCTCTCGACAGACCAACGACCACGAGGACAGATCGCGGTGGAGCGGCGATCTACGCAAAGGTTTCTACGAGGACTCAAAAATATACCAGTGTAAAATAGGAGTAGATTCGAACTTTCAGTGAATTACTTTCGTTTACCTGTGATCGATAAAATATATCGGAGCAATTTGAGAAGTTTCCACGTCAATACAGCCGCCGTTCATTCCACGAATCATTGATAGAAGGTAAGATCCGTCGCCCATTTATAGACTATTAAAGTTTGGCGTGTAGAAGAAATGGCCCAACACTGAAACGCCCGTTTTTTTTTGGTTTCAGTGCTAAGTATCAGAAGAAGAGCACTTCTTCTAGCAGACGAACTAGCCCTCCCCTACAATACACATACTCGCGCGTCACCGCGTCGAGTGTAAACAACAGTACGATACGTCACATCTATAGCCAGACAATAACAGTTACAATCAAGATAGATATTAGCGAAAAGATCGATACTATAATTATTAATGTACGTAACTTAGTCAATTATTCAATGGTATACACATGATTACTATTATCTAGGTGAAAGTGAACTTTACCGTGCAAACACAAGACAATTTGTTGTTTATGTTGTTTATGTTTATATTATAATATTATCTTATAATCTTGGTACAATATATTAATATTCAATATCAAAATATTGAGAAGGATTTTGTTCGTGATTGGTTTCCTTCAACAAACTCAATTACGTGGCGCCCATCCTACCCATTCTCCACTCTTGAAGAAAACAACCCACGCCCACCCCGATTAGATGCTTTGCCCGGCCATGCAGGTCAACATGTATTGTTCCCGTCAAATACGGGTGTAACAAACTTGACAGAGAATTAAAACAATATGCAATATGCAATGAATATCCAACTCGAACTACTGAAACCAGTTCTTCGCTAATTGATCATGTCATATCAAATAGATTTAACAAACCGCAATTACTATATCAAACATATCTAATGATCTCTCAGACCACTCAGTCATTATCACTGAGGTATTAAAAACAAGTGGGAAAATACATAGAAAAACTCTTAAACAAAGTATAACAATTGAAATTCCTGATAAAGAAAAGTAGCACCCTACCTTGGCAACAATTCCATCAAAATAAATGAGGCTATGACATCTGAAGAAATGTGTAGTATCATTCATGATACTATTCTAACATGCCAACAAAAATGTACTTAAACCATTAAGAAAACATTTATTGATAAAGTTTCAACACCCTGGCTTAACAAAGAGATAGTACACCTAGGTAAACATAAAAATAAACTTCACAACCATCTTCTAAAGCAGTGTTTCTCAAAGTGTGATCCGCGAGGGTCCAGTAGGTAGTCCGCGAGCAGGTCAGCAGGTTTTTAGATTTTACATAATTAACTACCAAACGTAACCCATTTGCTTTTTTTTAAATATCTAACACAATAATAATGCAATAATAGCTGATAAATGTTCTCTTATTTATTAGCTATATAACTCGTATTCAAATGTTTAATGTAATATGACTGTGTATCATAGATAGGTGGTCCGCGTGTACTTTGACATCCATCAAGTGGTCCGCGGACACAAAAAGTTTGAGAAGCACTGTTCTAAAGAACCCAAATGATGCACAAACTGAAAGATAGGTACAAGGCAATCAGAAATCAATTAACTGGTATTATTAAGAAGGCAAAGGAACAACATTATAATGAAACACTACAAAAAAATACTAATAATCCAAAAAAGTTCTGGAAGACAATAATATTCTTCGTAACTCTACAAACAACATTAAAAAACAGCCAGACTTAAAAGTAGGTAATAAACAAATAAAAGACCCAAAAGAAATAGCAGACATCTTTAACAGCTACTTCATTAGGCCTAATGTAGAAAAAAAACTTGCCAGTAAAATACCATCAAACTATCAACCAACCTACATAAAACTTGCAAATGCTAGCTCATCCTTTTTCCTACAACCAACAACAGAACCGGAAATACTAGACACAATAATGTCACTTAAAATTAGCAGCTCAAAGGGGAAAGATGGAATTCACACTAGTGTAATAAAACAAAATGCCCATATACTTGCAAGACCCATTAGTGTCATGGTAAATAAATCAATAAGCTCAGGAGATATACCAAATGCATTAAAAGTAGCCAAAGTAATTACCATACACAGATCGGGTCCAACAACAGATAAATCAAATTATAGACCAATCTCTATTTTACCAGTTATATCGAAAATATTAGAGAAAATAGTAAAGAAAAGATTAGACAAATACCTTCAAAAAATCAACTTCTATCATATCGGTAAATATGGATTTCGAGATAAGATGAGAACAAACTGTGCAGTAGTTGACTTGATATCAGAGTTACAAGAAAAACAGGACCAAGGAGAAATTACATCTGGGCTTTTCATTGACTTGCGCAAAGCATTTGACACGGTCGATCATAACATATTATTATATAAAATGGAAAAGATAGGAATTCGTGGTACTCCACTGAAATTCTTTACAAATTATCTCAGTGGTAGAACACAGTTTGTGACCATAGATGGAACATGTGGGTCAGAAGCTCCAGTTTCATGTGGAGTGCTGCAAGGCTCAGTCCTGGGTCCTCTTTTTTCATATACATTAATGACTTATATCCAGCAGGAATTCGTGGTAAACTACAAAGCTTTGCTGATGACACCATATTTGTTTTACAACAATAGAATCATAGAGATACTTATAGCCGATAGGCAACATGACATAAACATAATCATTCATTGGCTCGATGCAAACAAGCTCAGTCTTAACATCGACAAAACAAGCTATATGATTTTCAATTCTCCTCGTCACAACAAAAAATATACAAATACTAAACTGTTAATAGACAACATTCCTATTCAGATTGTATCGCACGTCAAATATTTAGGGCTCATAATAGACCAAAATCTATATTGGCATCTACATACAGACTTTGTAAAAAAAAATCCTACCAATTACAGGGGCCATTAGAAGAATAACGCCATTAACAACCACAGCAACGCGCACCTCAATATACTACTCATACATACACAGTCACATACAATACTTAAACCTAATATGGGGACAAGCTAACAGCACCAAAATGAAAGAACTGGAGACAGTACAGAATAGATTTGTTAGAAATACATTCTGTCTAGAATCACGCACACACCGTAAAGACATGTATACAAAATTATGCATCCTGCCCACTAAACTAATAACCAAACAGCAGGCATTAAGTTTCATTCCTGACATAATAAATGGTAATAAGAGAGCAAACATTAAACTTAAACAAAATACAGACTCACAATTACAATACAAGGCATGCAGAAGACCTCCACAGTCCACTTACACACAATAAACACCACCAAACATGGCAAAAAACAAATCAAACACTATACGGCTTCCAAGAATATAACAAACTACTGTACCATCAAAGTTTAAAAAGTTAACTTCAAATCAATTCAGAATAAGAATTAAGGAACATATTATTGAAAATGAAACTTGTAACTATTTTGACTAAAATATTGATGTTCTTTAATAATTCAATGCAAAGTAGCCTGTATGTAAACACCTGTGTATGTACCTCTCATTTTTTTACATTTTACTTTTACCTAATATTTATGATTATTTTTAATTTTAGATTTAGTTTAGTAAGTAGTCTGTACCTCTCTACCTGATATGATACCTACAATTCATCCTGTAAAAAGTCATATGACTCATAGGCAGTGGTTAAAGTGGGGCGGTATGAGCCGGTATGCATACCGTTACTAAAACTACCAACGGTATGCCATACCGGCACTAATTTTTATCGGTTGTTGGCATATTGACTAATTTTGTTGAACGTTTTGTTGTATTTTGTATTTATATTTGCAATGTTTTTCTAACGTAAATGTTGCAAATTTTGTTTTTTCCCCACAAAATAATGTTATTAGCAAGAGTTCTCCACCCCACGACCCCTCTCCGTAGCCATTTGCACGTGTTCATGACAAAATACCTAAACAAAATACTTTGCGGGGCAAAACTGAGGGGCCACGCTTCCTAGCCCCCCCCCCCCATTTTGTCTACTGTACACAGCAGTAGTGCATACTGTTACTTCTTTGAGTCCACTTTAACCACTGCTCATAGGAATAAAATGAAAAAATGAATACAAAATCCATTTTCTACGATCTAACTAAATTACAATATGGATATACATACATGCAGAACCAAAATCAAAATCAGAAAAATGTCTGTTCACAAAATGCTTATTACATTGGTATGTTAATCAGTACAATAACAGCTCATAATATTATTGAGGTCAAAAATAATACTGAATGGAATGATGAATAACAAAATAAGTACTCTATGAGCAAGAAGAAATTAGTTATGAAAACAAAAAAGGTATTTGCTAGGTAAACTAAGGTAGGTGCATTGAAATATAAATATAACTATGTATGAAGAACTCAATTTTGATCTACAGATAACCACACTGTACATAGGATGTATTTGGTTCATAGAGTATTGCATGGTGTTTGGCAGACTTCTTTGGCTGTGTCAAGGGTCATCAAGTAGGGAGTAGAATACATTTTCAATAAGGTACACTTTGAGTTTAAATTTAAATTACTTCAGATATGGTACTGATTTTTTTAGTGTTTACTGGTATGGAAATACACATTCTACGTGGCACTGGCACTCTATCCTAGTTATGTTTGCAATTGCTTCAGGTGCATTTGGAATAATGTTGGGCCTGTATTTCCACGTGAGCTGTGCTGCATTTCTCATGCCGTATTGGTACATCTTCCTTCTCGACAAATCTTCCTGGAACAATCACTCGTACTTGTTCGGTCTGATGGCTACTTTGTTGCTGGGTACGAGTGCCAATCATTACTGGTAAGACACCATCATCATTAGTAACCGTTCTTGTCAAGTATCCGGTCATTCACCAGACAGTGTGACTTGACCAAAACTTGTTGCAACCCCTGGCTTTGGGTCAATAGGTTCATGTAAGCAGTGGTAAATATATCCGGTCATTCACCAGACAGTGTGACTTGACCAACACTTGTTGCAACCCCTGGCTTAGGGTCAATAGGTTCATGTAAGCAGTGGTAAATATATCCGGTCATTCACCAGACAGTGTGACTTGACCAACACTTGTTGCAAGCCCTGGCTTAGGGTCAATAGGTTCATGTAAGCAGTGGTAAATATATCCGGTCATTCACCAGACAGTGTGACTTGACCAACACTTGTTGCAACCCCTGGCTTAGGGTCAATAGGTTCATGTTAGCAGTGGTAAATATATCCGGTCATTCACCAGACAGTTTGACTTGACCAACACTTGTTGCAAGCCCTGGCTTAGGGTCAATAGGTTCATGTAAGCAGTGGTAAATATATCCGGTCATTCACCAGACAGTGTGACTTGACCAACACTTGTTGCAACCCCTGGCTTAGGGTCAATAGGTTCATGTAAGCAGTGGTAAATATATCCGGTCATTCACCAGACAATGTGACTTGACCAACACTTGTTGCAACCCCTGGCTTAGGGTCAATAGGTTCATGTAAGCAGTGGTTATTATATCCGGTCATTCACCAGACAGTGTGACTTGACCAACACTTGTTGCAACCCCTGGCTTAGGGTCAATAGGTTCATGTAAGCAGTGGTAAATATATCCGGTCATTCACCAGACAGTGTGACTTGACCAACACTTGTTGCAACCCCTGGCTTAGGGTCAATAGGTTCATGTAAGCAGTGGTAAATATATCCGGTCATTCACCAGACAGTGTGACTTGACCAACACTTCTTGCAACCCCTGGCTTAGGGTCAATAGGTTCATGTAAGCAGTGGTAAATATATCCGGTCGTTCACTAGACAGTGTGACTTGACCAACACTTGTTGCAACCCCTGGCTTAGGGTCAATAGGTTCATGTAAGCAGTGGTAAATATATCCGGTCATTCACCAGACAGTGTGACTTGACCAACACTTGTTGCAACCCCTGGCTTAGGGTCAATAGGTCCATGTAAGAAGTGGTAAATATATCCGGTCATCCCCAGACAGTTTGACTTGACCAACACTTGTTGCAAGCCCTGGCTTAGGGTCAATAGGTTCATGTAAGCAGTGGTAAATATATCCGGTCATTCACCAGACAGTGTGACTTGACCAACACTTGTTGCAAGCCCTGGCTTAGGGTCAATAGGTTCATGTAAGCAGTGGTAAATATATCCGGTCATTCACCAGACAGTGTGACTTGACCAACACTTGTTGCAACCCCTGGCTTAGGGTCAATAGGTTCATGTAAGCAGTGGTTAATATATCCGGTCATTCACCAGACAGTGTGACTTGACCAACACTTGTTGCAACCCCTGGCTTAGGGTCAATAGGTTCATGTAAGCAGTGGTAAATATATCCGGTCATTCACCAGACAGTGTGACTTGACCAACACTTGTTGCAACCCCTGGCTTAGGGTCAATAGGTTCATGTAAGCAGTGGTAAATATATCCGGTCATTCACGAGACAGTGTGACTTGACCAACACTTGTTGCAACCCCTGGCTTAGGGTCAATAGGTTCATGTAAGAAGTGGTAAATATATCCGGTCATTCACCAGACAGTGTGACTTGACCAACACTTGTTGCAACCCCTGGCTTAGGGTCAATAGGTTCATGTAAGCAGTGGTAAATATATCCGGTCATTCACCAGACAGTGTGACTTGACCAACACTTGTTGCAACCCCTGGCTTAGGGTCAATAGGTTCATGTAAGCAGTGGTTAATATATCCGGTCATTCACCAGACAGTGTGACTTGACCAACACTTGTTGCAACCCCTGGCTTAGGGTCAATAGGTTCATGTAAGCAGTGGTAAATATATCCGGTCACTCACCAGACAGTGTGACTTGACCAACACTTGTTGCAACCCCTGGCTTAGGATCAATAGGTTCATGTAAGCAGTGGTTAATATATCCGGTCATTCACCAGACAGTGTGACTTGACCAACACTTGTTGCAACCCCTGGCTTAGGGTCAATAGGTTCATGTAAGCAGTGGTAAATATATCCGGTCATTCACCAGACAGTGTGACTTGACCAACACTTGTTGCAACCCCTGGCTTAGGGTCAATAGGTTCATGTAAGCAGTGGTTAATATATCCGGTCATTCACCAGACAGTGTGACTTGACCAACACTTGTTGCAACCCCTGGCTTAGGGTCAATAGGTTCATGTAAGCAGTGGTTATTATATCCGGTCATTCACCAGACAGTGTGACTTGACCAACACTTGTTGCAACCCCTGGCTTAGGGTCAATAGGTTCATGTAAGCAGTGGTAAATATATCCGGTCACTCACCAGACAGTGTGACTTGACCAACACTTGTTGCAACCCCTGGCTTAGGGTCAATAGGTTCATGTAAGCAGTGGTTAATATATCCGGTCATTCACCAGACAGTGTGACTTGACCAACACTTGTTGCAACCCCTGGCTTAGGGTCAATAGGTTCATGTAAGCAGTGGTTAATATATCCGGTCATTCACCAGACAGTGTGACTTGACCAACACTTGTTGCAACCCCTGGCTTAGGGTCAATAGGTTCATGTAAGCAGTGGTAAATATATCCGGTCACTCACCAGACAGTGTGACTTGACCAACACTTGTTGCAACCCCTGGCTTAGGGTCAATAGGTTCATGTAAGCAGTGGTAAATATATCCGGTCATTCACCAGACAGTGTGACTTGACCAAAACTTGTTGCAACCCCTGGCTTAGGGTCAATAGGTTCATATAAGCAGTGGTAAATATATCCGGTCATTCACCAGACAGTGTGACTTGACCAACACTTGTTGCAACCCCTGGCTTAGGGTCAATAGGTTCATGTAAGCAGTGGTAAATATATCCTGTCATTCACCAGACAGTGTGACTTGACCAACACTTGTTGCAACCCCTGGCTTACGGTCAATAGGTTCATGTAAGCAGTGGTTAATATATCCGGTCATTCACCAGACAATGTGACTTGACCAACACTTGTGGCAACCCCTGGCTTAGGGTCAATAGGTTCATGTAAGCAGTGGTTAATATATCCGGTCATTCACCAGACAGTGTGACTTGACCAACACTTGTTGCAACCCCTGGCTTAGGGTCAATAGGTTCATGTAAGCAGTGGTTAATATATCCGGTCATTCACCAGACAATGTGACTTGACCAACACTTGTTGCAACCCCTGGCTTAGGGTCAATAGGTTCATGTAAGCAGTGGTTAATATATCCGGTCATTCACCAGACAGTGTGACTTGACCAACACTTGTTGCAACCCCTGGCTTAGGGTCAATAGGTTCATGTAAGCAGTGGTAAATATATCCGGTCATTCACCAGACAGTGTGACTTGACCAACACTTGTTGCAACCCCTGGCTTAGGGTCAATAGGTTCATGTAAGCAGTGGTAAATATATCCGGTCATTCACCAGACAGTGTGACTTGACCAACACTTGTTGCAACCCCTGGCTTAGGGTCAATAGGTTCATGTAAGCAGTGGTAAATATATCCGGTCATTCACCAGACAGTGTGACTTGACCAACACTTGTTGCAACCCCTGGCTTAGGGTCAATAGGTTCATGTAAGCAGTGGTAAATATATCCGGTCATTCACCAGACAGTGTGACTTGACCAACACTTGTTGCAACCCCTGGCTTAGGGTCAATAGGTTCATGTAAGCAGTGGTTAATATATCCGGTCATTCACCAGACAGTGTGACTTGACCAACACTTGTTGCAACCCCTGGCTTAGGGTCAATAGGTTCATGTAAGCAGTGGTAAATATATCCGGTCATTCACCAGACAGTGTGACTTGACCAACACTTGTTGCAACCCCTGGCTTAGGGTCAATAGGTTCATGTAAGCAGTGGTAAATATATCCGGTCATTCACCAGACAGTGTGACTTGACCAACACTTGTTGCAACCCCTGGCTTAGGGTCAATAGGTTCATGTAAGCAGTGGTTAATATATCCGGTCATTCACCAGACAATGTGACTTGACCAACACTTGTTGCAACCCCTGGCTTAGGGTCAATAGGTTCATGTAAGCAGTGGTAAATATATCCGGTCATTCACCAGACAGTGTGACTTGACCAACACTTGTTGCAACCTCTGGCTTAGGGTCAATAGGTTCATGTAAGCAGTGGTAAATATATCCGGTCATTCACCAGACAGTGTGACTTGACCAACACTTGTTGCAACCCCTGGCTTAGGGTCAATAGGTTCATGTAAGCAGTGGTAAATATATCCGGTCATTCACCAGACAGTGTGACTTGACCAACACTTGTTGCAACCCCTGGCTTAGGGTCAATAGGTTCATGTAAGCAGTGGTAAATATATCCGGTCATTCACCAGACAGTGTGACTTGACCAACACTTGTTGCAACCCCTGGCTTACGGTCAATAGGTTCATGTAAGCAGTGGTTAATATATCCGGTCATTCACCAGACAATGTGACTTGACCAACACTTGTTGCAACCCCTGGCTTAGGGTCAATAGGTTCATGTAAGCAGTGGTAAATATATCCGGTCATTCACCAGACAGTGTGACTTGACCAACACTTGTTGCAACCCCTGGCTTAGGGTCAATAGGTTCATGTAAGCAGTGGTTAATATATCCGGTCATTCACCAGACAGTGTGACTTGACCAACACTTGTTGCAACCCCTGGCTTAGGGTCAATAGGTTCATGTAAGCAGTGGTAAATATATCCGGTCATTCACCAGACAGTGTGACTTGACCAACACTTGTTGCAACCCCTGGCTTAGGGTCAATAGGTTCATGTAAGCAGTGGTTAATATATCCGGTCATTCACCAGACAGTGTGACTTGACCAACACTTGTTGCAACCCCTGGCTTAGGGTCAATAGGTTCATATAAGCAGTGGTTAATATATCCGGTCATTCACCAGACAGTGTGACTTGACCAACACTTGTTGCAACCCCTGGCTTAGGGTCAATAGGTTCATGTAAGCAGTGGTAAATATATCCGGTCATTCACCAGACAGTGTGACTTGACCAACACTTGTTGCAACCCCTGGCTTAGGGTCATTAGGTACATGTAAGCAGTGGTGTATATATCCGGTTATTCACCAGACAGTGTGACTTGACCAACACTTGTTGCAACCCCTGGCTTAGGGTCAATAGGTTCATGTAAGCAGTGGTAAATATATCCGGTCATTCACCAGACAGTGTGACTTGACCAACACTTGTTGCAACCCCTGGCTTAGGGTCAATAGGTTCATGTAAGCAGTGGTAAATATATCCGGTCATTCACCAGACAGTGTGACTTGACCAACACTTGTTGCAACCCCTGGCTTAGGGTCAATAGGTTCATGTAAGCAGTGGTAAATATATCCGGTCATTCACCAGACAGTGTGACTTGACCAACACTTGTTGCAACCCCTGGCTTAGGGTCAATAGGTTCATGTAAGCAGTGGTTAATATATCCGGTCATTCACCAGACAGTGTGACTTGACCAACACTTGTTGCAACCCCTGGCTTAGGGTCAATAGGTTCATGTAAGCAGTGGTTAATATATCCTGTCATTCACCAGACAGTGTGACTTGACCAACACTTGTTGCAACCCCTGGCTTAGGGTCAATAGGTTCATGTAAGCAGTGGTAAATATATACTTCTTTTTTCACCTGTCTTACGAAATTTTAACCAACGTTTTGTGTTATACTTGTAGTTGCATTTGTCTTATAGGTACAGAACCAATAATCTTTTTAAAAAAACACATTCTGACATACCCTGTACAATTCCCATTTGACTGAAGGAACAATATTGATCTTAATATTGGAGAGAAAACGGGAAAATTGGCAAAGACAGGATTAGTTATATGGGAGAATATTGGGATCTTAGAGGTATGGAAAAGGAGCAGAAGGAACATTTATTCTAAACATATGTAGTGCCAACAGCTCGTTCTAAATGATAACAAACCATCAAGTCATAGATAAACATAGGTGGAACATAAAACACCGTTACATGTACCGTTAATAAAGCTAGAAACAAGAGAAGAGAAACATGTGTTGTGAGTAGCTTGTCATGTCTCTACTGGTTGACCAGATCCAGCATGAAAAAGAAGAAGAATATATCAAAGGTGGTTATTGTTCTTCTAGTTAGTAGCAATATTATTATTATTATTATTATTATTGTGTATTTATCAACAACGGGGACGAACCCCACAAGTGTGATATAATATATACCTACTAGACTACTGAACATGATAGAAAGAAAACAGTCATTGAACAAAATAAGATAGAAAAACACATAGTAAATAAAACGTGGACAAGTGAGTAAATGTGTGCGTGTGCGTGAGTGTGTGTGTGCGCGTGTGCGTGAGAGTGTGCGTGTGCGTGTGCGTGTGCGTGTGCGTGTGCGTGTGCGTGTGCGTGTGTTGTGAGTGTATGTGTGAGCGTGAAGAATTGTTTGTGGGTTTACACGTTGAGCAACCCTGTTTGCAAGTTATACATCTTAAAAATTATGTTTTTAAAAGCACTTAGTTCTAAATGGTGGATGTCAATGTCATCTTGCTTCTTGACTGCAGCGTTATAAGTGCACATAAGCCTATTTAAACATGAGTATTTATAAACATCTATTCTACACTTAGGAGTCAGGAACACGTCACGATTCCGGGTATTTTTGTTGGGTACACGGAAATTAAAATCACTGATTACATTTATATCTACCATACCACGTAAGATTTTGAACAAGTATATCAGGTCTGTGATTGTTCGCCTATCTTCCAACGTATTGATGTTGTTTTCACGGCACAATGACAGGTACTCACGTCGATGATACACCGTTCTCGTCTGAACACAGGTCAGTTTTATGAAGCGTTGTTGCACGCGTTCGATGCTCTTTGTGTTTGTCACGTGGCTCGCATTGGGGTTCCATATGGTACTGGCGTAGTCAACTTGTGGTCGTACAAGTGATAAGTAGAGACGCCGAACAGTTTGCTGACTAAACTCACGGAAGCAGTTTCTTTTTAAAAAACCAAGAAGTTTAGAAGCTTTTGGTATGATTTTATTAATGTGGCTACTGTAGGTTAGATTACCGTTTAGATACACACCAAGGTCCCGGATGGAGGATACCCTTTCAAGGACAGACCCATTAAGTGTGTAATCACGCAGGATGCAAATTTTCTTATTGGCAAAGGTGATCACATTGCATTTAGCCACATTAAGGTTGAGCTTCCATAGTTTGCACCAGGCAGCTAAACAGTCAATGTCAGCCTGCAGTCTATCACAGTCCTCTACACTCTTAATGGGTAAGTACAACTTCAGGTCATCCGCATATAGTAGTGCCTTAGAGAATTGAAAGCAGGACGGAAGGTCGTTGATGTACAGAACAAAAAGAAGGGGCCCCAGGATCGACCCCTGAGGGACCCCAGACGTCACTGGTACCGACCCAGACTTTCCAGAATGTATTAATACTGTCTGGCGACGCTTGTCGAGGTAGCTGGTTAACAATGTTTTAAGATTACCCCCGATTCCAAACCCCTGAAGTTTGTGTACCAAGAGTTGGTGGTCCACACTGTCGAACGCCTTACTGAAGTCAGTGTAGACTGAGTCCACTTGCTCCTTATTGTTGAAGTGCCGTGCGATATCGTTTGTGTAGACAGTAAGGTTGGTGACAGTCGACCGCTGGCGGACAAACCCATGCTGTTCGGGTGCCAGGTATTTCGACACGTGACAGTAAATACGTTTGTGTATAATGCTCTCGAACACTTTTGAGAACACGGGCAAGAGAGATATGGGTCTATAGTTAGTAACCTTGTACTTACTTCCCTTCTTTAACACTGGGGTTATGTTAGCCATCTTCCAACAGTGTGGGAACTCGCCGGTTTGAATGGATGTATTGAAAATGTCTGCCAGTGGTCTACACAGGACCCACCTACACTGTTTGATGATGCTGATTGGTATTCGATCAGGTCCCGGAGATTTGTTGTTGTTGAGTTGACTTAATTGCTCACTTACTTCTGCACTAGAGATTGTGAAGTTAGATAGTGTCTCGTTTACTGTTTGAGGGACGCGCGGTAGGGGCTGCTTGGCCGGGGTGGCCGGTAGGAATGTTGTTTTGAAGTAGTCCGAGAAGAGTTGACAACAGGTTCGTTCGTCACGTGCTACCAGACCATTGAACTCAACTTCAATCGGTACACGCGGTGACTTGGTTTTGCCTCGAATAAACTCCCAAAGACGCTTGGGATCGGACGCTAAAGACAAGTCTAATTTTGACAGGTACTCACGGTATCTTGACGTCTTCAGATTTTTAAAATGAGATCGTTTGACTTTATACTCTATTTCAGCGCATTGCAGACTAGACCGTTTCCACGACTTGTACGCTCTGTTTTTATCGTTTAGTGCACTTATGACATCTTTGTCGTACCACTTTGGGTACTTAGCGGGATTAACCTTGACGGTCGGGACAGACGATCGTATAGAGGTATTTAAAAAGTCGTAAAACATTTCGCATTTCTCATTGACTCCACTGGCTTGGTACATTTCGCGCCACGGGCTAATGGAGATGGCTTTACGCAGCGCCTGAATGTCTACTTTATTCCAGTTAAAAATTTGCCACTTTGTTTGTTTCTGACGAACCTCGGGCTTTGGAAATGTGATGTCACACTTGAGCGCCCTATGATCACTGGTAACAGCAGGGTCTGCGTACTGTACCATTGTAGTAATTAGAGGGTTGTCCATTAAGATCAAGTCAAGCACATTATCCGAACGCGTAGGTAATTCATTACGTTGACTGAAATTGAGCTCACTAACCATAATTTCAAAGGCCAACTCCGCAGGGGAAGGTTGAGTCTTTGTCACAAGTGTCAGATTTTCATTATTACCTGGTAAGGTTTTCCACAACACGCCAGGCAGGTTAAAATCTCCGCAAAGCAGTACGCTGTCATTTACCCTCATGCTCGACTGAACTAAAGTTAAAGAGTCGTGAAGACATTCCACGAGATCTTCAGATGGCTGGGGCGGAAGATAAACACAACCAATGTAGAGGCTGGCGGTCGCACTCAGCTGGACGTCGACCCAGGCTAACTCACAGCCTGGAGTTTCCCATTCTTCGCGTCGCCGTGATGCGTACTTAGTACTAACAGCTGTTAGGACCCCACCACCACGCTTAAAGTTAGCTCCAGGCTGTTGTCGATCTCTTCTGTGCACTGTGTAATGTGCGTCGTCCAGCACTTCGCCATCAAAAATCCGAGGATGAAGCCATGTTTCAGTAATGCATAAGAAATCAAATTCATTATTGTCCGAGAAATGTAAGTTGAACGGCTTAAGTTTGCTATCAGCTATGCTCCGTGCGTTCATGTAGTACAGTGACGCGGAAGCAGGACCGGGGTTCAGCTGAATATCCCCGCATAGCGCAAGCACCACTAGAAGCAGACCTTGGGATGACCTTGAGGGCCGCGCACACCCCCTGAGTTGTTTGCACCGCGAAATGGACTGCGCCGGCGCGCTACCACGAAACTCCCGAGAACGTTCATTGACAACAACTAACCACGTTGATATCTTCACTTTGCAGCTAACTAACAGCTCTTCTTTGAGAACAACGTTGTTCCAGAGATTGACCGACGGATCACACGTATACTGATCGTAGTTTGCTAACGCTAACGCTCGATTTACTAGTATAAAAACTAAAAAAACACGGAGCACGCGGAGCAGATGGTGTGGCCCGGGCGCCATCTTGAACTCTTCCAATAGAGGTGGCACAGTGGTAAGACGCGAGACTCAAATTCGGGAGGTCGCCGGTTCTATTCCGGCCACGGGTAGTCCTGACTGAAGGTTTTTTCCGAGGTTTTCCTCAGTCGTAAAGGCGAATGCTGGGATTGAGTCTTATACTAATAGCCCTCGTACATTCCTTTCCATGCTATCCAAACACCCTAATAACCTAGTTAGTCACCCAAAGAGGGGCATATCAGGTAAACCTGGTGTGCACCCTATAACGGGTATTCCTATGGCAAATTATTAATTATTAACACTCTAAAAACAACAGCAGTGTTTTCAATTTAGTTGGTGAACTGGTGTTGGTGGTAGCAATGTCAGGAATGAAAAGGAATTACCGATATAACTGCAACTCTTCCCAGGTAGCAGGTAGCTAGCAAATTCTCCACTCACTCTAAGCATGACAGGTTGGGACAAATTTACAGTAGGCCTAAAACTGTAGAAATTAGTTTATAACTACTAGTATGTCCAAGTTACTTAATTCCTGCAATGGTCAAATGAAATGCTGAATTACAAGTTTAGTTAGACTTAAGTTTATTGTAATGAAGTAGTATTTGCTAATTTTCAATATCTTGGTTCCCTTGCAGTAGATTACATGTGAATGTGTTAGTTTACCTAACGGTTAGGTAATTGAGCTAGGGGAGAAGGATAGGAAGGAAACAACAGCTTGCCAATAGGGAACTTGCATGAATTTTCTACAGCTCTGAAAGTACGTGGAATATATTGTTATTCATCTGAAGACATCACAAACCTAATTTAAAAGTTTTAAAATTAACTCATTATACTTCTATACATATTCAAAGATTTTGATTATCTGTTTCCCGCACTATTATTTTTAAACGGTATGTGACGTCACATGCCATGAAAATCACTGCTTATATGAATGACTTTGCATATAACCTCCTTGGACTTTGCCACCGCCTCCTAGACGAAACAATCACATTTTCAAGGTCATCAAGCTAACCTTGTCAAAATTTTTACGCAAGCCGTTGTCAAGTCTGCTTTAGATGAATAACAACACCCAATATTTACTGATATTCTATGAAAATAGGTTTGGTATTATTGTTTTTATAGTACCTGGGCTTCAAAATTAATTACTACGCTTACTAGACATTAATTCGATTTTATATGATTTTGGATATGATAATTTCCAAATAAGCGTTATGTTATTTATCTTTCTTTGATTGGTTGATTGCTGATACATGGCAAGTGACGTATGCCCCGTTTTTCCCGCCATAAATATGTGTGAAACTTTCAGCTCGTTTTTATAAATGAAACTTAATTCTATGTCACCGAAATAAAATATGTTTGTATTCAGGACGTTAATCTTAATCTAGTAAAATGCTAAAAAACAGTTATGCATGTTCCCCATTGTAGTAGTGGCGGCCTTTGGAGTCGATTGAAACACAAAATAAATAAATAAATAAAAACAAAACGTCGAGACAGTTTCGGCCTGACGTGGCCTTGATCACCCGACGAAGGTGGAGGAAAGACTGGGTCTGAAGTCTCTATTGTCACGTGACTTTCGGTATGATTGAGACTACATCACTTCCGGTATTGACATAGAACACTTCCGGTACACTTAAATTATATGCGCTTATTCTACTATTTACACTATTTACCTTATCTATACTATTTATACTATTTACAGGTCGCTGTTGGTATATGGAGTTGGGAAGAGAGGGATGAGCTTACCGCAGGTTTAGGTTAGGAGGGATTCTGGAGTTTGCTATCCACTGGTAAGCTAGCTCCCATCTCCGTAACTCCATGTCTGTACAGTTGCTAGGCAGGGACCTAACACTAACAACTGTTGCTTTGTAGCAGTCGTTGAACAGTTTGTTGTGGTCACCGGCATGCTTGGCTACTGGCTATTCAACTTTCTTGACCTTGTGTCATGTCTGTGCCCATTGATCCTAGTGTTGAATGTGGTAGTTGTTAAACCTATGTATTCTGCCTGGGCAGTGGTCACATGCCAGTTCATAGATGAGTTGCTTGGTAGCACAGGTGTTGTGGTCTAAGATGGTGTAGGCCTTTCCGGTTGCCCGTGCCGTGAACGTCGTCGCTGGAGGGTTTAAAGGACAGGTCTTGCACCTAGACCATGGGCCAGTTAATAGAAACCCTTCCCCCCCCCCCCCCCCCCCGGTGCGGCAGGTTTGAAAGTGGTTTTGTGTACCTCTTAATATTACATTTTGATTTTCACTTGTAAGCCAACACAACTTTGGTGGAACAGCCAACCAGGGGTGTCCAAAGATTTTGGTCTAAATAGTACAAATATTAATTGTGAGTCTTGTAGTTAGAAAGTAGTTAGTTTTACGTGAGGTTATAACTATGTATATTATTGTCTTATTTCTAAAAATTGTTTGAGACCCAATTGGGCATTATCTTCGGAGATATCACCCTGTGTCTTTTTGGACATCATGAAATTCTTAAGTCACAAATGTCGTTTGCGACCACTCTAATGAAAGGTCTTGATGAGTAAATTACGAATAAGTTATTTATTATACATGTCAGTTCTACATTTTCAGGGGTAATCACGCTTTAAACGTCAAAATCCATCTTCGATCGCTATTTTTTGCACTATTAGCTAATAAAGGTGAGAAGTTTCCATTTTTTTTATTTGTAGCCTAGAAATATATGTTAGTGTATTAACATTGTTTGTAATATGTGATTTCCATAGAATAATATCCAATTTAGGTTATTGTTTTAATTTTTAATTTAATTTTTTTTTTCACTAATTAACGTCGTTAAAATAGAAACACGTTTATTTAAGGATTGTGCAGCTTTTATAATACAAATGCATGTCACTTAGTTGGTGGAACAGTCAAAAATCACAAAATAACGAACATACTTACATAAACGCTCAAGAAACCAGTGGCGTAGCTACGCCTTTACGGGCCCGGGTGCAAACTGGACACGACGGCCCCCCCCCATTTTTGGTTTATACGCACAACACATACACAAGATAACTACCGCTTAACCGCTTATTTTATCTCGCGGGAATGGGCCGCATGGTTTGTATCAAAGATATTATAATATTGGTTTGTCTGGTCCTAAAGAGATAATGAATTAGCCTTGTCGGTAGAGTAGCTAGTATTGGTCTGCTCAGAGATATCAGTAGGTTTCTGTACCGGTAAATCATCATTGTGTAACTCCTTAACTAAAAGTTGCTGTTGCTCTTGATTATCTTCAGGATCGGTTGTATCTTTACTTACGGTTTGGTACGGTTGTACTGCCTGAAGGACGACTAGTACGTACTTGACAAGGTCTACTTGATCTCCGTCTAGCGGAGTTCGACGAGCCTCCGCTAGGCGGAGATCAAGTAGACCTTGGTACGGAATGTGTCAAGTTTTGGTAGCTGTTTGATTCGTTTATCACTTTCTTTCTTTTCTCCCTTTTCATGGCGCCACTTCCATGCTTATACACATTCATGTTTGAAACATAAATTTTAACGCATTTCAATAACTCAAACCACACGACACAATCATACACAATAGGCCTACGCCTAACCCAACAAATGTAAGTTTTTAAAATATGTAGAACTAACCGCAGTAAAAGCACTATAAGAGGAACGGGGACACTCAGAGTTCACTTCACACACGCGCCCACACCCAATGAAGGAGCAACGAATACTGAATTGTTGACCAACCCTCTCCTATACGAGAAGCCATCAGTCCAAATAGCTTTTCCCGACCATGGCAAATCCGCATGTTGTAACTTATTTATTCAATTCCAAGAAAAGCTAATTGGATAACTATTTATAGTAAAAAATAGCCAAATTCGTTTGTAAGTGCAGTCAAGCAAAGATTACTCTGTGAATTGAATAGGGGGACTACTGTCTTTTGTTCCACTATGGATACAAACCTCACATTTTTCCTTAGTTGAAACTCTTTTCGCCTGCCAGTTCTTGCATGTTGAACTGTCAAGTCTAATGCCAAATTTTTGTTGCCCAATGAGAGCGAAATAATTGTAAATTGGTAGCCTCAATAATTTTGCAACAATAGAAAATGGTCATCAGGGTAAAACCATACATCGATTAATGGGACAAACATGGAGTTGGAGAAAGGGCCCGGGCCCCTCCAGGGCCCGGGTCCGAGTGCAACTGCACCCTCTGCCACCCGATAGCTACGCCACTGCAAGAAACGCAATTAATATTTATGTATATACATTTAAGATGCCACATTTTGACACCCCTGGTAGGTGCATCCGCTAAAACCATGTTGTATATTGAGTAAAAATGCAAAGACAATCTATTCAAGTACTCAAACCCGCTTCCATCATCTTCCACAATGTGGGTAATATGGGAGGTCATAGACTGGCAAAACTATATATACTATCTACTCTAAGTAAACCAAAAAATGTATATGGAAAGTTTTGTGCACCCTTTGAATGAAAAAATGTATTTAATTAAGTATTTTGAATGTTAAAGAATATATACGTCCAGAATTGTTAGTTTACTGTCCAGAATCGCAACTAACATCAATATTGCTCCTTATTTCGCCATGTTTGGATACCCCTGGTGGGTGCATCTACCAAAACTATGTTGGCTAACAAGCTAAAATCGAAAGACAATGTACCAAAGTATCCAAAAACAGTTCTAAACTTTCCGGCATATGGGGAACGGGGAGTTACAATTGGGGTAAACCCTGTACATGTTATGCTCAAAGTAAACACATAAAATGTATAAATTACTAATTTATATGTATTATATATTGTGTTGTACGACCATTTAAATGGGAAAATGTATTATTAACAATTTCAATGTGTTAAAAGGTTACTTAATTCAAAAAATGTTCATTTTATTGTCAAAATCACAATTATCATTAATATTGCTCACTATTTCGACATTTTGGATAGCCCTGGTAGGTGCACTCACAAAAAACCATCTTGGCTAACAAGTAAAAATCAAAAGTTCATGTATCAAAGTATACAAAAACACTTTCAGACCTTCCAATATTGGAGGGGTGGGGGGTTACAGATGGGGCAAACATGATACATTTTAACCTAAAAAATTCACATAAAATGTACATAGAATGTTTTTCTCACCCCTGAAAAATAAAAAAATCATGTTATCAAGCATTTTAGATGCTTGAGGTTATATACTTACAACTATTTTGATTTATTCTCAAGAATTGCATATAATATTAATATCGATTTGTATGGTGGCACATTTGGACAACCCTGGTAGATGCACCCGCCAAAACCATGTTAGCTAACAAGTGAAAATGTAAAGTACATATATAATAGTAATCGAAACCACTTTTAGACCTTCCATTATTTGAGGGGTGGGGCGTTACAGAGCGGCCAAACTATATAGATTTTTTGCTCGAAATAAAAACAAAACATGAATAGATAACTAGTTTGTGTAACCCTGAAAATCAACAAATTGTATTATTTAGTAGCTTACGTATAAAAGAGTACATCCTTATAAAAATAGTTAATTCTTTGAACTGGCAACATACCTCAATTAATATTTTTATGGTTTTCGCAGTACCACATTTGGACACCCCTGGTGGGTGCACCCACCAAAACCATGTTGGCTAACAAGTAAAAATCGAAAGTCAATATGTCAAAGTACTCAAAACCACTTTCAGACCTTCCGCACCGGGGGGGGGGGGGGGAGGGGGGGTTATAGCTGGCCCAAGGTCTAACCTGTTGCTACCACATGGGTAAGATCCATGTGGTGGCTTCAGCATGCTAGGTGTGTTGTTGTCACCTGTCGGGTATTTGTTCACTAGCACGTCCTTGAGGTTTGGTGGTCAACGGAAGGTTACCCTAGGTATTTTTAGGTTCTGCGTAGATGGTGAGGTCCGGAGTATATGACCATTTCTAGTGATTATGCCGTTGAGTTCCTGTAGCCCTGGATGCCACTGAGTTATGAGTGGAATAATGCTGCTGGCTTCGGCTGGTGGTGAATTCTCCGTTCTCTCGTGGTCATGGAGTACGGAAGGGATTTTTTCATATGGGTGGGGTGACAGCTGTTATAGTGCAAGTATTGCATGCTGTTGGTCGGTTTGATGTGTACACTTGTTTGTAAGGTACCTTCCTTCAACTGGATGTCTACATCTAGGAAGTTGACTTTCGTTGGTGAGAAGTCCCAGGTGAACTTGACTGCCTGGCTGGTGTTTAACTCATTTAGAAACACTTCCAGGGCGTCCTGCCCATGCGTCCAAATTGCGAAGATGTCGTCTATGAAACGCAGCCAGCACACAGGGCGGAGTGACTGTTTGCTCAGGAAACTATCTTCTATTCTGCCCATGAACAAATTCGCATATGCGGGTGCCATTCTTGTTCCCATGGCCGTTCCTTTGACCTGCAGATAGTGATCGTTTATGAATGTGAAGTTGTTCGATGTTAAAACCATATGAGCGAGGTCGACTAGGAACCGTGTACTGGGCTTCGTGTTGGCTGTTGGGCGGTCGTGTGTTCAGGTAATGCTCCATAGCTGTCAGGCCTAACACCGTAGGTATGTTGATGTACAGGGAGGTGACATCTATTGTGACTAGTATCGTGCCGGTTGGTAGAGTGGTATACTTTTAATTAATCCAGAAAATCATACGTGTCCCGTATGTATGAGGCCAATGTTTTTACAATTGGCTGTAGGTGGAAGTCTACAAACACAGAGATTCTATCTGTGGGCGAGTTGAAACTCGCTACTATAGGGCGACCTGGGTTGCCTGCTTTATGGATTTTGCAAGGGCAGGGTGTAGAATGACGGAGTGCGTACTTCAAGGGGTAGTAAGGTTTTAATGGTTTTCTCATTGAGCCCCTGGGCTTTGCCATGTACCTCTAAATATTCCTTGATTCGCTTTGTGTGTTTGGCTGTTGGGTCTTCTTCTAGGCGTTTGTAGGTGGTAGTGTCCGTTAGCTGGCGTCTAGCTTCAGCGATGTAGTCTTCCGTGTTCTGGACAACAATTGCCGACCCCTTGTCTGCAGGTAAAATCATGATGTCGTGGTTGTTCTTCAGGCTTCCTATGGCTCTCCATTGTGGCTTGGTGAGATTCTTGTCCATCGGTAACTAGTCCGCAAAATCAGGTGCGGAAACTTGGGCTAGTAAGTTATTCAGAAATATCTCCAATGGGTGGTCTGGGGGTAGAGGGTCTGGTTCCCAGTCGGAATTTTCTCTGAATTTAGTAAGCGCTGGATTCAGTATTTATGTAGGGTCTTGTTGGTATTGATTTTGCGAGAAGAAAAAATTCAGTCTTAGGTGTCTGGCAAAGGTTAGGACATCTTTGACTAGTTTGAAGTGGTCAAATTTGGGTGTGGGGGCGAAGGTTAAACCATTTTGCAACACCTGTTTTTCAGTGTCCGAGAGATCGTAATGTGACAGATTTACTACTAGTTGGGGTTTGTTCTCTTCCCTCGCGTGATTTTCAAGGTCGTTGTCAAGGTCGTTGTTGTTGACAGTTCGACCTTCAGTAGATCGAGATTCCGTTGTCGTCGAGTTTTGAATCTCGATAGGTCGAAGTTCTGCCGCCATCAAATTTTAACTTTTCATGGTTGGTAGTTGGTTGGTAGCGCCATTGGGTTTGGCCCAATGGTAGCGCTGGGACATAGGTTTCTGTAGGCCTAGCATGTCAGCCAGGCTTGGCTTGCAGCCTATGAGCGGAGGTTTAGCGGGTTTCCTGTACGTGATAGGCAGCGGAATGTTGTTATCGAAATGAGTATTTATTAACTTGGATAATTTTTGGAGGTGTTTGGCCGCATGCCGACTTAGGGTTTTAATGCCCCTTTCCAGGAGTTCGTTGATGCGTTGGTCCAAGTGCGGTCGTACTGCTAAGTTATTTCAACTAAAATTAATTAGAATTAGAATTAGGTGAATATTATTGGATCTCAAATAAATACGAAATTGAACATTTATCCAACTATACTCAAAGTATAGATAAATGAACATTTGCAGATATGGCAATGAAAATATATGCTACAAATTAAAAATGTAACCAAGTAGGTGGTTTGGGCTTGTTATAGATGTTGTGTAATGTTATGTATGAGTCATGTAATGCCCCAGTGTTGTTTACTTTGCTGTGCAACAGCTGCTCTGTGATGTCATCACTGGGTTGTCAGTGATGTCATTCTGTAATCTGTACAAGTCAGTCTTCTTTATGTTAGCTGACAATAAACAGGGCTTTACCCTCTCATGCATGATTAGGTTTCTCTCTTGCAGGTCAAGCAACTGTTTTTTTTTTATAGTTCATTTTGAGAAGACTCAATGACTTAGGTCCGTATGCATAGTCCAGACTCAAGCCTTCCTCAACTCAGCCTATCCTCAACCTCGCCCAACAACCAATCACGGTACGGCATTGCCATGTGAACGGCTCTGTGATTGGTGGTTAGGTGAGGCTGAGGAGAGGCTGAGTTGAGGAGGGCTTGAGTGTGAACTATGCATTCAGGCCTTAGTGTCCTTCAAGGCTGGAGGTAAGTTGTTCCAAAGTCTTGGCCCATTAGTTGAGAAGGACGGGGATGATTTAGAATTACGATGATTAAATGTTTGTTTGCCGGGTGTTGTGATAGCGAAAGTTTTTGGTAAGAGTAAGCAGGCCCGGCTTAAGGGTAAAATCTCGTGTACGCGGGAAGTGAAAATGCCGCCTATAATATGTTATATTTCCTCTGACTATAGCATGTTGATAATCACCTACTTAAAAGATGAGATAACAAGAAACTTCAAAAGGCTAAAGGTTATTATTTTGCTAAGGAACCCTGCTCGGGGATAATTCATGCCCTAATTGTGAGGAATAACTAGATAGAATGGACACGGGAAGTTTGAGCGGACTCATCCCTTAGCATCCACCCTAAAGGCCCATTCACGCTAAAACTTAAACTTAAACTTATTCATTTAACTTAGAGCAGAAAATTTTGTGCTGTTCACGTTGCCAAGTAGAAATCAAAGTTCAACCAATGACAAGACGACTTAGGATTGCCTTCTTTACGTCTTTACCCACCCTCGCACCCGCGGCTGCCCTCTGATTGGTTTAACTTAACAATCCTTAAGATAAAGTTTGGAGTTTGCAAACTTTCTAAAGTTTGAGTTAGCGGTTAAGTTAACTGTTACTGTTAAGTCGGAAGCATGAACAGCAGCATACAATATCCATAGCCATACCTTATAAGTTTAAGTGTAAGTTTTAGCGTGAATGGGCCTTAACGATGGTAGAAAATATTGGCAAAACTTGATTATGATTCCCAGTGGTGGGTATTGAACCAGCGATCTCCTGAACCAGAGTCTCGCGCGTTATATATATTAATGTATGAAAAATTTGGTGCGAAGGAAGCAAGAACTATGCATGTGCAACTATTTATGTGTCATCAGCGGGTTATTTTATGAACTACTAGAAGGGGTTGGTCTGCTTTTTCAACTGGTCGCGTTATTTGAAATTTTAATATTTTACTTGGCAAGCACAATTAGTGTTATGCTCCTTTAGAAGAAGAAGTTGTTGAATTCTGTCTAATACACTAAAAAAAAACTAACAAATATATACGTAATAATAATATTTAAGACATATTTATGCCAGGGTAAAGTTTGGATTGATATACAGTTAATACACGTTACATAATTTGTATTTGTATATGTCTACAAAACACCTCTTAAACATATACTGTCTAAAATTACCAAATGCAGCTTGTAGGCCTACAACTATACAAGAAAAATGTGATTTTCCGATGAATGTTATGAAAGTTACTAAGGCGTGCCTTGCTTTCAAAAAGACGTAGCAAGGCAAAAGGCACCATCCTGGCCCGCCCTCCCCGAATACACCCCTCACCTATATCACGAGTATTCAGGTGGCCGTCATCCCGAATGTCTGCCATCTCCGTCCCGTCATCCTCGCCCTCGAGATCGTGCTCCGCGTCGGCGTCAACGTGAGACTCATGTTTGTCGGCACCCCCTCATCCCCACCAACGATAAAAAATTTTGACATTTTACTCTTTAAAATAAGAGCTTCTTCTGCCCGAGCTTTTTGTTTTTTGCCGTCTCCCATCCCGAAGGTTATTTACGTTTTCTATCCATGTATGCACTTCTTAAATTGAAGAAAAACACATCCTACTCGAGCAAAGAAACAACAGAATGCAATTGTGATTAGTGATAACTGACTAGCACAGGTTGCGGGTCTTGGAAACACGTGTATAACGCCTATGTAGGTACAAATTTGCCGCCTGTTAGTTTCAGAATATTTCGCACCTGCACCTCATGGAACATATCAACCCTTCAATAAAGCGAAGGATGAATGGAGAATGAGTGTTGGGTAAAGCCGTCGTATTTGAAAAAAAATCAAGTACTTCGTTAATAGCCTCATTGGACCAAACCACTGTCTCCAAGCCTCCAAGGTGTATATAAGGGATGTTGTACAATACAACTTGTAATAAGTTATTGGCACGCTCTTTGCTAAAACCCGTCATGCAAAATGTGTTATTAGTTATTACCTTGTAACTTTAAAATATTCTACACAATCCTTGTCTTAAATTATTTTTTAAATAGGCGGCACTTCTCCGAAGTGCCGCCTTTGCAATTGTGCCGCCGTACGCGGTCGCGTACGTCGCTTACGCCTAAAGCCGGCCCTGACTGAGTAAGTTTATTATAAAGATAATTAGATGTTTCTGTATTTTCTATTTTATGCATGAAATTTACCATATGCAAAGTTCTGCAGTTATACATATTAAGCCATCCAAGCTATCTTTGTATTAATATGTATGTATCTCTTTTAACGTCTCAACACACCCGCTCGCCATTTTGATCTAATTTCAATAACTTATTGTTAAAATTATATATACCCACACACAAGTTTCGGCTTATATGGGTTTCTCTATACTTTCGTAACAAATTAATGTAATTAAAAATACTTATGTAATTATATGATTGTATTACATGTATGTACTCTTGTTGTGAGAATAAAAAACAAACAAACAAACAAACAAAAGCTTGTTCTCTGTAAGGAATGTTGAGAATGAATCAAACACATGCATTTTGAGCCTTCTGAATATTGTATTCCAGAACCTTGGTTTTGCCTGAATAAACATAATCACAATAATCAAATATAGAAAAAATAACTTGGAAAAAATTTTAATCCTAACTTATTAGTATCCAAGAGATCTTTGGCAAGATATAGGATTTGTTATAGACACGTATAACATACATCCATCCATACGTACATACATACATACATACATACATCCATCCATCCATACATACATACATACATACATACATACATACATACATACATACATACATACATACATACATACATACATACATACATACATACATACATACATACATACATACATACATACATACATACATACATACATTCATACATACATACATACATACATACATACATACATACATACATACATACATACATACATACATACATACATACATACATACATACATACATACATACATACATACATACATACATACATACATACATACATACATACATACATACATACATACATACATACATACATACATACATACATACATACATACATACATATGTTGTGCCGACAATTAGATTGATTACCAGTCAATTTATTATCGACACCTGGAGCTTGATTAACTTACTGATATCGGGAATGAGAGGGAAGGATTTGCTGGGTTAAGACATAAGCCTTGTAAGATTGAACTACTATTTAATAAATCAAATACTATGGTACTTACAAAAGCTTACTAATTGTATTAACCCTATCATCCTACTGAACACCTAATCAGCTTGGCTGCCAGATCACAAGAGAGCGATTGCCGGCTCTTGCAGCATGGAGTGGGGGAGTGGGGGTTACCTCATCCACTCCTGGTTCCCATAATGTTAGCTTATGGAGTACAGTCATATGTAATAATTAAACAGTGATCTGCCTCAAATCCCCATATGCTGCTTGTCAGTCTACAAACATGTGGAGAGGCTTGTACTGTCTACTCAGCGATCTCGAGTAGCAGGGATCCAGTGACCGAGGCCTGCAGTTTGCAAGCTAATCAGCTGGACGGGTTGAAGGCTGAGCAATAAGTCTACAATGTTCTTGAAAAGTTATCTAATCATATTCATGATTACCAAATTATGATTTACCAATCAATCAATGGATATTGATTGAAAGATTTCCCTGCCCACATCACAGCTTCCCACTTTTTAAAAGAAGGCTATATCTGTGATATGAATTCTTTTCAGAAACACAAAAAAATTAATTTGGGTTTCATAACTTTTCAAGCGTCATGCGACGTCGTGATGTTAATTCTACAAAGTGACTGTCTCCCACTTACTTGGTTTACTTTGTTTTGATGATACAAAATTGCGATCTCCGACGAGTGGAGTAATTTAATTGGAATTAACGTTAGTTATTTTTTTTTTTTTTTTTATTTATTTAATGTCTATCCTATTCAGTTATAAAAACTGATTTACAAAGAGAGACCTTAAATAAAACTAAGCTATGCAAACAATGAATAGTAATGAAATCATAAATAACAATAACAACAAAAACAAAACAAACTACTGAACTATATGAAATATAATCAAGAACAAGAAAAAATAATTGAGAAGTGAAATAAAATCAAATGAAGTGGAAATTCAACATATTAAAAAATAAAAATAAAAGTATGCAAATAAGAAAGAACATGTAGAAACAAAAAAAAACGTGGGAAAAAATTAATATATATATATATATATATGTTGGAGAGGGTTTTTGGGTATTAGTCCACGTTTTGTGAGGAGGTTGTTTTTTCACATACCTTTTTTCACAACGTTTCGCCGACAAATGTTGCGGCATCATCAGGTGACAGGTCCGGGTCGCGTGTGTTGTCGTCGCGAACGCCTGGGCTCGACTGTACCGAGAGTGTTGCAATCCTTGTGCACGTCATGCACCGCACCGATCACAGCGCTCGGTGGAGACTGCCTGGCGGTGCAAGCGGTAACTAGTTGCAGTGGCGCACTGCTCGTGCACAATCTTGCTCTGCTCCTGGTCAAGGGAGGAGAGATGACGTTGTTGTTGTCACCCTGGTTTGAGACACCCGGAGCCCTTGAAGCGAGTGTCTCATCCCTATGCGGCAAGCGGTGCGTCGTGTCAGAGTTGTTGTCACTTGTCATGTGTTCACCGCTGATGTTGGGTTCCTCTTCCATGTCCTTGATTTGTAAGGCGGTTAAAACCGGAGACCATGTAGCCGAGAGGCTGCGGCTATCATTTTGTTTATTCATACAGTAGGGTCTCTTCTCGATTTCAATCGCCTCTCTGACGATTCTAGGGTTAAGGCGTTCGATGCCTGCCAACACCCTAGCGTTGTCGAAGTCAATGACGTGATTAGATCGCAGTGTGTGCTGTGCCAGCGCCGAGGCTTTGTCTCCCTTGTTGACCGCTAGTTTGTGTTCTCTAAGGCGTGACGATATTCTGCGCCCGGTCTGCCCTACGTAGGTAGAGTTGCAACCCCCACACGGAACCTCGTACACTCCGTGGGTTTCCAAGGGTATATGGTCTTTGGCTTTTCTCAACATCGTGTTGATTTTTCTGTCGGTGTTGAAAATAGTTCTTATGCCCTCTTTTTTTAGCAACCGCCCTATACGGTCAGTGGTGCCCTTGACATAGGGCAGCATGGCCGTAGCGACTGGTTTTTCCGACTCATTCTTAGTATCGCGGTCAGGAACGTGGCTGAACGCTTTGGCAATACACCTGTTAGAAAAACCATTGAATTGTAAAGCGTTGCGTACTATGGCCATTTCTTCTTTAGTACTTTCCTCGTCCGCCAGCCTTCTAGATCTGATAGCTAACGTTTTAGCTAGTGCGTCAAGTTGCGCCGGATGATGATGGGATGCAGCATTAAGATACCTGTCTGTGTGGGTTGGCTTCCTATATACTGTGTGCCCAAGGCTGCCGTCGGCTCGTTTAATTATTAGTACGTCCAGGAAGGCAATTTTCCCCTTTTCCTCCACCTCCATAGTGAATTTAACCTTGGGATGTTGGTTATTCAGGTGGATGAGGAAACTTTCCAGTTCTTCTCTGCTATATGGCCATATGGCAAACGTGTCATCCACATATCTGACCCATACACTGGGCTTTAAGGGGGCTGAAGCTAGTGCTTTGGTTTCTAAGTCCACCATAAACAAATTGGCCACTACGGGGGATAGGGGTGACCCCATGGGTGCCCCCTCTATTTGCTTGTAGATGGTATTATCACATGTAAAATATGTGTTCGTTAGACAGTGTTCAGCGAGATCCATCAGGTGCGCGGGTGGTTTGTACTGCTCCTTAATAATGGTAAGGGACTCCTTAATCGGCACTTGGGTAAACAAAGATACCACGTCAAAACTTACTAAAATGTGGTTGGATGGAACATGTAATTTTTCAATACATTGTATAAAATGAGTGGCATTTTTTTATGTAAGACATTGCATACAAGCAAATTACAAGCAAATAGAGGGGGCACCCATGAGGTCACCCCTATCCCCCGTAGTGGCCAATTTGTTTATGGTGGACTTAGAAACCAAAGCACTAGCTTCAGCCCCCTTAAAGCCCAGTGTATGGGTCAGATATGTGGATGACACGTTTGCCATATGGCCATATAGCAGAGAAGAACTGGAAAGTTTCCTCATCCACCTGAATAACCAACATCCCAAGGTTAAATTCACTATGGAGGTGGAGGAAAAGGGGAAAATTGCCTTCCTGGACGTACTAATAATTAAACGAGCCGACGGCCGCCTTGGGCACACAGTATATAGGAAGCCAACCCACACAGACAGGTATCTTAATGCTGCATCCCATCATCATCCGGCGCAACTTGACGCACTAGCTAAAACGTTAGCTATCAGATCTAGAAGGCTGGCGGACGAGGAAAGTACTAAAGAAGAAATGGCCATAGTACGCAACGCTTTACAATTCAATGGTTTTTCTAACAGGTGTATTGCCAAAGCGTTCAGCCACGTTCCTGACCGCGATACTAAGAATGAGTCGGAAAAACCAGTCGCTACGGCCATGCTGCCCTATGTCAAGGGCACCACTGACCGTATAGGGCGGTTGCTAAAAAAAGAGGGCATAAGAACTATTTTCAACACCGACAGAAAAATCAACACGATGTTGAGAAAAGCCAAAGACCATATACCCTTGGAAACCCACGGAGTGTACGAGGTTCCGTGTGGGGGTTGCAACTCTACCTACGTAGGGCAGACCGGGCGCAGAATATCGTCACGCCTTAGAGAACACAAACTAGCGGTCAACAAGGGAGACAAAGCCTCGGCGCTGGCACAGCACACACTGCGATCTAATCACGTCATTGACTTCGACAACGCTAGGGTGTTGGCAGGCATCGAACGCCTTAACCCTAGAATCGTCAGAGAGGCGATTGAAATCGAGAAGAGACCCTACTGTATGAATAAACAAAATGATAGCCGCAGCCTCTCGGCTACATGGTCTCCGGTTTTAACCGCCTTACAAATCAAGGACATGGAAGAGGAACCCAACATCAGCGGTGAACACATGACAAGTGACAACAACTCTGACACGACGCACCGCTTGCCGCATAGGGATGAGACACTCGCTTCAAGGGCTCCGGGTGTCTCAAACCAGGGTGACAACAACAACGTCATCTCTCCTCCCTTGACCAGGAGCAGAGCAAGATTGTGCACGAGCAGTGCGCCACTGCAACTAGTTACCGCTTGCACCGCCAGGCAGTCTCCACCGAGCGCTGTGATCGGTGCGGTGCATGACGGGCACAAGGATTGCAACACTCTCGGTACAGTCGAGCCCAGGCGTTCGCGACGACAACACACGCGACCCGGACCTGTCACCTGATGATGCCGCAACATTTGTCGGCGAAACGTTGTGAAAAAAGGTATGTGAAAAAACAACCTCCTCACAAAACTTGGACTAATACCCAAAAACCCTCTCCAACATCTCAGTTTGTCTACGAAAATTTACGTCTCAACATATATATATATATATATATATATATATATATTATATAAAAGTAAAAAAGAAGAAAAAAAAAGAAGAAAGAAAAGAAAAAAGAAAAAAAAGAAAAAAGAAAGAAGAAAAAACTGATTTATTAACGGTCCCAGCTCAAACGAAATGAGGATTGCAAAAATATAATATGTTGCAATAGCATACAAACTAAAACAATATTTATCACAGCCAGATTGTCATTAAAACATGTCATTAAAACTGTTGTCATTAAAATTACAAAATATAATATGATGCAATAGCATACAAACTAAAACAACGTCACACAATGAAACCAGGCCTAACTGCTCTTATACTTCTTAGTGCATTTGGGGCAAATCCAGGCAGTTTTTTTCGGTGCCGATATCAAACCTACACAAGTTAAGTGAACCCACATCAAACAACACTCGCATACTATAGATTCATGAAGCTGCAGAAGATCGAAACACGAAGAACATTCCCAAACAATTGCTTTTCTCTTTGTTTCCACAACACTTGTGACTAATAGCCATGCATCGGCAGAGAAAAACTTGCGAACTAATGCTATATCCGCATTCTCATCGAGGACAGCATGGGGCAAGTCTTCGGGTTTCACCGAAACATCTTTCTCCTCGATCTTTTGTGACGTTGTCAGGGCCTTATGAGCAAGTGAAGGATCGACAAACCATCTAAGAATAATGTTTGCCTTTTCCCTTTCCTGCATCTTTTTGAAAGGAATAGCCTTGGTGACTATCTTACCTCTCTTCTTGGGCAATCCAATTACAGTGTTTTCACTTCCCTTGGGTCTGCCTCGCTTGCGAATAGATTTTGGCATAACTATTTTGTTGAGCGACTGCTCGCTCAAAATGCCTGTATCTACGGCAGATGTTTCTGCAGGTTCAATTAGATCTTTGTCCACTACTTGTTGGCCTACATTTTCAGTTGCCAGTGGAATCATTACATGTAATTGTTCGGTAGGTTCATCAACAAATTCTATCGGGAGTTCGAGGCCCATTAGTTCTTGCTGAAATCCTTCAACTTCAACGCCGGGCTCGAGATTCTCATTCCCTGGTAATACAAGTTCATCACGAATCATCACGAACAGGGGTTGTTGAACGTTGTCTACAAGAATGTCTTCGACAACTTCATCTTCAACAATAGGTTCCATAGCATGGACATGCGTAGGCTCACCTGGTGTAAGAAGAACCTCCACTTCGTTGTAACTCTCCCAGGATCTCTTTATCTGAAGGATGGTGTTCATTCTGGCCGTAAACCGTTCCCCAGTCTCCTCGGAGATCAAGCCTGCCAATGCCTGTGTGACAATGGATGCTTGCCTGAATTTTTGATGCTGCGACAGGGTGGCATTTCCTCTCTTTGGTGTGATTGTTATTGATACAGGCTCACCAGTTGGGCCTACTGGTGCCATTCTTGTGAATACCCGTTGATTAGCTTGGTAGTATGTTAGCGTCCACCTCTCTGCACATAGGGTTTCTTCAAACAAGGAGTTTCCCTCAAACCGCCGGACCGCGAAGATGTGCCGGCAAGGCAACAGCATGGACGAGTGTTCCATACACGAACAGTTGGTGCTACTCGTTGTTACTGACCCTCGACTTGTTGCCAGCTCGAAGATTCCATCAGTTTCCCCATCTTCAGGGATAGTAACTCTGTCGACCAGTTCAAGTTGCCTGAACACAAAAACTCTTGCGTGTTCCGTGAGAAACTTGGCATACAGTTGTTGAGGACTTCCAGCCGCATAGTGTAGCACAGGGGCTTTGCTTACCGAGTCGGCGGCTTTTTGATCTCGCTCATCGCATAATGCATTTTGTATGTCAAAGAAACCTTCAATGAAATCCTCCAAAAAGCTGTGGGGCGTGATCACAGATTTCAGTTTCCCATTGATCGATTCAAGCCGGTTGTTTGTTGAATTCATGAAATTACCTTCATTGAATTTACCACACCTCGACCACTCGTCTCGGATACAGTGCCAGTTGGTATCGAAATACTTAAGAACCCTTGGATTGCCAGTTTTGAGCTCTTCGTAGCACTCTTCGTACTTGGCTACATTTGGCGCATGTGCCATTTTTTGGATTAGAGACAGTGCGCGCAATCTTTCACCGGGAGTGATCTGCAGCTTCTCGCAAGAAATCTCTCGGTTAAAGGTGCGGAGAGTGTGAAATAAGCAAATGAGGACGTTTGCAGAGGGAAAACTATCTTTTAGATTTGCCCGTTCCTGCAAGTCCTTGTCGGCCATTATACAGGTCGTTTTGGTCCATGACGGGTTGATTTCTTTAAACTTGTTAATAAACCAGCTCATGCTGTCATGATCCTCTTCGACGAGGATGCAAATGGCGACAATTTCTGTAGAACCGTTAGAATCTTCATTGTGTATTAGGTACACAGGAGCCCTTATATCGAGTAGCTTGTACGTACCATCGATTCCTATGTACTCAGGAAATGCATTCATTGTTTTCTTCATGTCTTCTGTACAAAAGAACAACCCTTTGAAAGTATCATCTTCACCGGTAAACACATGGCAATCTGCGGCGTACTTATCTTTCAAAAGTCCCACTGTTGCTGCCAAATTGTTTTTTTCTGTCTTCTTGTACGAGGCAGCAATATTTGACAGGTCTCTTAATAGAACTATCTTGCCAGTCTCTGCCTGGATCATTTTTTTGACAAGCTTTTTATTTGCCTCCATGGACATGAGGTCATTTATCTTGTCTCTTGTTTCTCCTGGCAACCGCCGCTGTTGTGGGTAGCGTTCAAACAGTTCTTTCGAAACGTCGTGATTGTGTTCTATGTTCATTGACATTACTTGCAGCGCACAGCCATCCACAGATGCAGCAACTCTGATGAATGCTTGGCAGTCAGTCTGGAAGGTACTGAAATCACAAAAGCAGAAAATATCAGATTAACGACTCATAATTGTGGAAAGACTGTGCTAGATGGAAGAAAACAAAGCCTAGACACACAGCAAAGCACCTGTGCTACTGTGTGTGTCTAACCAAACATCAGCATGCCTAATCCAGTAATGCTGTGTAGGCCTAGAAGTGAACAGAATAGGCTCAGTAGCTAGTAGGCCCTAGACTAAGCAAACAGCAGTAGGCCCTAGGCCTAAGCCTAATCCAGCAATGCTGTGTAGGCCTAGAAGTGAACAGAATAGGCTCAGTAGCTAGTAGGCCCTAGACTAAGCAAACAGCAGTAGGCCCTAGGCCTAAGCCTAATCCAGCAATGCTGTGTAGGCCTAGAAGTGAACAGAATAGGCTCAGTAGCTAGTAGGCCCTAGACTAAGCAAACAGCAGTAGGCCCTAGGCCTAAGCCTAATCCAGCAATGCTGTGTAGGCCTAGAAGTGAACAGAATAGGCTCAGTAGCTAGTAGGCCCTAGACTAAGCAAACAGCAGTAGGCCCTAGGCCTAAGCCTAATCCAGCAATGCTGTGTAGGCCTAGAAGTGAACAGAATAGGCTCAGTAGCTAGTAGGCCCTAGACTAAGCAAACAGCAGTAGGCCCTAGGCCTAAGCCTAATCCAGCAATGCTGTGTAGGCCTAGAAGTGAACAGAATAGGCTCAGTAGCTAGTAGGCCCTAGACTAAGCAAACAGCAGTAGGCCCTAGGCCTAAGCCTAATCCAGCAATGCTGTGTAGGCCTAGAAGTGAACAGAATAGGCTCAGTAGCTAGTAGGCCCTAGACTAAGCAAACAGCAGTAGGCCCTAGGCCTAAGCCTAATCCAGCAATGCTGTGTAGGCAGGGCAAATGCAGCGTGGCAAGGGCAAGACTAGGCATATGCCATGCCACCAGCTACGCTAGGCCTAGGCCTAGGCCTAGGCCTCTTCCATACACATTTCTAAATTAATATTACAGACATTGAGGCTTACCTTGATGATCTATCTCCTGTCGATTTACTCTTGAACGGTTTGCCACCTTAAGTGCAGCAGCAGTGCAGCTGGTACAGTTCTATTTCTGGTTTCAAATATCGTTTTATCCTCTTCGCCGCACTTTCCACGCTTTTGCTATCTCGAACGTAAAACTGAGTATAGCTTCTTTCTGAAAATTTGGCTAATTGCTCAAAAAATTCACTAGGATTACTAAACCGATCGCCTACTTGCAACGCCATGATACCGCTCTGGAAAGTACTTGTCGTCTAATGGCGCGGCGCGCCGTGGCTGCGCAGTTGTTGTCGCAGTGATACCGACGCTCGCCGTTTAGCGCTAAATTCGCGAAATTTAAGATGGCGGCCCTGACCGTACGACTAGTGCAACATTATTCGTACGGCTGACCGTACGAATATCCACTCCGTTTTATGAAACTCCCGATACCGATTCGGGCCGCTATGGGTCGAAAGCGGGCGAGAGCGATGATGTAACTTTTTTATGCCCGATACCGCCAAATTTAACCCGGAATGGAAGCGTAAAACCCGATACGGATTCGGCACCTCTTTCTAGGCCGATATGCGTGTTAAACGTTGTTTTTAGCTTATTAACATTTGTTTTCAGCGAAAATTAGGAGACAATTTAGATTCTAACGAAGAAATATTGTACGTCGTAAGTTGAAATTCTTTTCTATACTGTATTTAATATTATTTTGTTGAGGTTATGTCAAACTATACACGTATTTACTGACTAAGCTTTAAATTAATATTCAATGCAGGTCTAGGCCTAAATATCCCCTCCCCCTAAAGGTCGTATGTCTAGGCCTAGACCTTCACAGCGTTAGCCCTACTCATATGTACACATAGTGGCAGCAGAATGCTAGGCCTAGTATGTTTTAAACAACACTGAACAACGTTTTCAGTCGATGGCATTTTGAGGTTATAAACAAAAACAAAAGACGATCACAACATGACTTGTGCGAACTGCACATCATGACTTGTGCGAACTGCGAAGCACTCGGAAAAGCTGAGTTTCTGATTGGTTACGACTTCGGCAGCTCCGTCTCTGTGTGATTTCCTCGGCTCGGCACGGCACGGCAGTCCCATATCGGCCTACCTATATCGGACTACGCTATTCGCGATCGCAAAACTTCGATACGCTCCTAGCGGACAAAATTATCCCTAAGCTAACGGGTCTAGCGCTCTAACTGTCTGCGGATTCTCGCACAAACCACGCGGTACTAATCTATTTCTAGCTCTTATACTATTCATTTTGAAGGAAAAATTTATAGGAAAGCGGATTAAGTTTACATGCCAATAGTCATCATAAAGGTTATTTCAAAATTATAGACCCAGTAGTTAACTTGTTATAACAATTCACGCAAAAAATCGGAAAATAAGCAAAATTTCTTATTGTTCTCTCAACTTAAATTGTTGAAAAACTAATCATCGAATTTTGACGAGAGTTCCTTTGGAACATGTACCAACAATGTAAGAAAATAAACAAATAAACTTTCTAGATAGAAAGTGCCCCGAACGAAAATTCATAGCATGCACTAACATGCAGGGTGCAGCGGTTGGACCTCAAAAGCAGCGGTTTTGGCCGTGAAACTACGCACCCTGCATGTTAGTGCATGCTATAAATTTTCGTTCAGGGCACTTTCTATCTAGAAAGTTTATTTGTTTATTTTCTCACATTGTTGGTTCATGTTCCAAAGGAACTCTCGTCAAAATCCGATCATTAGTTTTTCAACAATTTAAGTTGAGAAAACAATAAGAAATTTTGCTCATTTTCCGATTTTTTGCGTGAATTGTTATAACAAGTAAACCACTGGGTTTATAATTTTGAAATAACCTTTATGATGACTATTGGCATGTAAACTAATTACGCTTTTCTGTAAGTTTTTCCTTCAAAATGAATAGTATAACAGCTAGAAGGAGATAAGTGATCAACGTTCCAGCGATACCGCCAATGTCACACAGAGAAGTTAACCCGGCACGGCCGCCACATTGGCCAGTGACGTCACTTTCAAACGTCCTTGAGATCGCGAATAGAATAGCTATTTTTTTTATTTTGTGCTAGACCCGCTATGGGAACGACTAATATACTCGCTTTGGAATCGGCACGGATCCATATCGGGAAATTACAGAATAGGGGTCCGGTACGCATATTTGTACTTGAAATCTTGAACCTGGCCCCAGGCTTCGTACATGATTTTCCTTGCCACTAGCATTTAGTCTTAGGCCTAGTAGGCCTAGGCTACCTTAGTTATCGTGGCTTGGGCCCTGTTCAGAGTTGCAAAACTTACGTCATTCAGCCGTTTCAATTCTCATTAGGCCTAGTTGGCTAGAACCTATGTTTCAATCAAAGCCTGACATTTTATGTCGAATCAGCATTAGGCCTAGGGTCTACAAAATTACAAATGCTTGCTTTTAGGCTACCTACCTAAGGTGTTCATTTGAACACCTGAAATCAATGAAAATGAGTAGACAACGGTATAAGGATGTGATTGAAAAATAAACTACTATTAATTTTTTAAGGTATGCGCAGTTTAAACTGTTGGGCGAACCGGTCACCACGTCGTGTAGGATTCAAGTAAAAAGGACATAACGAATATATTTTTACTGGCTAGGGGAACACCTCCCCAAGAGAGTGACTGCTGATAGCACTCATTACTTTGAAAAATCGTTTTTGTAAGGTTGTAATGATATAACCAGTCTAAATATTTAATGACTAGGAAAACGCTCTGCGTTAATCGATTTTTTATTATTTATCAAACGAGGCATTTACCTGTTATAATTTCGTTTCGTTTGGCTTCGACCTGTCCGGCTACGGTGGCCCTACTGAAGCATATGCTCTTGTCAGCAACTGTTAACTTATCGTGGTGGACAGGAATGCGTGCTTTTAATGCTCCTTGGAGGACAGAGAAAGGAGGGCCCTTATTTTCTCGCCTCTTATAATCGACATATACTATATTACTTAGGCCAAATTCTACCCAGGACCCAAACGGGAGTACAGATATTAGCAAACAAGTTGACAATAGCAAAATATATTGCCGTAAATAAACAAATATTTGGTTACGAGATGTCCGTTAACAAAACAATTTAAAAACTCCTGTCATATGTTGACACTATTATTCTGCAATTCATTTAAAAAAATTATTAAAATCCGACGGCAAGTTTTAATTTAAAAAATAAATTAAATATTTTATTTGTTTCAGTAGTTATTTTTTTGTAGGTTGCCATCTTGACGGATTTTGCTGGATATGCTAACAGCATCTTGCGTAGTGAGCGTGAGTGTTCACTGAAAATTTCAACCAAATACATAAAGCCGTTTGACTTGTGCTCGACGAACAAACTTTTGCATACAAAAAAACAAAATATTTGTTTACAAAATGGCGGTTCAAGTTACTACTTTCAAACTTTTATCACGTGTCAATATTCTTATTTTGGACATAAATATAAAAAAAAGTATTTAAATCCGTCCGTAAATTTTAATAAAACAAATTAAAACTCGATATTTTTCACTAATAAATTTTGTGTAGGTTGGCATCTTAACGGATTTTCTTGGTTATGTTAACAGCATCTACTTCAAAAGTCCAGAGTGTTGACTAAAAATTTCAGCCAAATCCGTTAAGAAGTTTAACCTGTGCGCGAAGAACAAAAAAATTAAAACTCGATATTTTTCACTAATTAATTTTTTGTAGGTTGGAATCTTGACGGATTTTTTTGTTTATGTAAACAGAATCTATACTTGTAATAACAAGAGTTTATATAAAATTTCAGCCAAATCCGTCAAGCCGTGTGACCTGTGCGTGACGAACAAACTTTTGTGCACAATCAAAGACAAAGCGCCAATCGAGTTGAAATGTGAGATTCACTCTACTTCGCTACGCTCATCTAATCATAACGTTTTTGGTACCAATCGATTCGTATTTAAAAACTGAATGAAAAATAATTTTCGTTTTTTCTATAGGACAAACGGTGTAAAAGTTATAATCCAAAACGTTCGGTGGCGTCGTGTGGCGGCGTCAGGTGGCGTCGCGGCGCCACTGACGCCGTCTGCAGCAATTCCGCCGTTGTAACCCTGGTCCAAAAACATTGTTATACATGCCTTTGCATAATCCCGTTTACCGCTATACTCTGCCACGAATAGCCTACGAGATACACTTTGCTGCTCTACTATAAAAATATATCCATCGGCGCCTACTGAAATCCGATCCAGCGCAGCACTAGCCATTAGATTACTTCTCATGACATGATCGAACTCCTATCCTAGATCTAAGACGTAAGGAATTATCAATCCAATACTGACATTAATTTCATTGTTTTTCATGATAAGATTTCGCCTCAAAACGCATTTAAGGCCACTAAGCATCATGCAAGGCCGAAAATTGTTTCGCCTTCGGCGACGTTGCCTCCGGCGGCAGGGGCTTCGCCCCCGACCCCAGCTACATCCCGTTCCCTCGTTGCGAGTATACAAATAACACGATGCGAGTTGACAACAAGTAGTCGATGTTTGTAGAGGGTTGGGAAACAATATATTTTAAAATACACAACTGTTCGTGTTAGGAAAGTTTCTTCTTCAATTTCGTGTTTTGAAGTGATGGTGTTCCCAGTTCAACACGTTGTTCCAGATTAATATCATCATTATCGATTTTTAAACGTTCTAAAGAAAATAATAGGTTGAAAAATTTTCGCCTCCGGCGGCTGGGGCTTCGCCCCAGACCCCTTACAACTTCGCTAAGTCCCGGGGCCCCTAAGGTCCCTTTCCGTACGGGGCCCTTACCCCCCCAGTCCACCTCTGCCGACAATCCTAGGAATGCTCGTACATCTTTGACATTCTGTGGTCTCTTGTAGTCCTTTATGGCTGTCGTAAGCCGCGGGTCAGGTTTTACACCGTCGCAAGTGACTACATGACCGAGGTAATTTACTTCAGGTTGAGCAAATATACATTTGTCTGGTTGGATTTTTAGGTTGGCTTCTTTGAGCCTTTCAATTACTTCCGCAGACTTTCAACGTGGTCATCGATTGTACGGCTATATAGAATGATATCGTCCAGATATATCATGCATTCTATATTAGTTATGCCTGCGAGCACACAGTCCATCAATCTCTGGAAGGTAGCTGGGGCTCTACACAGTCCAAACGCCATCCGGTTGTAGTGATAATGACCGGTAGGGGTGGAAAACCCAGTTTTTTCTCTGTCCTTCTCATCGATTTGGCATTGGTAATATCCGCTTCGCAGGTCCAACGTTGTAAAATATGTACAATTCCCTAGGTTGTCTAGAGTTTCGGTTATGTTTGGTAGGGGGTAAGCATCCCCTTTACTGACTTGATTCAACCCTCTAAAGTCAGTGACCAATCTGTACTTGGGTTCAGCTCCTTCTGCAACCTTTTTAGGTACCAAAATAATGGGTGCGGACCAGAGAGAGTTTGATGGTTCAATTATACCCTTTCGGAGCATACCATCTATATGCTCGTCAACCACACCCTTCATGGCATGCGGTATCCGGTATGGATGCTTGCGCACTGGCTTTGCATCTCCTGTGTCAATTGTATGTTTAACCATGGACTTATAATAGTAACTGCGTCCATGGTTTAACCATACTTGTACACCCGAGCGTATCCTCAGACTCGGAGAACAACTCAACGTATTGATCAAGTACGCTGTTTACCTTAGCCCTACTTTGAGGCTCTAAGTGTGCTAGTTTGCTCTCGAGAAGTGTCTTTACTTTGGCCTTATCTTGCTGCGCATTATCTGTTTCCATTGCTCGCCTTTTGACATTAGGCAGTACTGCACGGATATCTCGCTGGGTTTCGGACACGTTTGAATCTGGACATTCTCTCTGCCTCTCCCAACAAAGTGTTTTTCACTAGTTGGATCGGATCCATCCCAACATTCATGAGTTTGAGGGGAACTAGATTGCCGTTTGTGCTAGCCGCAACTCTGGCCACTAACACACTGTGTAGTTGCACCGCTTGGGGCTCGACAACTACGTCGGTAGGAATACTAGAACCTCCTCGATCTAGTCTCCCATATACAATGACTTCACTATGGCTAGGCAACATGGTGGTTTCCTGCGCATAAACTTTCCAACCTTTAGTTGTAGTGTTCGCAGACTTTACTGTGCTGTTTGAACTACCTGCCTGTGCTGAATTCTCACTAGGGTTGCGCGAACCCGTTGGAGTTCCTGACAAGGCTCGAGCGGCAGGGGTAGTTAGGCCCTTCCGTCCGTGTGTCGATTCCTGTTCACCTGGATTAACTACTTCCAAACGAACGTTAGTGAATCTGGTAGAACATGTGTTGCATTTATGCCCGTTAGGACACGTAGCTGCACGTGCTGCTTTCCCAATAAATGGTACTTCACTATGTTTGATGCGTAGGGTTTGTGAGTCGAAGTTTAATACTCCTTTCTCCCGTGAGAGAAAGTCCACGCCTAGGATGCCATCGAATGGTAGATCTAGATTGGCTACATGAAACTGGTGTTTATAATTTTGATTTTGGATACTGAACGTAACAGATTGTAGCCCAAGTATCTGAATAGTTGTTCCTGTTACGCCCCTAGCCCGTGTATGATCGGTTCTAAGTGCATCTGTGCTAACGCCTGGTTGTAGGATAGAAATCGTAGCTCCGGTATCGACCAGTAGCTGTCTGACTATTCCGTCTATCTCTACCTCAATGAGTACTTCACAGTCTCCATTATCGGGCGTAGCTACACTAGGCACCGTCACCTGTTGGACTAGTTCCGGCTCGTTGATGGGGCCCTCAACGAACCTTGACCTTTTGGGTCTTGCGTCGCGACCTCCGGCGATGGCTTATGCCAGCAGTTCCTGCTCAGATGTCCTGGCTTCCGACAATGGACACAAAATGGAGGTTTCTTTCCCTTGTGCTTGTTACCATTCACTTTTGTCGGGGGTTCACCGGACTCTGGGGGACTAGCCTTCGCTTGTTTGGCTTTATTCCCTCTGCAGTCTCGGGAGTAGTGACCCTTTTTGTTACATGAGTAACAAGTTACGCTATTGGATTGGGTCGCGTAAACTACCTTGGATGATTTTGGTTCTTGTTCCCTAGCCGCCTGGTCGGTCGAGTTAACCGCGACTGCGAGAGTTATTGCCTCCGCTAGTGTGCTTGGCATACGGTATCGTACCTGCAATCCTACATTGCCCGAGAGACCGTTTGTGTAAGCTGCCAATAGTCTACGCTCAGCTTCCCTGTTAATAATCTGCTGCTCCCGCGCGTCCCCTACTTTCTGAATAGTTGCAAGGCATAACTGCTTGCAACGGTCAGCAAAGGCTTCGGGTGATTCGCCAGCATTCTGTTTAGCATTTTGGAGCTGCGTGTAATAGAACTGATCCGGTTGTTTAGACCGAAATCGTTCAATTAACGCTGCTCGGAAGTTAGCGTATGAGATCCCAGGAGACTGAAGCTCTGCATTACTTTCCAAAAAAGTTAGTCAGGCCCGAGCAATTTGAGACCATTGATCTTCATCTTATCGGTCTTCGTCCAGGATCCTAGATCAGCCGCCTTATCGATCTGGGAGAGGAAACCCTCGACTGGTCAATCCGAGGCGTCCCCCTTCCAGGGCTTGATCATATTGCCCACAGTGAGGTCTTTTACCACAGCCAATTCACCCTGGTTTCCATTATGTTCGTGCTGCTGCGCCTGGGTAGGGCGAACAGCTGCCTCAGCTTTAACAGTCACTAGCTCAGCTCGAACTTGTTCATATATGCAGTTTGCAACTGCCCAAATTGAGTTCTCATTTGAGTTAGCTCCTCAACAAGTCTTTCAAACTGTTCTTTTGTAACGGCCATTTTGATTAATTTTTAGATCGTGTGATCAGAAAAATTTAATTTACGAATACTGAGCTAACTTTATCTTTACGGAAACCAATGATGTTCGGCAAGGTACACTCAACTGTGTTAAGCACACTGCATGCGTAGTAATAATAATGCAATAACTTACCCAATGTTGTTTTCTTGGGAATTCACTACCCAACCTCTCACACCAATATCAATCAGCAATAAAAAACTCCAGTGGGTTCTTTTTCCAAAGTGTTAGTAAGGAAAAAAGATTATCCCGTAGCTGCCACCAATTTGTTGTGCCGACAATGAGATTGATTACCAGTAAATTTATTATCGACACCTCTGGAGCTTGATTAACTTACTGATATCGGGAATGAGAGGGAAGGATTTGCTGGGTTAAGACATAAGCCTTGTAAGATTGAACTACTATTTAATAAATCAAATACTATGGTACTTACAAAAGCTTACTAATTGTATTAACCCTATCATCCTACTGAACACCTAATCAGCTTGGCTGCCAGATCACAAGAGAGCGATTGCCGGCTCTTGCAGCATGGAGTGGGGGAGTGGGGGTTACCTCATCCACTCCTGGTTCCCATAATGTTAGCTTATGGAGTACAGTCATATGTAATAATTAAACAGTGATCTGCCTCAAATCCCCATATGCTGCTTGTCAGTCTACAAACATGTGGAGAGGCTTGTACTGTCTACTCAGCGATCTCGAGTAGCAGGGATCCAGTGACCGAGGCCTGCAGTTTGCAAGCTAATCAGCTGGAGGGGTTGAAGGCTGAGCAATAAGTCTACAATGTTCTTGAAAAGTTATCTAATCATATTCATGATTACCAAATTATGATTTACCAATCAATCAATGGATATTGTATTGATTGAAAGATTTCCCTGCCCACATCACACATACATGTACAAAATATTCAATAACAATAATTATAGTTACTTAATCGATAGGTCCAAATATAAAAAAGAAGGAACCCTACTTACACATATCTTATAAACAAACAGCAGTGGTAACCTTCCCTATTTGTTACTTAGTACCTCCTTTCACAAAATCATCTACGTTATAAAATACATTATTAAGAAGGTAGAATTTAGTAGAATGTATTAATTTGTTTCTGAAATGTTACTTCTGTCGGTAAATTGCTGAAAAGCTTTGTGCCCATTGTGATCTATTTTTACATTTATGAGTCCGTCTGGTCGGTACATGAAAATTGTCTTTCTGTCTGGTGTTGTGTTTGTGAATAGATGTATTTATTGGCATATTATTTCTACTTTTTATTGTCAAAGCTAACACTTCATAAATATAAAGGCTTAGCCTCGGTTAGTCGTGCCCACTGTTTGCGGGTCTCAAAGAACAAGACTCGTTCTAAAATTGTCAACACTGGACCTGTTTCAAGTAGATATTTGAACTAGAGAAGTCTTCTTCATCTTCTCTTATACCAACATTGACTTAACCAATAAATATATTATTCCTATTCCTTCCTGTCCAGCCCCCTTGGCATTCCACAATAGAGCTCTTTCAGCATTGAGCATCGGAATAGATGTGCCTGTCCTGTATTCCATTCTTATAGAGAACTAGAGAAGTAGGAATTTAAATTTATATTATTGGACTAGCCTAAGTTATTTCATCAGATTGTGAATTGTTTGCAATCTAATGGATCGAGATTCAAGTTTTACCAATTGTTACAGGTCGGTGGATGGTCTGCTGAGAAGAGAGAAGCGCAACAGCCACGTACCGCTGTGGAACTACGCAATCCTACGCTTCCAGTTTTTCACTCTATACTTCATGGCTGGCCTCAAGAAGTTGGACAAAGATTGGGTGCATGGCTATTCGATGTCATCCATCAACGATCATTGGGTCTTCCAACCCTTCAAGTAAGCTTTGTTATTTCCGGTTCATAACCATACTTGGGGAAGGAACTTTTTAATGGAACGCGTTCATTTTTAGAGAAATTTCCAAGTAACATGATCCTGTTTTTTTTTTTTTTTGCAAAGCAACGTCTATTTCAGCAAGTTCATATCTTTGGAGAACTTTTTAAAACGTTCTTGAAATGTTCCTTTTACGACAGAGTGGTTTATTCTTCCGTTCGGCGCCACTATTCAGTCTTCTGACTTTATCAACATAAATTTAGATATTGTTTGCCCGCATTTGTGAAACATAAATATGGTAAATTAAACTAGACGACTTTAAATTAACTCTTGTATTAGATTTAACCAATTGCTCTAGCTCATGAGACCTAGTGAGAAACTTAAATCGATTGATTGTAGCAATTTTCTTTTGTAGATCAATGTTGAATTCACCTAGAATGAAAATCTCATTATAATCTGTAACTTGCTACGTGCCCACAGCAGAAAATACTCGATGGGGATCGAGTGCCGGCTAGCTGCAGTGGTGGGGGGTGGGTCAGGTTCAGGAGTACCCTGACGAGAGACGTATATGTGAACTGGTAGGGCTCCACTTGTTTTTTTAAGGGAATGTGGGAAAAACAAGAAACCATAGAGAGAGGCTGTCACAATTGTATATGCTAATAATGATAAGACTAGGTGTTAATTAATAATAATGTAATTAATGGTAATTATGTTAACATAGGTAATAGTAACGATAAGTTGGACTAGGAACACAAATTAACATGTTCTAGTGAGGGGAAAGGTACAGAAGGACGACAGCTTACCTTAAACGTTAGGTAGGTCGCACATAGACACAAGTAGATGAGAAGACAAGTTGCTGATACGTTTCGACCAACTAGTGGTCTTTATCACTCAGCGTGAGTAGAGGTACTAAAATTATCTAAAGCTAGTATGATATATGTACAATGAAGGCGCTGTCGAGGGTGGGTGGTGGCAGGTGGAACTAGGTCTAGGGGAAACAGAACACACCTGCTACCTGTTGTTCAGGTTGGGTAGCTGGCGAGATTTGGTGATGTATTGGTGGGCTAGTTCTCAGTTTCTTAGTTCCAACTGCCTGCACGTATCGGGAAGTGACTTTATGACTCTTGTTGTGAAGCAGTCTTTGAGAGACAAGCTATGTCCAACAGCATGCTGGGCCACAGGTTTCTCAAGATCCTCCTGGTTCACACTTTGACGATGGCCAGTCATGCGAGTTCTCAGGTCGTTGGAGGTGAGGCCTACATATTCGGCCGGACACTGAGTACATTTTATTATTATTATTATTATTATTATTATTATTATTATTATTATTATTATTATTATTATTATTATTATTATTATTATTATTATTATTTATTTATCCAACAACAGAATTAACAATTCCAGGCACAATTGGATATAATATACTAAATTGATAGGTTCTCATTAATACATATGTTCCAATAAAATAAACATACACTCACTATTAAAACGACTCATTAAAAAATAAAATAAAAATACACCAACTAAGGTAAGTGGTAGCTATAACAATTTACCCCACTTTTGTCATGAACATAAAATGTTAAAACACTCTGACTTTATTGACCTCACATTGTCATTAAAAACATCAATATGGCTAAAAGGTGAACTATTTAACATGTTAACAGTGCGTGGCAAAAATGAGTATTTTAAAAGATCCAATCTAGATTTAGGGGGTTTAAATAAAAGTGTGTTACGTGAGCGTCTTATAGGAACATTTAAAGAAATTGTTTCCAACAAATCAGGGCAATCAAGCTCACCCGATAAAATCTTTTTAAAAGTGACAACATCAAACATTTTACGCCTTTTAGCTGGTATACCACGTTGGAGGTGAGGCAGGTGTTGTGGTTTGAATGGGGTAGGTGATACCTGTGGCTTCAGCAGTGAATGTTTTGGTGGGTGGGTGCATCGGGCAAGTTTTGCACCTAGAGCGGTTGCATGGGTAAGATCCCGCTGGAAGAGCTCTCGGTTTGGGGACCTGTGACTGCAGAGTAGGGTCCCGTTTTATCAAGGAGTCTCCGATGTTAGGTGGTCGTCTGAAGAAGACCCGTGGTATTTTGCTGGCTAGATTCTGAATCTTGGCGGCAGCTTCGAGTATGGACACTCTTGATGATGCCGTTAAGTTTCTGCAATCCTGGTTGCCAGCGTGTGACCAAGGGGATGACACTGTCGGGTTTGGCTATTTGGTTCTTCTGCATTTGTGGCCTGGAGATCCGCTGTCGAACTAGGTCACGTTCATGACCACGAGCTACGAAGGCGTCGGTGATTCTATCACAGTAGTTCGCGAGCCCTTCGTCATCAGAGCAAATGCGTCTACCCCGCACAGCTAGAGAGAATGGTAGGGCATGCTTGGTGTAAGTAGGGTGACAGCTGCTGTTGTGGAGGTATTGCTGGCTGTTCGTCGGTTTGAAGTGGACCTTGGTGCCTTCATTGAGAAAAATGTCTACGTCAAGGAAGGTGACGTGTACCGCGGACACATTCCACGTGACTTTTAAAGCCGAGAACGAATTGAGGTCGTTTAGAAAGACATCAAGGCTCTTAGCACCGTGAGTCCAAATCCCGAAGAAGTCGTCTATAAATCTGTACAGGCAGAGTGGTAGTAGCTTCTGAGTCTTGATGAAGTCTGTCTCGAGCTTGCCCATAAAAAGATTGGCATATGACGGGGCCATGCGTGTCCCCATGGCTGTTCCCTTGATCTGCAAGAAGTATTTGTCCTGGAAGCGAAAGTTATCTAAAAGTTATTAACAATGATACAAATATATTGACTGATAAGACTGTATCGGGTATCGGTGTTATTGGGTTAGTACCACTGACCAGGCGAATGCCTTACAAAATTAATAATAATGTAATTAATGATGATAATGTTAACAAATACAAATTTACAAATATATTGATACAAATGATACAAATATATTGACTGTGTGTGATAGGAGAGGCCAAACGGCTAGATATGCTTGGTAGGGGTAAAATTGATAGGGAACCCAACAGCTTACCTGGTTGGTGACTGCAGGGGTCTTGTAGTTAATAAATAGATACATAAAAAGTAAAAACATAAACAAAAACGTCGAAACGGTTTCGGCCGAACAGGGCCTTGTTCACTCGACGAGTGCAGAGAGGTGACTAAGCTATGTACAGGTATATACAGTTATTTACAGGTCACGCCAGTGGCGCTGTTGGGTGTGGGTGGGGAGGAGAGCTACGAGGGGAAGGGTGGCAATCAGGTAGTGGAGAGCAGGACCCTAACGGATGTTGAGATTAGGGGGGAGCCTGGAGTTGGTGATCCACTGATGTGCCAGTTCCCATCTTCTCAGCTCATGCTCATTGCAGCTAGCTGGTAGGGCTCTCACAACACTGGCATAGAAGCATTCGTTGAATGTCAGGTTGTGAGTGGCTGCATGTAGGGCGACAGGTTTGTCTGTGTTCCCTACTCTGGTGTCGTGCCTGTGGCAATTCATCCGGGTGTTGAGTGCGTTAGTAGTCAGGCCTACATATTCGGCTGGGCATCTACTGCACCTCAGCTGATATATCACATTGTTGGTCTTGCACGTGTTGTGTCCCCGGATGTCGTAGATCTTGTTGGTAGCTCTCGCTGTGAATGACTCGGTTGGAAGATTGAGTGGGCATGTTTTACAGCGAGAGCTCTCACAAGGGTATGAGCCAGGTGGTCGGGCTTCGGTGGGTGTGTTGGTACTGCGCCAGGGGTTGCGTTTCACCAGTAGGTCCTGAATGTTGGGTGGACGTTTAAAGGTGACTCGCGGGATGTTGATGTTTTGGGTGAGGGCCGAGGTTTTTAGAAGATGGCTGTTCCTCTTGATTATGCCATTCAGGGCATGTAGACCCGGGTGCCACTGGGTGATTAGGGGGATGATATTCCCTTGCGTACCAGTGGGCTGTGGATTAGGGACACGAGTCATCTGCTGTTTGACAAGTTTAGGGGGGTAGCCGCGGTTAGTGAAGGCTTTACTGATCTTGTTGCAGTACTCGGCCAGGTCTTCCTTTGCTGAACATATTCTTCTGCCCCGGGTGGCCCGTTTCAGGCATAAGTTTTTTAACTTCTAATATGGATTCAGTTCCATTACTTCTTGTCTTAGGAATAAGTAAACGGTGACTTTGGAGCCGTCCTAGCAACGAGGCACTCAATAAATTCAAAGTTGTTCTGAATTGGCCTTGTTGATTCTGACATTCGTCCGCAGGTGTTCACACGGTCTAATCACTGATTCATATGTCTGAAGACGGACTATGCAATTAGTCCGAAACGTCAGGTTTTATTAAACGACAGACGCGGTGACACCCGACAGCCAAGAATTATTAATACTGATTTTTATGTTTCGTATTTGAAATATCGATCTTTGATTGGTTATCGCTCACTCGTCGATGGTGTTTGAAGCCTACAGGGTTTGTTTAGTCGCTTTAAATTAAAGTCCCCCACTGCAAATCAGTTTTGTTACTGAGTGGGTGGACTCTAAATGTGAATTTATTTATTTATTTTTATTTACTAAACATAAATCTTTCTGAAATATAAATAATCAAACCATCACCTTCCCTTACCCGATCAAACCCCAGCATCTTGTAGTCGGAAATCAAAATGAAACCATCTGGAACAGACTCATCAAGAAACATTTCAGAACAGGCAAATACATCAAATTTTGTAGGCCTATGTATCAATAATGTCGCAATTGTTCAATGTATTTACCGGTATCTAACTTACATACAACTACAAGTTTAATATTAAGGTGACCTAGCTTCAAACCCTTCTGAAAAGTAGTTTGGAACAATGTACTACACTTAATGGTTCATAATCATTATTCATTAGACATAAAATTATCACAAACACCTAGAGGTGGAAATAAGCAATTCATACAAAACCAGCTCGGCACAATTCCTCCAGTAGGTGTATCATTCTTCTTGTCTTCCAAACCACACTCAATGCAGTTCTTTACACATGATTTACACTCCCACTGATCCTGCACCAAATAAAATGCCTCTAAGTTCAAATTCAAACAAGTCCTATGATAAAAGTCTACACATACTGCACTGCAAAACTTAAAGTTTTATAGTTTTTCTTCAATTTATGTTGAACACAACGACGTACCATGATGATAAAGAAAATTAATTTGGGGTATAAAATGAGTACCGGTATTGAACGAAATTTAACAGTAGGTAATAGTTTCCGAAAGTAAAGCATTATGCCTATACAAATCAAATGCCCTAATGTCAAATAGAAAAGAAATGGTTTTGATATTATGAATAAAAAAAGCTGCCCTTCTTAAGTTCTTTGCCCTAAAATAAAAGCAAAACACTCAGAACGACAAGGCAACACTCTCCAAATGGCCATTATGAAACTAGTAACTAGAATAATTGCAAATTGACAAAAAAAGCCCTGTTTACATAAAACTTCTTAATATACGTATGTATTAAATGAAATGAAATCACATTAAATAAATATATTAAACAAATAAATCAAATCGACAAAAAAGACTAGATTACAACTAAATAGCTGTCAAATGAGATATTTTCAATTGTTTCTTGAGTAAATTGCAATTTGAAGAATGACATGTTAATCATCCAGGTTGCTGATGACAGCAGAGCAGGTGGACTACTGGGTCGTCCATGTAAATGGTTTCCTCCTGGATCTTACCATCGGCTTCTGGATGTTCCTGGACAAGACTCGTCCCGTTGCGTTTGTTGTCTGCGGCGCATTCCATTTCATGAACTCGCGTCTGTTCAGTATCGGTGAGTCCTTCTGTATGATCTACAACAGGAGAGTGGTCTTGTCCCACCTGGTATTTCATTTATAATTATTAGAGCCTCGTGAAATTTGCATTAACTATAAAAGCGAAAAGTCCAAACTGTAATTTTGTATGGTCAATTCTCGACTTGGGTAGGGTTGTGCACTTAATAAAAGCTCTTTTCTTGCGAATTCAATCGAAAAACTCCATTTCATGCGATATGCGCAAAATATACAAATTCACACTAGTTACGGCTAGTTTTTCCGAGTTTAAGCAACAATCGTAAAAAAATGTGAAAATTTATTGGCGATTTCCTGAACATTCCATTCCACTGTTTCCATTTGGTTACTGGGTCTATTTTAGATTTTATTGTATCCAAAGGGTCAATAAACAATCTCAATCAATAAAGAATTAATTTGTGAATCACAATTTTTTGTCCACGTCTAATATTTTGTTGCTTAAGTTCCGATTTGAGATGAATACAAATTATTACTAGAATTTTGCCTTTTTTAAACTAATTTATGCTGAATGTTTAAGAGTAAATACTAAACAAAGTCAAATTAATGCTAATTTCATGGGGCTCATAATTGTTGGTTAATAATGATGTAGAATGTTCTAATTATGTTTGAAATGTAAACATTCATTCATTTCTTCGCTTTTGATGAAGAATCCTTTAAACACCACTGTGTCTGTGGTGTGTGTGTAACAGTAACTGAAGATTTCAGTTGTGTACCATTTTACAACCATAATTAGTGGCAATCTTCTTAAGAACTTTGGACAAAATGCCTTAAATGTATGGTTAGTTTCTGTGTTACCTTACAGTAAACTATCAAATCATGAGTTTTTTCTCTTAGGAAAGTAATGTTAGACTCTTTATGTATCATGATATGAACTGGCCCCCAGGAATGTTCCCGTACGTGTGTCTGGTCACCATGCCACTCTTCTGTCACTGTGATTGGCCACGTGTGTTGTGGGCCAGCACTCGCAGTGATCCCGGGGTGGTCTCCAAGAGTGACTCCTGTCTCTACCCAGCCACTGATATGGGTGAGTCATGTTTGTATTTTAAGTTAATCACTGGTTAGGTGGAAGAACGATTTGTAATTGAACCTCCCAATTGTTTGTTATATACCCATGTGTTTAATGTAATAATGCAATCTAGTATTACAAAATAATGTCTTACTTACTTACTTATATTTACTTACTTACTTACTTATTTACTTACTTACTTACTTACTTACTTACTTACTTACTTACTTACTTACTTACTTACTTACTTACTTAAGGCCGGGCTATAGATTTTTTGTTTTGTTAATTTAATGTTTATTTAGTTTAATTAACTTTGTTAATTTGGGATTAACAAAGTTTTTGCAATTGTTGTAAATGCAAAGCAATTGTTATGAATAAGAACTGTGATGTAAACACATATATGTGTTTTGTATGTTTCAACTCTGTTAATCACAATTCTAAGTTCTTAAACACCTATGTAGCCAGGCCTTAATTACTTACTATACCTGCCCTGCCATTTCTTGTGTGTAGTGGTAGCTCACTATGTGAAATAAACACATCATGTTAATGCAGTAGCGGGCTGACCGGGCCCCCCGCCCCTTAGCGATCTACTAGAGCTTGGATCCATCCACAATTGGTGTTGTCGAAACCCACTATAGCAACTACTACCAATAAAATGATCAATTATATAAAATTATATTCAAAAAGAATGATTCCATTTATAGGGCTCAATAAAGCCTCCGCCAAGGTTGCCACATGTTTAAAGCTGCGTACAGATGGCGGATAATGGATTGCAGACGGACCGCGGGCCGTCTGCAGTTCGACTGATCCGTTGGAGGTTCTGCATACACATGTAGGTCCATGATCCCAAGGCGGCCCAATGGAAATCTCACCCTCAATTGTCACTTTGCCGTCTGTGGAGACAGGTGTTTTGTGTTTTTCTGATACATACTTCATTACTGATTACAAATTATTAATTTTGTTTGTGTGTCAACTAATGTGGCCGTAGCATTTCTTCTGCTAGAAGAAGAGTCTACTAACATATTGTATGCGGCCTCTTTTTTAATTTTATTCATATAATCTCCACTTTTAACTTAACTAACTTAACTTAATTTTTAACTTAACTTTTAATTTTTTTTAGAGGCACGGACAATTCCTAAATAACTCGATGAACTCGGTCATAAACTGGGGCTGCGTCCATATTTTCCCTGATTGAGATATTTCAAAACTAAGTTGACAAAAATGCAAACGAAAGATGTTGAATGTGCAAACTATGCAGATTGTAGTGAAGGGGGTTGAGGGAGGCTCATTCTGCGCATGTGCGCTCGCCGGACCGAAGCTGGACCGAAGGAAAAACACTGACTTGGCAGAGATCCGTTGGGATCGCCTTGGGTCCATCCGCGGTCCGCCAGTTTCTGTACACACGACGGATTTTCATCGGATGTCCAACTGCAGTCCATTATCCGCCGTCTGTACGCAGCTTAACAGTAAACAGTGGCGGAAACAATCCCAGAGTTTAACAATGGGACTTTAACCCTGCCGCGTTCTTTGAGTCACGTGCCAACTATCTAAAATCCTGGGTATATTCGGCAAATATGAGGGTTGATATTTACAACCGAATAACTGTTCATTTGTCTGTCTGTAAAATGAACATTACTTGCTTTGAAACACCCAACCTCTCAGTATCAGTTGGTTTCTGTGTCTCTTGTGAAACTGTCTAGTCCAACATAGTTTTTGTGTCAACTGTGTTATTTTAATTAAATTAAAATGTGAGCGTGGTATACGTCTTAAAAATGAGTGAACAGACAAAATACAAGCATAAGACGGGGCGGTAAAAGCGAATAGATAAAGAGCGCGCACTTCTATTAACCGCCGACAATGACCCGAAACAAAGAAATTTAAGTTTTTGTGTCGGCAATAATTCGTGTGTGTCAATTGGCGCTGAAAATAAATTAAAATTTTCGAAAACTCGAGCAAAATTCAACCCACTATGAAAGTCGAAAATCAAACAAGTGCTTCTCGTTATATACCTGTAACAGAAAACCTCGAGCCTTGTAGTAACACTCCTACCTTGTTAAACAAAGATGTTCAAAACAACACAAAACCCATTTCCCCTAATGATGACGATACAGTGAATGTAGAAGTACAAGTGGAATCACATAGACCTATTGTGTAAGTGAAAGTATAGATTTTTGATTGTCTCAAAACCACGTTTCCTGCACGAAAATAGAATAAGATGCAGACCAATCTAACATGTTTGAGCAAAATTTACCTACTGATAAAGCTCTGTTCAATGGATCAGTTATTTCCAATAATCAACTTGGAATTCTTATTGTTAAAGATCCTTCTCAACCTCATGAAAGTGACATGCCAAATTTTAATATTTCCCAAAGACGACGGCAATCATAGTAGCTTTTAAGTTTCATTTTAAAATCGTCATTGAGAGACGTTCTATGAAATGGGTGCTTTGTGCCGTGTGTTTTTAACCTTGCGTATTGGCAATGCTAGTGCAGAAAGGTGCATGAGTACACTGCACCGTGTGACTCGTTACGCTATGAAACTAACACGGCTGTGATCTTGCGCTTATGACTATCGAAAAAACCTTTGGAGAGTTTGGACATAATATCCCGACTGTTGGAGGCTTTTGCCAGGAAAAAGTGGAGAAGGAGGTGTCATGTTTAGAGATGTGGTGATTAATGAATTTTGTAATGTAAATACTAAATAGTAAATATACTAGGTAGTTTGTTAAAAAATGTGCCAAGCGAATTGGCCCCTTTGGCAAAATGCTGACCTTTTTCTTAAATCCGCTCCTGGTTAAATGTGGTATTGCAAAGTGCAAAATCTGTCTTATGTAGTTGTTAGAAGTTATATGTAATCCAAGCGATCGTGTGATTCTGAATCTGATGATATACTAGCCCCAATGAAAGTATTCGCATACCGATCTCAGGTCATTGTCTACTGCCCCGTTCAACCGGGCCAAATGAAAGAAAATCAGCAGATACCTGGTGTTCTTTCACACATTCGTAAATGCACCGTCTGGCTTAGTCAAGTGCACAAGCAGTTTGGCCACACCCACCGTTAAAGGTAACCAACGGAAGGTCTTAAATTATCCCCAATGGACCTGTTTAGATTAGATTGTAGGAAGTAGCAAAGTAGAAAATTAAGTTGTCACCTTTGACTCAGCTGTGTCGTGAGCATCAGAATACTTTCGTTGGGGCAACTATAGTGCTTTGCGTTAGAATAGCCTGGGGCTCTATTTTGAACACTGGGCCAATCAGAACTGTGACTTGAATATATGTCATGCCAGCTGGAGTGACACTTGTGGGATGTGTGCATGCCTGGTCTGGTTTATTTAGAGAGAGTTGTTAGCATCTCCATTCTAATTTTATGGCACTCTAGGCCTATTTTTTTTGTGATAGCTGTGCAATGGAAAGTCTGATCAATTTGAAATTTAAACCATCCACAAGTTTTTATCTGGATTAAATGCCATTAGTTTTGTGGCTAAATCATTCGAGAAGTTACAAAGTTACACCACAGTTATTCGAAATATTTCTCATAAAACAAAATGACATACAAAATGTGGGATAGCCATATTTTAGTAAATTTTCGTCCCGTCCCGAATATCTTTTTCTGGAGGCAGAAATTACATTTCTATTGCTTTTTTGTCTCGTGATAAGGTCAAACAGAGTCCGATCAAGTTGAAATTTGGAGCAACCACAAGCTTCAGTGGTGATTGAATGCCATTAGTTTTGTTGCTAAATCGTTAGAAAAGTTACTTAAGCGTAAGCGGCATTCACAATCAGTTTTCAGGCTTAAGGTGTTGTCGTGAGGTGCACATGGTTTAAAATTACAATGTGTATGCTTCAATGCAACTGGTCACAACCCGTCATGAGGTGTAAGGTTAAAGGCACAAAAAGATCTATAGATTGACATTTCTTACACCTTACTCCATAAATCTTACACCTTACAACTGATTGTGAATGGCTCTTTACTTACTCGATTTATTTTTTTAAACTTAGTAGCAAAATGTGAGTTAGCCATTTCATAGAACATTTTCTCATTACTGGCGGAGTCAAAACCACCCCGACTGACGCTATGGAATGGTATTGCCAGGTTGAGCCCCTGAAGCTGAGGCTGGAACAGCGTGCCATTCAGCTCCACGAAAAACTGGTGCGTCTCGACCCCGATTTTTGGTTGAATCCAACCACCTCCAGGAAGAAGGCCCATGCAAACTTTGCTGAGACTGCCATCAAACTGAAGGTGAAAGTCTGCCCAGAAATTCTGGAAGCAGCGCGACTTCCCTTGGAAGCCCCACCCCAGGCTAGTCTGCCCGACACATCAAATCAGCTTGCACCAAAACAAAAAATGGATGGAATCAAGAAAAAAGAAGACCTCGACCAAAAAGAGCTCAAGAATCTGTCAGAAGCCCACTTGAAGAAGCACATCCCTCTCAATGAGTGGGTGCATATTTTCACTGATGACTCCCAAGATAAAACCACCAATCGCTCCGGTTATGGCGTTTACTGCCTCTTTTTCGAGGAGGCAATACCTCTTGGAGCTGGCGCGACACAATTTGATGCTGAAGTGGCAGCACTTGCCAGGCCAGCTCAGAAAACTGCAGACATACCAGCCTTTCCTCTCAACAAAAGTACATTTGTCATCCTGAGCGATAGCATCTCAGCTATGCAGTTTGTCACTAAAGCAGCAAACTTCCACCCTGATGCGCTGCTCTTCAAAAACTCTCCCACCAGCCTCCGTCAGCAAGACAAAATCCTTGAGGCTCAATGGATTCCGAGTCACTGCCAAATTCTAGGAAATGAAAAAGCTGTCTTCTTAGCCAAAAGTGGCACAAAAAAAGATCCCCCACCAGCTCTTTCTATATCTTACAACCAAGTAAAAAAGAAGATAAAGTCAGCGATGCGAAAGATCTTTGAAGACACTCAAGAAGAGGCAGGTACAACAAAAACTTGGTGGAACGAGATAAAAAAAAGGGCCAGACAAAAAGTGGTCTCGTAAAACCGCCGCTACAGCCCAATTCCGTCTTGCAACTGTACATGATGTTTTTCAACACCATTTGAACCGTTTTAACATTACGACTGAACCGGCCATTTGCAAATTATGTAATGTTGAACCCCAAGACAGAGCACACCTTTTTAGGTGTGCCACACATCAGAGTGACATTGACGCCCTGCCCAATGATATGGGCAGGTCAGAAAAGGAAGCCATTTTATATTGGAAAGCAAGGAAGAAGAATGGCTGAGGAAGCCATCTCTGCATAGGGGAAAAAAAGAGTAAATTTTTGTCCAGTCACGAGTATACTAATTTCAGCGTGATCCGATAAGTATTGGAGGAGAAATTACAATTATATTATAATAAGTGACGTAATTATGACAACGAAACATTAAAGCTTTTTGCAAATAAATATGGACCATCTTGTTGAGACTGAACATTGGGCTTTCCATGAACTATTTAGATTAGGAATGACATCGGGTGATAAAATCTGGAATCGGTTCCAGCTCTCATATTACCCGGGTACCCGGATCCTAAAAACGTATTTTTCGATGTGTAGGCTTGATTTGAAGGTCTTCGCCTGGCCTTGTGAAGTGCTTGGGGCGCGAAGGCGAGGGGCGAATGATATGCACGCCACCCGCTCGGCTAGCCTCTCAGAATACGCCTGCAGTAATCATGTCGAGTAAAAAAAAACATTTCTCAATACGCAATTGAAGCTCATACATATAACAGGATATTTTAAGGAAAATAAATACAGTAGTTATTATTACCTGACAAAGGCCTTTGACTGTATGGACCACAACATTCTGGCAGCAACATTGACCACAATGGGAGTCACAGGAGTAGCTCTTAAATGGATCAAGTCTTTCCTCTCCCAACGTTCTCAGTGTGTGGAATTAATTGACACTCACTGCATACACTCTAAAGCAAGATCGGTAGGGCCACCCAAGCCGGACTGGTCGAGGAGGAGATGTCAGACGAAGTGCAGTCCACACCCCAATCCCCTTTCCCCCCCACTGTCCCATTGAATATTTCTCCTCCCACTTGGCCCTGCCCTCCCTTGCTGGACTCCCGTATGACGACTCACGCGACGTACAATGGATCTGATTCGGATGTGGCTTTATTCTTCATTATCATCTTTCTCATCTTCATTATCACCCGCTCATCGTCTCGATTAGCCATCGTTGCATAAATATGAGACGTTAAGCCCCATCAATCAATCAATCAATCTAAAGCAAGATCGGAGTTGAGAAGTATCAACATTGGAGTACCGCAAGGAACTGTACTGGGCCCCATACTCTTCATTATATATGCGAACTACCTACCGGATAGCCTTGGTGAGGGGACTGTTGTAACATATGCTGATGACACCAGCCACCTGATTACGGCGGATAGCATAGAATTATTAGGCAAGAAGGCCAATATTGCTACACAGAACATGAATGTGTGGAGTATTGATTCAAGGCTCATTGTAAATTTGAATAAAACTATTTTCGTTAACTTTCGCACTGCCCAACGACAACAGGACCGTAGTTTATTGATCGAGTTCGACAATAATCACTTAAAAGAAGTTAATGAAGCAAAAGTTCTGGGGCTTATTTTGAATCAGACTCTGAACTGGTCTTCCCATGTTCAACTAGTTGCCACTAAGCTGTCGCCTGCTACGTACATTATACGCAACCTACGTAAAGTGGTGAGCTACAACACCTTAAGCTTAATCTACTTTGGCCTAGTATACAGTCATATGTCCTATGGCGTCATCTTCTGGGGCAGTTCACCACAAGCATGAAGAATATTTACTATACAAAAAAGGATAGTCAGAGCAATGATTGGGGCTCCGTTCAATACAACGTGCCGACCCATCTTCAGATCACTTGGTTTATTAACTTTTCTAGCAGTATACATTTATCCATGCATCATGTACGCAATCCAACACAGTCTTCACCTCACTAATAAAGATATCCACGACCACGATACCAGACGTAAAAAAGATTTTCATATTCCATCGCATAACTTAGCCTTAGTAAACAGAAATCCAGCGTATTCAAGCATCATCCTGTACAACAAGCTCCCAAGCCACCTCAAGGACATGACTAGGCGCAGCCTCAAGTTTCATCTTAAAAATTACCTAGTCCAGATGTGCCCATATACCGTCAAAGACTACATGGGCTTTTGGTTTTAATTTATTTTTAATTGACGCATTCTATAACTAATGTATTTAATATTTATCTATGTATAAATGCCATACGTTCTTTTGAATAAAGATTATTATTATTATTATTATTATTATTATTATTATTATTATTATTATTATTATTATTATTATTATTATTAATAGAACAAGTATCAGCCAGAATGTTCACCAGAATGTTAAACAAAGAAAAAAACAATTTAACGAATACATCGGCTCGCGTCTGTTCTGTTCCTCGCCGAGGCACATGTTGTGGAAGGGTGGGGGAAAGCTTGGCGCACGCCGTATCTGCTGGCTTTACCAGAATCGACCACAGCAATATTGGCATGTAAATTTAGCCTAGAAACGAACCAAAATATTACCCGGACCCGAAAAACGGCTCCGGGTAATATTTGGAGCCGGGTACCCGATGTCATCCCTAATTTAGATGGCTGTGCACTAATCAATAATTGTAAAGGTCTTTTTACACAATTTTCTTATATATGATTTAATATTTTGTTCCTAGACATGTATTTGCCTTTAAGTGTTTTTTTAGGATCTCTACCATTGGCTGGATTTGTAAAACGTCTTCTCTCATTGGCTGCGCTACAAATTCTAGGTATATGAGCTAATGGTGTTATTGTTTTCTAAACCCTAATTATTAGGAAGTTGTGTGAATGCCATGATGCTTTGGTTTGATTCAACTTTGTTAGCTTTGTTACCTTAAATATAAGTGATTAAACCGATCTTTAACAAATTAATTTAATTAAAATCTTAATAAAAAAAAAATCAAATCTAAAAAAATCAATTTAATTAATTAATAATTATATATGTATCTTGACCCCATTTCCAACATTAATTATCGGGTAGGGGGGAGTAGTGAAGTACTCCATGTCTTGGGCTAATGTCTTCGTTGCCGGCTAGCCAGGCCTGACACAACCACCTCCTCAACCTCTTCCTCGATCACTTCTTCTGTTACCAGAGGGCTGTTTAGTAGTTCCCTCAATCTCTCACGGTTTTCCCATAGTCTTTCTGCTTCAACTTTGTTCCATGATCTTCCTCTATTCTCCACACTGTTATTGATCTGATTCATCCACTTGTCTCTTGGTCTGCCTACTTTCTTCTTATGCCCTTCTTCTTGTTGTTGTTCAAACTCTCTTCTTGGTATCTTAGTCAGGTCCATCCTTTTCATATGTCCAACCTCCAAACCAACGAAGACGTTCTCTCTCCAATCTTACTTTCACGCTTTCAACATCTAATCTTTCTCTGATCACACTACTTCTAATTCTGTCATTCTTTGTCACACCCAGTGTGCTTCTCAAGAACTTCATTTCTGCTGCCACTATTCGATTTTCCGCTTTGAGTCCCATGGTCCATGTAACCGTGGCATATGTCAGTATTGGTAGAAAGTATAGTTTATATATAAGAAGTTTGCATTGTCTTGGGATTTCATCTTTCCAAAGTAGCTTTCTGACAGACTGGTAGAAGCTTTCTGCCAATGTGGTTCTTCTTAAAACTTCTGCATCTATTGTTGCAATTTTAGATATCATACTTCCTAGATAATTATGTAAAAGATTTTAATAACCTTCTGCGTTGGAATCACGATAATGAATTAGTAATTAACTCGTCTAAAACTAAAGTTTTACATATTTCTTCTCCCCATAATCGTGAAAGAGACTTTCCTATAAATATCATTTATCATGATTTTAATTGCCTTCATAATGTGGATGAAGTGACATATTGTGATTGCAGTTTAAAAATAGAATGTGTGGACGAGTATGAGTACCTGGGCGTAATTGTTGATCGTAACTTTTCTTGGAGAAATCATATTGATAAACTATGTAATAAACTACGCTCATGCTCTTCTCGATTGTATGCACTTAAATATATTCTGCCCTTTACATTATTTAGAGCCGTTTATCAATCTATGGCCGAATCATTAATTTTATATGGCATTCTGGCTTGGGGCAATGCTTCGCGGTGCCATACGCAAAGGGTTGAAGACCTACAAGTTAGAATGCTAAAAATGGTAATATGCGACATCAAAATCGATACTACACTTTCTAGAAAACAAATATTTTCATTTTGTAATATACTGCCAATTTATTCTTTATTCGTATATAGATTTTTGTTGTACTTTTATTTTAAACCGGATTTTAAGATCCCTATGGACACCTGTAAGGAGACAAGGCTCAAAGTGGCGGGCACCTTACAAGTTCCTAATTATACTAACAAATATGGCCAACGCTCTTTGTCTTATTCTGTGCCAACTATATTTAATATGCTACCATCCTCACTCAAAACCCTGTCGTCTATTTCTAAAATTAAATCTGAACTAAAAACACATCTACTTTCTGACACCTTTTTACTGTGAATGTTCCGTTTATATTTTAATTACTGTAAACAAGTTAATTCTGCATTTGTATTGATTTTTGTAAAGTTCACTTTCTTAGTAGTTTCAAGTATTTAGTTCTATACATTATTTTGTTATTGTAAATACATGTTCCGTTTTCTGTTCTGTTCTGTCACTATGTATAATATTTTTTATTATGTACCACAGTTAAGCCAAGTCTTGGCTTTGTGGGTTCTTGGAGTCATAAATAAAAAAAAAAAAAAAAAAAAAAAATTCTTTTGTGGTCAACTTTTTGTCCCTCAGTAAAAGTTTGCTATCTCCGGGTATGCTTCTCTTTGTCATGGTTACCAGTTTGCTCTTCTCTTGGCTGATTTGCATACAAAATGTTTCTGGTGCCTTGCTCCACTTATCTAGTTCTTCTTGTACTTCTTCTAATATATCTTGCCACATACAACTATATCATCTACATAGGCTATATCATTGTTCTTGGTTCTAGGCCTTTATCTTCTTCCGGTTTGACAACCCGCAGTACTTGGTCAATTACTATGATGAAAAGTGTTGGTTAGTTAGTTAGTTAGTTAGTTAAGTTTTATTTTTCAAGTTAGTCATACATACATACATAATACAATTTCAATATTTGTATGCCCCTGTAAGATTAATCTTGAGGCGGGGCATACGTTCTTATTATAATAGACTTTAACAGGTGTATTTGATATGATAGGACTAAGTATAATTATAATTAAACTTGGACTAGGCCTACAAGCCCACATTTTAATGAGAAGGAACATAATAAGTTTTACACAAAACTAATGTTATTACAAAACACATAAGACTATAACTAACACTACTATGAAAAGAGGAGAACAAAATATAAATATGAGTCTTTTAGTGAACAGGACTCAAGATTTATCACTTGAAGCCATTGACGGTATCGTTAATGTCTTTGATGGGAAATTTGTGGAGCCACTTTTTTAGATGAATATTGAACGTATCTTTTGATTTGAGTTTACGAATTGCTACAGGAATTTGGTTGTACATCTTTATACCTATGATCATTGCATGTCGCTGAGTAATGCCTTTGTTGATTCTGCTTTGAAATATTTTGTTGCTGGTTTTGTAACGTGTTTTAATGTTGTAGTTAATGGTGGGGTTATGGGGTAGAAAGTGTAGTTTATTAAAGTGAGCATATTTACATAGAGACAGAGCATATAGTTTACGTATTTGGTAAACACCTGCACATTCATAAACGTTTTCAGTGGGATACCGCATTTCTTTCTTGAGCATTATTTTTAAGATCATATTTTGTATTGTCTTTAAAGGTTTTATGTGGTTGTCATAAGCACCCCCCCAATTAATGATTGCGTACTGAATAATAGACTGTACTGTTGCATAGTAGACTAGCTTTAGATTAGAAGAAGATAAAATATTTCGTAGATTGTAGAAGTTTATCATGGAAAATCGTAGTTTTTTAATTAGTGACTGAATATGGGAATCCCATTTCAGATGTTGATCAACAATTATTCCAAGGTACGTCGTAGAGTTGGTTTTTAATAGCGAGGGACAATCACAATTTGTGCTGGTGGGGTTGCAATTATGAGCGTGGATTTGTAATGTAGATATAATTGGTTGTGTATTTTTTCTGGGGGAAAATGTGATGTATGTAGTTTTTTCCTTATTTAGTGTTAGTAAATTGATCATTAGCCATTTATTGACTTCCTTTAACCCATTTTCTGCTAATTTATGAACATCATCCCAGGTTTTAGAGGAGAAAATTAAGACTGTATCATCTGCAAATGTAATAATTTTGCATCCTGCCTTTAGTGAACAGAGACTATTAATAAACACTAGAAAGAGAAGTGGTCCTAAAACAGTCCCTTGTGGTACACCGTATTTTATAATACGATTTTTACTGACCGTGTTTTGTATTTTTACCATTTGAGGTCTATTATAAAGGTAACTTTTAATTAGTTCTAAGGGAGTCCCTCTTATTCCCAGTTTGTCAAGCTTTTTAAACAAAATAAGGTGAGAGACAGTGTCAAAGGCTTTCGATAAGTCTAAGAAAACTGCGATCGCTTTTTCATTGTTGTCAATTATGGTATGAATTTCCGTAGTCAGGGTTAGTATTGCATCATCAGTGCTTCTGTTCGCCCGGAACCCGAATTGATTAGGTGAAATTAATTTATTTGATTCTAGGTAATTATAAAGCCTATGTTTAATGCATTTTTCATGTATTTTTGAGAAATTAGATAGAAGAGAGATAGGTCTGTAGTTACTGGTTAGAGTTTTATTTCCCTTTTTATATATTGGTTTAATTTGAGCAATTTTGAAAACATCAGGGTAGATTCCCGTAACAAAGCTTTGGTTTATAATGTGTTGTAAGGGTAGGGCTATGAGATCCATAATGGTTTTAATAGTGCGAGTACTTATAAGATCAGGACCAGTAGCCGTGTATGGTTTCATTGTTTTAATGTGATCTAAAATTTCATGTGTAGTGACTGGTTCTAGAAATATAGAATTTGGATGAAAGATGTTATCAGCTGTTTCCATTTCATGATCAGTGGGGTCATTATCTATAACTCTCTCTATATTATTAGCCATTTTTTCTCCTATATCACTAAAGTAGTTGACGAAAGTGTCAGTGATTTCTTGTGGGTTATCTGTCAAAATCCCTGTAGAAATACTTGTTATTTTCGTTATTTCCGAATGTCTTGTGTTTTTGTTTGAGATTTCTTTGATTATGTCCCATATCTTTTTACTGTCTCCTTGAGCTTCTAATATTTTATCTCGGTAATATTGATTTTTTGTTTGTTTAATAAGTAGATTAAGGTTATTTCTGTATTTTTTATAGTAATCTTTCAGCTCAGTGTTATTAGGGTATTTGGAGAGTTTTTTGTGCAGACTGTCACGTTTTCTTATTGAACGAATGATACCTAATGTGATCCACGGTTTAAGTTTAAAGTGATTTCTCGATTTTATTTTTCTTGTGGTAGTGACATCTGCAATGTAAGTTTGAAGAGATTTCACAAGAGATTCTGCAGCTTTACTAGGATTGATTTCTTGGAGAACTAATGCCCACTTTTCTACTTCAAGTTTTTGTCTCAACAGATCTAAGTCTACGTGGTTTACTACTTTAATTATTTTGCTGGACGAAGTTGGATTTATGTCGGACGTTATTTTGTCATCATTCTCTGTACTCGTACTTAGTGCAACACATATGGCGTAATGATCTGTAATGTTCGTTTGTAGTATTGCACCTTTAAATTTAAATTTATTATTACTAGAATTGATAAAAGCATGATCAATGCAGGTAGAAGATGATTTTGAGATTCTAGTTGGTTCGTTAATAAGTGAGTGAAAGCCGTGAGCATTTAAGTTATTTAGGTAGTCGTTGGATAATTGAGAGTTGTCCATGGTGTTAATGTTAATGTCACCTATTAGTATTTTGTTTCCTTTTGTCACTACTTTAATTTCTGATAATAATTCAGTAATAAAAGTCTTCACATCCCCTGCAGGAGATCTGTAGATAGCCATAACTGAGTATATTTCTTTATCTATTAATGCAGTAATTTTGACAACGTTAGCTTGAGTAAATGAGTTAATTCTCGATATTTTAAGTGAATCGAAGGTTTCATCCTTGACAAGTATCGTTAAACCGTCAAAAGTTGTTAATTTATTAGTAAACAACTTTTTTGAGAGTACACTTCCTTGTCTTAGACCATTGTTGATCTCAAACCATTCTGTGTTCCCAAATGCTGTCCGCACACAACTGGTGCCTTTTTTGTATGCAGATTGTATGCATTCTACGAGGTCGTTCTCTACATCTTTCTTACGTAGTGATTCCCACACTTTTTCCCTCGGCAGCTTATCGAAGGCCTTTTCTAGGTCAAGGAACAGCATAAACATTTTCCCACCTTTCTCCCATTGGTTCTCCATTAGTTGTCTGATAGTAAAAATTAGGTCTGTAGTAGATCTGCCTGGCCTGCACCCATATTGTTCTTCTCGTAATTTCCCATCATAATAAATAATTAAAATATAAAAATTAAAATGTAATCAAAATCTAAATGAATGTGCCTTTTGTAGCTTTTGAATCTGATTAGATCAAAGAATGAGTCTTGTATCAAATGTTTTGAATAGTAACGGAGGTGTAAAAATAAAAATAACACAAAAGCTTGGCAACTATAAATAACTTTTAATATCAGAGTCACGTAGAACTTAGGAGCACTATTTGATGGCCACCCATGTCCCATGTTTAATGTGTGTTCTTATTCCTTCAGATCCACCAACTAAACACAAGATGTCGGGTATTTCCTGCACGAGCATTGGACCTACCAAGATCACCTGGAAACATCACCTGGTTGTGGCCCTTCTTATTTCCCACGTTGGTATTCAAGCATTCTTGCCTTATTCCCATTTCATTACTAAGGTAAGTTTGTGTGGTGTTGCATGACTGGGAGTTGTAGTCTGGTCACTGGAATGGTTCCCTATCAAAAGATGGAGCTACATTGTATCATTTTTTAAATAGGTTGACACACTACACTAGTAAAGAGCAAGTTGTAAGAAGTTGAGGGTAGTTTTAAAATCCTGCTGCTGTAAAGTCTAGGTAACTTTGTTGACTTTGCATTTGAACAAGGAGGGATGAATGTTTTGTAATATGATGTCTTGTGTGCAGGGTTACAACAACTGGACCGAGGGATTGTACGGCTACTCGTGGGACATGATGGTGCACCACTGGCACACGGTTCTAGTGGTCGTAAGGGTTGTCGACAGTAACACTGGCCAGACACACTTCATGGACCCGGATGTAAGTAGAATGCAGAAACAATGACAGGCTTGGGTGCAGACGGACAAGTGGGAGAAACACAGTGACATGATGTATCAGTACGCCCACTGCCTCAAACACAACCTGATACGAGAACGCAGTAACAATGACAGCGTCTAGTACAACAGATGATTGTGTTTTCAGGCTTGGGTGCAGACGGACAAGTGGGAGAAACACGGTGACATGATGTATCAGTACGCCCACTGCCTCAAGCACAACCTGATACGAGAACGCAGAAACAATGGCAGCGTGATAAACTCGTACATCACCAGTGACAACTTCTCGATTCACTTTGACGTCTGGAGTTCCCTCAACCGCAGGTTCCAACAGCGAATGTTTGACCCGCGAGCGGATCTACTGGCCGTTTCTTGGTCGCCATGGAAACGAGTAAGAAATGTGCAATCACTGGTTTATATTTTCTGTTTTTTTTATTTCATGCTAGCAGTTGCCAGCGGTGGCTTTGCTTGTGGATTTTAGGATTTTGTACAATTATTGTGGAGAAAGATAAGATAAGAAAGGAAATCAACAACAGGATACAAAAGGCCAGTAACTTCTATCAATGTGTAAAAGGTCTGGTGTGGGACAGGGAAATACCGATACAGGTCAAGGCGACACTGTACAAGACCTATTTCATTTCGATCCTCACATATGCGGCAGAAACCTGGAATATGGGGGATAGAGAAGAAAGTCAAATACAGGCGGCGGAGATGAGATTCCTGAGGAGCACGGTGGGAAAGACAAGAAGAGACAGAATTTGAAACACAAACATTAGAGAAATGCTTGGTGTGGAGAAGCTAGGGGACAGAATGGGAAGGACAAGGCTGAGATGGTTTGGACACATGAAACGGATGACGGAAGAGAGGATGCCCAGGAGAATACATGAACAAAGGATCAAAGGAAGAAGAAGACGGGGAAGACCAAGGAAGAGATGGAAGGAAAAGATTGCTGAAGACCTACACAAGAGAGGAGAGAACTGGGAGCAAGTAGAGGAAGCACGATTTTGGGAAGATAGGAAGAGGTGGAAAAATTTGGTGGTGAAACCCAAGCTGACCCTGCCAGAAGCAGGAAACGGCGATGGATAATGAATGAATGATGATTGTGGTACACAAAATAGTAAAAGATACGTATTTCTTCATTTTTAAAGAAGAATCTAGATACCAATTTTCAAGTCCATAAGATGTTTGGTTGTTTAGATATATATGCAGCTTTATAAAAAAAAATCACCCCCGCCTCTTTTCACACCCCTTAATTTGTTTTTTTGAAAATGTCAAAACACATGTTTGTTTATTTTTAAAGGAGAACATAAATAGCAATTTTTCACATCTATAATATGTAACATCTTCTGTTTTTTTTTTTAGATTTAAGTATACTTATAATAAAATTTCCCCCCCCCCTCACCACCAGGATCTAAAAAAAATTGTAAAACAATTATTTTGGTATTTTTAAAGGAGAATCTAAATACCAAGTTTCACGTCTATAACATGTTCCTTTACAATCACCCCCTGTTTTCACCCCCTTATCTGGATTTGATGAAATTATTAAAATACGTGTTTCTTTATATTTCAAGCAATATCTATATCAATTTTCAAGTCTGTAACATTTATCGTAATTGTTTTTTGAGATACAGGAATCTTAAAACGAAATCCACTCCCACTTTTCACCCCCCTCCTCCCCCCCCCCCCCCCTCTTACTGGATTTTCATTACAGTATGTTATGACACATGTTACTTTGTTTTTTAAGGTAAATGTAGCCTATGGTAAAGGTATCCTTATTTAAAGAAAACACCCCCTTTTTGCCACCCTGTACAGGATTTTTGAAAAAATGGTAAAATACATGCTTCTTTATCTTTGAAGAAGAATCTATGTACAAATTTTAATGTCTCAAATATCTACGGTTTTAGAGTTGAGAAATTCACCTCTTTCACTTCACCACCCCTTTTCATCCTCGTTAACAGGATTTTAGGAAAATGGTAAAACACATATTCCATTATTTTTAAAGGAGAATCTAGACTCTGACAATGGCCCGTTGCTGGGCCAGCAACCAGTCTCTAGAGAGCACGTTACGCGGACAAAAACTTGAAAACCAAGTACTATACTTAATATTAGGGATGACATCGGGTACCCGGCTCCAAATATTATCCGGAGCCGTTTTTCGCGTCCGGATAATTTTTTAATCCATTTCTAGGCTAAATTTACGCGCCAGTATTGCTGCGGTTGATTGCGAGGGAGCCAGCAGGTATGGCGCGCGCCGACCCTTCCGTCCATAACACTTGCCTTGGCGGGGAACAGAACAAACGCGATCCGACTTGCATTCGTTACTATTTGTTGTTTGTTTAACTTTCTGGTGAACAATCTGGTTAACACTTGTTCTATTACTATTTATTTTACTTTTAAAATATCGTGTTTTATGTACATGTTTCAGTTGTGTATTGCGAAATGTTTTTTTTTTTTACTCGACGTGATTACTGCAGGCGTATTCCGAGGGGCTATTCGAGCGGGCAGAGTGCATATCATTCGTCTCTCTTCTTTGCTCCCCGCGCACTTCACAAGGTATAGCGACCACCTTCAAATCAAGCCTTCACATCGAAAAATACGTTTTCAGGATCCGGGTAATATGAGAGCTGGAACCGGTTTCGAATTTAATTACCCGATGTCATCCCTACTAAATATATATATATATATATATATATATATATATATTTATTTATTTATTTATACTGGATTAAAGAGTGGCCAAAAGGCTAGTAATAGGTAGAAGGATAGACCCCAACAGCTTACCTGAATTGTAGACCGTTGTGGTATAGAGATAAAAGACCATATGTAACAGACAACACAAGTTTTCCGAGACGTTTTGGTACAAGACCTTGATCACTTGGGAGTCTATATATATATGTTGAGACGTAAATTTTCGTAGACAAACTGAGATGTTGGAGAGGGTTTTTGGGTATTAGTCAACGTTTTGTGAGGAGGTTGTTTTTTTACATACCTTCTTTCACAACGTTTCGCCGACAAATGTTGCGGCATCATCAGGTGACAGGTCCGGGTCGCGTGTGTTGTCGTCGCGAACGCCTGGGCTCGACTGTACCGAGAGTGTTGCAATCCTTGTGCACGTCATGCACCGCACCGATCACAGCGCTCGGTGGAGACTGCCTGGCGGTGCAAGCGGTAACTAGTTGCAGTGGCGCACTGCTCGTGCACAATCTTGCTCTGCTCCTGGTCAAGGGAGGAGAGATGACGTTGTTGTTGTCACCCTGGTTTGAGACACCCGGAGCCCTTGAAGCGAGTGTCTCATCCCTATGCGGCAAGCGGTGCGTCGTGTCAGAGTTGTTGTCACTTGTCATGTGTTCACCGCTGATGTTGGGTTCCTCTTCCATGTCCTTGATTTGTAAGGTGGTTAAAACCGGAGACCATGTAGCCGAGAGGCTGCGGCTATCATTTTGTTTATTCATACAGTAGGGTCTCTTCTCGATTTCAATCGCCTCTCTGACGATTCTAGGGTTAAGGCGTTCGATGCCTGCCAACACCCTAGCGTTGTCGAAGTCAATGACGTGATTAGATCGCAGTGTGTGCTGTGCCAGCGCCGAGGCTTTGTCTCCCTTGTTGACCGCTAGTTTGTGTTCTCTAAGGCGTGACGATATTCTGCGCCCGGTCTGCCCTACGTAGGTAGAGTTGCAACCCCCACACGGAACCTCGTACACTCCGTGGGTTTCCAAGGGTATATGGTCTTTGGCTTTTCTCAACATCGTGTTGATTTTTCTGTCGGTGTTGAAAATAGTTCTTATGCCCTCTTTTTTTAGCAACCGCCCTATACGGTCAGTGGTGCCCTTGACATAGGGCAGCATGGCCGTAGCGACTGGTTTTTCCGACTCATTCTTAGTATCGCGGTCAGGAACGTGGCTGAACGCTTTGGCAATACACCTGTTAGAAAAACCATTGAATTGTAAAGCGTTGCGTACTATGGCCATTTCTTCTTTAGTACTTTCCTCGTCCGCCAGCCTTCTAGATCTGATAGCTAACGTTTTAGCTAGTGCGTCAAGTTGCGCCGGATGATGATGGGATGCAGCATTAAGATACCTGTCTGTGTGGGTTGGCTTCCTATACACTGTGTGCCCAAGGCTGCCGTCGGCTCGTTTAATTATTAGTACGTCCAGGAAGGCAATTTTCCCCTTTTCCTCCACCTCCATAGTGAATTTAACCTTGGGATGTTGGTTATTCAGGTGGATGAGGAAACTTTCCAGTTCTTCTCTGCTATATGGCCATATGGCAAACGTGTCATCCACATATCTGACCCATACACTGGGCTTTAAGGGGGCTGAAGCTAGTGCTTTGGTTTCTAAGTCCACCATAAACAAATTGGCCACTACGGGGGATAGGGGTGACCTCATGGGTGCCCCCTCTATTTGCTTGTAATTTGCTTGTATGCAATGTCTTACATAAAAAATGCCACTCATTTTATACAATGTATTGAAAAATTACATGTTCCATCCAACCACATTTTAGTAAGTTTTGACGTGGTATCTTTGTTTACCCAAGTGCCGATTAAGGAGTCCCTTACCATTATTAAGGAGCAGTACAAACCACCCGCGCACCTGATGGATCTCGCTGAACACTGTCTAACGAACACATATTTTACATGTGATAATACCATCTACAAGCAAATAGAGGGGGCACCCATGGGGTCACCCCTATCCCCCGTAGTGGCCAATTTGTTTATTGTGGACTTAGAAACCAAAGCACTAGCTACAGCCCCCTTAAAGCCCAGTGTATGGGTCAGATATGTGGATGACACGTTTGCCATATGGCCATATAGCAGAGAAGAACTGGACAGTTTCCTCATCCACCTGAATAACCAACATCCCAAGATTAAATTCACTATGGAGGTGGAGGAAAAGGGGAAAATTGCCTTCCTGGACGTACTTATAATTAAACGAGCCGACGGCAGCCTTGGGCACACAGTGTATAGGAAGCCAACCCACACAGACAGGTATCTTAATGCTGCATCCCATCATCATCCGGCGCAACTTGACGCACTAGCTAAAACGTTAGCTATCAGATCTAGAAGGCTGGCGGACGAGGAAAGTACTAAAGAAGAAATGGCCATAGTACGCAACGCTTTACAATTCAATGGTTTTTCTAACAGGTGTATTGCCAAAGCGTTCAGCCACGTTCCTGACCGCGATACTAAGAATGAGTCGGAAAAACCAGTCGCTACGGCCATGCTGCCCTATGTCAAGGGCACCACTGACCGTATAGGGCGGTTGCTAAAAAAAAGAGGGCATAAGAACTATTTTCAACACCGACAGAAAAATCAACACGATGTTGAGAAAAGCCAAAGACCATATACCCTTGGAAACCCACGGAGTGTACGAGGTTCCGTGTGGGGGTTGCAACTCTACCTACGTAGGGCAGACCGGGCGCAGAATATCGTCACGCCTTAGAGAACACAAACTAGCGGTCAACAAGGGAGACAAAGCCTCGGCGCTGGCACAGCACACACTGCGATCTAATCACGTCATTGACTTCGACAACGCTAGGGTGTTGGCAGGCATCGAACGCCTTAACCCTAGAATCGTCAGAGAGGCGATTGAAATCGAGAAGAGACCCTACTGTATGAATAAACAAAATGATAGCCGCAGCCTCTCGGCTACATGGTCTCCGGTTTTAACCACCTTACAAATCAAGGACATGGAAGAGGAACCCAACATCAGCGGTGAACACATGACAAGTGACAACAACTCTGACACGACGCACCGCTTGCCGCATAGGGATGAGACACTCGCTTCAAGGGCTCCGGGTGTCTCAAACCAGGGTGACAACAACAACGTCATCTCTCCTCCCTTGACCAGGAGCAGAGCAAGATTGTGCACGAGCAGTGCGCCACTGCAACTAGTTACCGCTTGCACCGCCAGGCAGTCTCCACCGAGCGCTGTGATCGGTGCGGTGCATGACGTGCACAAGGATTGCAACACTCTCGGTACAGTCGAGCCCAGGCGTTCGCGACGACAACACACGCGACCCGGACCTGTCACCTGATGATGCCGCAACATTTGTCGGCGAAACGTTGTGAAAAAAGGTATGTGAAAAAACAACCTCCTCACAAAACGTGGACTAATACCCAAAAACCCTCTCCAACATATATATATATATATAGATAGATAGATAGAGTAACCTGCCCAGGGACTTTTACCGATTCTGTCCGTTGTCATCTCTGCATACGCACCAAATTTACAGCTCCACTTCTATCTAGCAACATTTCTAATCTTTGCTTTTTGTATGTACTCTCCTTCCGTGTGGCATGGCTTATGATGATATGACTGCGCACCTGCTATGAATGGTGTATAATATGAAGTTATGAATTGGTGCGAGAGCAAGCTATAGGTAGGTCCGAGGTGTTGTCGTCACAGATTATGTAATAGTGAAGTGGGAGTGGTGTGAAAATAAATGTGAAATGGAAGAATCAATTTTCATAACAGGTGACTTTAATATTAATATGTTAAAATCAGAGACATACAGTCAGTCATAAATTTAAAAAAACAACTGAATTTCTAGGCATGAAACAGGTGGTTCAACATCTTACACGCTACGAAAGAGGTACTAAATCGTTAATTGACCTGGTTATTACAAATAACCATGAACAAACAGTAACTGTGCTTGGTGAGCCAAGACTCTCAGACCATGAAATAGTGGTATTTTCTATGCCTCATGGTGACCAATTAGGGGAAATAAATCCGTGTGCAACTCAACTTAGACGAAATTTTGCAAAACTTGATATGGATAGGTTAAACGGGCATCTGTTTGAAATGGACTGGCACAATGAGAATACCAATGTAGACAAATTAACAGATATTTTTGTAGAAAATATTAACGAAGGGTTGGACATAGTAGCACCAAAAACAGAAATAAGTAACTTAAAAAAACCTTGGCTAGGTTCTAATGAAATAATTCTACTACGGAGAAATCGAAATAGGGCATATTAACAAGCTAAGATATCCGATTCTCAGAACGACTGGAACAACTACAAATGTGCACGAAATATAGTAGTCAGTGCCACAAGAAGTGAACGGAAAAAGTATTACTTTCAACAAATTGATATGCAAAAGAATGATATGAATAGAATGTGGTCAACACTAAAAACATTTACTAGCACAAAAGTTAGTGCTTCTAACCAGGAGATCGTGTTCGTGAATGGTGAAAAAGAAAACCCGAAAAATTATGCTACAGCATTTAATGAATATTTTATTGAAAGTATAAATGATATTGTTAAAGAAATTGAAGAACATAGATTTAGTGATAACAGTTTTGAAGATCTGTGTGACATTGAAGTTAAGTGTGAAATGAGGGAGTTTAATAATATTACATGAAAAAAATACTTTTTTTAAAAACAACGCTTATATTTAAATGCACTAAAAAGTAAAAAATAAATTTTCGCCCAACAAATTTTTGCCTAACTCTGAAAATAAAAGCGTTGGGCGCTTTCCCTGCATAAACAGCAGAATATTGCTATCTATGTCAATACCGAAAGCGCCCAACGCTTTTATTTTCCGAGTTAGGCAAAAATTTGTTGGGCGAAAATTTATTTTTTACTTTTTAGTGCATTTTAATATAAGCATTGTTTTTTAAAAAAAGTATTTTTTTCATGTAATATTATTTTATACTTTTTAGTCTTAAAGAATCTTGCAATCGAATATATGCTTACTGGACGTGTCCGAATTTAGAAGACTGCATACTTGTGTACTTGTACTTGTTAACTTCACTCGCAAACTAGCGTGCTCGCATTGCAAACTTGAATTTCGGACAGTTCCGTTCATGCACGATCCAGCGATCGGCCAATAATGCTTATGAAAAGTGGGGTTATGTGGCTATGGGAGAATTTGGCAAAGTAACTAGGCCTATAGGCTACACATTCTATTAATAATGATCATAAACGCAATTTTTGTCAACATTAAAACATCTAGGCCTATTTCAATACATAATATTTAAATGCATGGTTACTTACGTTTCCATATTTTCTCACGTGTAGTGTTTGCGTTTGCCATGACTTTTTTAAGTACTCAAGTTGAGTGCACGAACAGGAATGATCTGTGTTCTCGCAGTCTCGCCAACTTCGACTTGCAAACTTCTAATTCAGACACTGAGAATTACGTCACTACCGTACTTTTCACAATGTCAAGTTTGAGCTAAGATAAAAAGTATACATTTTTCGATGAATTCGGACACGTCCACTGCCTTTAGCAATAGAGTGTATACTTGTAAAATTTTATTTGTGGGGGTTGCAAAAAGGATAGACCCGATGGTCTATCAGTGGACCTTATCTTTTAGAGTGTGCTCCGAGAGCACTGTGTCATTTTTGTCGAGTCTGAGGAGTCTTAAGTCAACGATTTTAGTCGATCCATTTCAGCTAACGCTTCGTTATTGCACGGTTTCTTTCCCGTTAGCTTCGCACAGTCTAGATCATTTATCAGTAGTCCGTCCAGAGATCTTACTCGGCTTAGTGCAACGTATGCTTGTCCGCTGGCAAACAGTGCTGGTCCTAAGTATATCAGCGCGTAGTCTACTGTACTGCCTTGCATCTTGTGTACAGTTGAAGCCCATGATAATATTATTGGGAGCATTCGTCTTTCCATCGTTCCGTAGCTGTACTTGGCTGGAAATTGCTTCGATATTGGCTCAATGAGGTGTATGCCGTCATTACCGAAGGCAATTCGTACAGATGGTACGTCTGTCTCGTACATTTGGACTCTGCGGAAGAGTGGCCACAAGATCTCGGTGATATGTCCTATTGCGCCGTTGACTAAGCCTTTCGAGACGTCGATGTTGGATCGCAGCATGACCTTTGCTCCCACGAATATTACAAGCTCCTTTGGAAGGCCAGCTGTATTGTTGATATCTGTGGGAGTAATGTTGTTCATATTGACATCTTGGACATTTCGTGTCGCATCCACAAGCGTGTCTTGAGCTTTGATGGTGAACATTTCAGTATTCAAGTCTCTGAAGTGCTCCAGGACAGCTTGGTTGTGACGGTCGACTTGCTTCTTTGTCGGGTATATACGCAGCGCTCTTTCTATTGAGAATTCTTCGGTGGCTTCTCCGCCGACTTTATTCATTAATTCGGCAATGTGTTGAGGCCGAAGCTCACCGATTCGTAGGGCATTCAGTATATCTATGAACGTTGTGTCTCCTTGCTGTCGCATATTTTCTGTCAACTCTACCAATGTAAACAGTCTCCATAGATGTGTGGCTGGTATCATTCTTTCAGGCTGTTGGAATACTTGGTGTCCTCTGATTGGTGGCAATTGCATAAGATCTCCGAACAGTATAACATTGATACCACCAAATGGTTCTTCGTTATTCTTGATCTGCTTCAGGCGTGCGTCTCTCATACAAAGCATTTCATAGGCCACCATCGATATTTCGTCTATAAAGAAGAACTCTATGTCTCTCCATTGCAGTCGCATTGTTCGTAAGAAGTTACCATTTAGAATTGGTAGATTATTGGTGAGTCTTCCATCCTTCTGAACTGGCAACTTCAGTAGGCTATGTATGGTTTTCCGCCTACAAGTCGCGCTGCTACTCCAGTTAACGCTGCTACCTTAATCGCCTGCTTTCCATAACACCTGTTCACTTGATTCTTGAGTAGGTTGAACTCAAATGTCTTTCCAGTTCCGGCACCTCCTGTGATAAACAGTCTCTCGCGATCTGTGCTTCCGTTTATTTGTTGTTGTATGCTGCGAGTGATGTGTACGAAGATCTCACGTTGTCCCATGTTCATTGCTTGCTGTGCCGTGGCGAACTGATCATCTGTCATAGCATTATCTATAACATCTTCATCTTCATAGTCCTCGGCAATTTGTGGTGGCTGTTCAAGTATTTGGAATGCATGCACCTGGTTGAATGCATTCTCCAATTGCCGGTCTCGTTCTCTGTAGGTCTCCATGTGTCGACTAGTTTCTTTCAGTCGTTGTTCTCTTGCCAGGAATGCCTCTCGTGCTGTATTGAATTCTTCGATGAGTTCTCGCTCTTGGCGATATGGCATATACTGAAGGAGGAGACTGTAATAGTAGTTCTCATGATCTGTTGCTGCTATGAAGAATGGGACTCGTACTACTAGTGGAATGTTTCTGACTGCCATCTTTGTATTGTCCCTGAGCTTGATGAACGCTTTTCGTGTGCCACGTTCGATTTCAGCTTCGTACGCGTCATCGTCAATACCCTCCTCACTTTCGTCTTGCATCTTCGGATAGTGAGGCTCGAAGAGCATTGCAAATTCAAGCAAGCTCATGTTGTTAAAATCATAATCGGGATGTTTGTCTGGTCTTTGCTCGTATCGGTCGAAGATGTTTTTAGCATATCCTGAGCCATGTCCTCGTTTGTCGAATTGCGGCATTCTATATCGTTCCTCGGGCTTCCGTGTGTTCAGGAATATACATTTCCTCGAGCTGTTTCTCATATTTAGATGTGCTAGACGAAAGACACATTCACATGCCGATACTTGTCGCTCTTTCAGTATTTTCATACACATCTTGAAGAGCTTTCTTGAGATGTTTGTCTCTTCACGGCGGATTTCTCTGATGGCTTGTGCTACACCTACATCGAGTTCTGTAGGTTCTGCCTTTGATATGTATTTGGCGACATAGAATGCTATCGCTTCGTTAGATCCACATGGTTGGATGTCCATGTTGCCTTGCCATAGCTGTAGAATGGTCGGATTGTAATTATTGACCCATCGATCTTGTTGTCGTCGCTTTAGCACGCATATTCTTCCTCCACTTCGTATGAAATCGTCAGATGTTTGTGCAACAATCCTCGTTGATTCGCATGCTTGACGAGGAAAGCTAAATCGGCAGTTGTTAGATGTTGAATCATTCTTCTTGCAACTGAATGTGTGACGGTGGATCTGTGATTTCTTGACATGTTCGTACAGCTCTGAGCCTTCTTTAGGGATTTTGCATGTGCATACACGGTCCAATTGTTCAATTCCTTCTGGTGTATCGAATGATGGATGATTTTTAATCCACATCACCATATGTAAGTGTGGGCTGCCTCTATTCTGGAATTCGATTCTCCACCAGAAGTCCGTGACTAGTCCGCCAAATATTTCCGTGTTGCCGCGTAGGAATTTCATCAGCGCATTGACTCGTATCATAAAGTGTCGACTCACTATTGTTGGGTACCGCTCAACGAGTGCTTGCGTTGTGAACATGTCGAGATTGTTCGGGTCATCGTTTGGTCTTCCATCGGCTATGAGAAGTGCCTTTCTCATGTCGAGCCAGTTCAGGTCATTGCAGCTGAAGGTGACGAAGTAGGTAGGTGGTCCGAGGCATCTTATGTGTGCTATTAGTTCGATCCTCTCAAGTTCTTGATGTAGAGGTGGAGATCTTGTACTTGTCCATCAGGTCCTTCAATCTTCTTTCCGCAAGCTGCAATTGTTGACTTCACTTTGTAGTACTCGAACATCGAAAGCGTGTAGAACAGGTAGTCGTTCCGTTGGAATCGTGTGTCACTGCCGAGTATTCGATACTGGAAGTGGTCTAGTGGTGAGATTCTAACTGGCCGTTGTTCCTTCAATCCGTTGGCACCATTTGGGAAGAGGTAGTACCATGCAAACTCTTCTGCTTTTAACTCATGGGCCTCATTCACGATATTGTTGTGGATTTTTCGTACAATTTCATTGATGTTGCTTGACACTTCAAGTTCATCCTCAACGTCAGGCTGTTCACAGTCGATTGGCACCATTACAGAGGTTTGCATGGCCATTTTGGATTGTGTCATTGGCTCTGTGATTGCCTGTTGTAATGGGACTGTGGTCGCTTGTATTTGTTCTTCAATGCTGACGATATCATTTTTGTGGTGAACTTCAATGTAATCTATGGTGAATTGTATGTTGCTTGATCCCGTAGCTCGCTTGCATATTTTTAAGAGTTGGTCAATGTTGTCGCATTCAATAACGCAAGCTCTTCCATTCGCAGCCTTAGATCCTTTGGCACCGCACGAGTGTGAGTCTGCGAAGTAGTACTTGTTGTCATAGTGCATGACTGCCAATGATATGGACTTTGCTATTAATATTCCAGCATTGTAACTTGCGAAGAGTGCCTCAAGAGCTTTCTTCAGAGTCTTACTAATTGGTCCTTTGTTTGCATTATCTTTGAGAATACCGAAATAAGGTGGATCTTCATTGTATGCAATACTGAAGCTGTTGTTATACATTATGAAATCTCTCTTGATTATGTCAAAGTTGCGTACAGCTAGGTATCCATTGTTATAGATTGGGTACGCATTCGGATTACCATTTGACAGTATTCGTATGGCTTCGTACATTCCATCGCCTTCCACCATATTTTGATCTAGTGTTATGGTATTCCATCTGCTTGGTGGTAGAATTGCAGCTCTGACGATGCTAGCTAGAGCCATTGCGCAGCACTGAACTCCAGCGTAGCCTGATACGAATATGGTGTTATTTCCTTGGTGCCACGAAGCACGTACGATTCTGAAAACCTCTCCAATCGGTATGTAGGCAGTACTACTCTCTTTTACTGGCTCATCATTATTGTCACGTTCTTGTTGTTGCTGTAGGACTCGAATGAAGTCTCGGTCGTTGATTTGGGCATTGTGGTCGATAATGACATCTTTGTATAGTGGATTGAAAGCGATTAGCCACCGTAATGCATCGTAGATTCGTGATCGAGATATCGTGAACTCACGTGTGACGTTCAGATTCTCTAGATGTTCTGTCACGACTACGATTCCTGCATTTTCTGTTGATCTAGGTAGCATGTTTGGTAGCTTTTCACTAACTTCGAAGATGTCTTGAGCGAAGAGCACTGCGTGGCCACGAAATCCGTACTGTCTGAAGAGTCCTGTGAGCTTTACGATCTTTACGAATGGTATAACTCTTGACAGTAATCGTTGTTCAGGTTGAGTAAGTCTCAAAATCACATCAGGGATGACACCAGGATAAAGATTATTCCAATATGCCTTCGGCGGTGATGTTGTCTTTTTGCTCGTGATGTGATTCTTGCATCTGGTGCAGACATTGAGTGTTCCAGGTCCCTTGAGCGCATCAGGTAGATAAGATATTGCTCCAGTACTTGCACGGCAAGTTGTTATTTGATTGGGATAACATCTCTTCGTGCACACCTGACAAATGTTATCGCAGAATGTGTTGATTGCCTGCTCGAAAGTCGCAAAATCAGCTCTCAATCGTTCTCGAAGTTGCGACATGCTGTACCGAACTTGCGAAAGTCGCACTTGCCGCTGTTCTCGTGTTTCTGCGGCTCTTGCTTGCGAGTGCCGAATACGATCATCTTGTAATCGTTTTGAGTGTTGCTTGCTCGTTTCTCTTTCTCTTAGCTCTCTTCGTTTATCCAGTCTGGCCCGTTTCGACTCCTCATCTTCCATCGACAATTGTTTATGGCGATATTTTTTCTGTTTTTCCATACGTCTTTTCCGTTGTGTAGCGGTTTCGGTCGTCATCGTTCTTCCAGCCGGTTTCTTTGTATTAGCAAATATCTCGTGTTTCTTGCAATATTATTTTTCTACAAACAATTGAAGCTAATGTAAGGGTGATAATATTATTTTGTACATTTTGTTAGAATTGTTGCATAAGGCATAATTTTAAAAGACGGGCTAGACCCGTCTTGATTCCCCCCCCCCCCCCCCCCGTGGATCCGCCCCTGTAATTAGTGAATGTGATTGCCCCGCTAACCCATATTTTTTGTGTTACTTGGGGAGTGTAACTCACTAGTGGAAATAGAAAGGGGCTACAGTTATCCCATGAATGGACTAGATCCGCCAGTGTCTGGCACTGCATTATATTATATTATATTATATTATATTATATTATATTTTATTATATTATATTATATTATATTATACAATATTATATTATATTATATTATATTATATTATACAATATTATATTATATTATATTATATTATATTAAAACAATCAATTCCTACCGTGATAGAAAACAGCAGTTGTGCTAGCACCAACTACCACCAACTAACACCAACGATCAACTGTGAGGTCGAACCACGCGAAGGGAACGCACCTATGCGTACATGGTGAATGACTCACCGCACGGGGTTGTACCATACTTACAAGTGGAGCGTGTTGACATTCTTGCTGCATAGAAACATATCCGATGCTTTCGTCACGGATATTTGAGTCCCGAACCATGCCTGCATGTGGTTGGCCCATCCTCATTAGCTGTGACTAATTTCCCATATGAAGCTAATTGTTTAATAATTTAATCATGGTGGATTAATTAATAAGTGAATCTGATCATTGATTCATATATTGTCATTCAGAAAATACGACTGTGTGAAAATTTCAGCTCGATCGGACGTTGGGAAGTGGGTGAAATATCGATTAATTAACTATGATGGTTTAATTAATTATTTAATAAATATGACAATTGATTTGTGAATTGTTATTAAGAATACGTCTGTGTGAAAACTTTGAGCTCAATTTGACGTTCGGAAGTGGGTGAAATATCGATTCCCATATAAAACATCAATTAATTAATTATGATGGCTTCATTGAATATTTAGTAAATATGACAATTGATTCATGTACTGTCATTAAGAATACGTCTGTGTGAAAACTTTCAACTCGATTCGACGTTGGGAAGTGGGTGAAACATCGATTCCCATATAAAACATTAATTAATTAATTTTGATGAATTAATTGATTATTTAGTTAATATGACAATTGACTCGTGTATTGTCATTAAGAACACGTCTGTGTGAAAACTTTTAACTCGATTTGACGTTGGAAAGTGGGTTAAACATCGATTCCCATATAAAACATCAATTAATTAATTATGATGAATTAATTGATTATTTAGTTAATATGACAATTGATTCATGTGAAGTCATTAAGAATACGTCTCTGTAAAAACTTTCAACTCGATTTGACGTTGGAAAGTGGGTTAAACATTGATTCCCATATAAAACATCAATTAATTAATTATGATGAATTAATTGATTATTTAGTTAATATGACAATTGATTCGTGTGAAGTCATTAAAAATACGTCTGTGTAAAAACTTTTAACTCGATTTGACGTTGAGAAGTGGGCTGTACATCGATTTTCATATAAAACATTAATTAATTAATTATGATGAATTAATTGACGATTTAGTAAATATGACAATTGATTCGTGTATTGTCATTAGGAATACGTCTGTGTGAAAACTTTCAATTCGATTTAACGTTGGAAAGGGGGTTAAACATCGATTTCCATATAAAACATGAATTAATTGACAATTTAGTAAATATGACAGTTGATTCATGTATTGTCATCAGGAATACGTCTGTGTAAAAAATTTCAGCTTGATCGAACATCTAGAAGTAGGTGGAATATCGATTCAAAGATTTCGTCCAGACAAACAAGGCAAGTTAATATAAGCGTTGTAAAAAATGATTAACATATCTCAACTGAAAAAAATTGTGATGGAGTTAGACAGGAAATTTTCATATGTAGATGGCATAAGAAGCACAGATTTGATAAAATCAGCATTTCCAGCAATAGGTTAGCATTTATTAAATATAATAAATACTTCATTAAAAACCGGATGGTTTCCAAAAAGGTGGAAAACCTCGACTATAGCACCTATCACCAAGGTAACGAACACTAGTCAAGCATCGGAATTTCGACCTATAAACATGCTGTCATTGTTTGAAAAAATCATAGAGAAAGTAGTTGATAAGCAGGTCAGAGAATATTTTGAGGGAAATAAGTTGCTGTATATTAACCAGTCTGGTTTCAGGGCTAAACACTCATGTGAATCGGCCATTCAACTTGCAATGTGGGAGTGGAAGAAAAATGCTGATACAATGAAGAAAACAATTGTAGTTTTTTTAGATTTTAAAAGAGCATTTGAGACAATTAATAGAAATAAATTATTACTTAAACTTAAAAAAATATGGCATTAAGGAAAATGAATTAAAATGGCTAATGTCCTACCTGGAAAACAGAACACAAGGTGTTGTGTTTAAAAATGTCATGTCTAAAATACTAGTAAATGAAAATGGTGTGCCACAAGGCTCAGTATTGGGACCGTTATTTTTCATAATATATATTAACGATATGTATAAAGATTTGCTAGAAGTGTTGTTCCTCAATCTGTTTGCAGATGATACGCTTCTGTCAATATCTGGTGATAACTTAAGAGACCTGGTAAAATATTTAAATGATATAGTATTAAAAAGACTGGCCAAATGGTTAGAACGAAACAATCTCAAGCTAAATGTAAAAAAAACTAAGGTTATGATTATCTCACCCCAAAATGTAAGTAAAGAGAAGGTGCTCAGAGAGTGTGTAATTAGAATAAATGATTGCGAACGCATTACCAACGCCTTTGTGGCTCGAGGCTACGACAAGACCACCGTCCAACAACGCATCAATAGACCAGCGAGGCAGGCCATCCCGCCGCCCAATGATGTTATACCTCTAGTCACACAGTGGCACCCAGGACTACAGGCACTCAATGGTATCATGAAAAGTGGCCTTCACATTTTAACATCCTCCACTAAGACCCAAGATCTTGTAAAATCCTTGCCAAGAGTAGCCTTCAGACGCCCCCCAAACATTGCGGACCTAGTGGTCAGGAGAGACTGCCGCATCAGGGACGCTCCTGAAAATGAACCAGCAGGTTCCTACCCTTGCCAAGGAGGTAACGGTTGCTTGACGTGCCCAATTCATCAACCTTCCACCACGTTCAGTGCCCAGGCCACCGGCAAGACATACCCAATCAGGCAACACAACACCTGCCAAACCACCAATGTAGTCTACCAACTGAACTGCAACCACTGCCCTGCCGAATATGTTGGCCTAACTAAGAACTCGCTTAGGTCACGGATGAACGGGCACAGGCAAGACACAAAAAACCTGACCATGGACAAACCGGTGGCTCAACATGCGGCATCCCATAACCTGGCATTCAATGGATGTTTCAACACCAGACTGATAAAATCCCTCCCAGCCAGCTGCAACCCAGGCGAACTAAGACGGTGGGAGTTGGCCCACCAGTGGATCACTAAATCTAGGTTGGCTCCCAACCTAAACATCCGTTAGTGATAGCCCTCTCCCCCTCTCACCTCCCTGCCACCACACCCCCCAACAGCGCCTTGTATATATTGTACATATATATATTTTAGTCTAGTTTATTATAGTTGTTTAGTTGACTAGAGTAGTTGCAGTAGCCATTCTTCTCTCGAGTGAGCAAGACCTCGGTCGAAACGTCTCGTTATATTTTGTATTATGTCTTTATGTGTACTTCAAACTCGCAAATCCGTCATCTTACTACACGAAGGTAAGCTGTTGGATCCTTTCCTCACTTAATATACCATTCTAGCCGATTGGCACCTACTTTCATAACCAACACATAAATGATGAAGAATTAGAAATACGTTAAAGAAATGAAGTACCTAGGTATAATAATTGATAACAATCTAAATTTTAATAGTCATGTTGATTTTATTTGTAAGAAAATTGCAAAGAAGATAGGATATCTACGCAGAATAGGCAAGTTTTTCTCATCCTGGACAAAATATGTAATATATTAAACGATTATCCAGCCACACTTCAACTATTGTAATACTGTTTTATTTGAAATAGAAAAAGGAAAAATTGAAAAGTTACAAAAGCTACAAAATAGAGGTATGAGAACTATTTTGAATTGTGATCGATATACCTCAATAAAATCAATGCTTGAAACCCTGCAAATGTTACCTGTAGTAAAAAAGGTAAAAAATGATACAATGATATTTATACACAAAATTAAGTTAGGACTATTACCGGAGTATTTGTACAAAGACGTTAAAATTAAAGATCAAATTCACAATCACGAAACTAGTAATAAGAGAAATTTTTACTTGGATACAAAAAATAAGTCTAGTAGTTTAAGATCAGTGAACTTTCAGGGTTTTATAGAATATGATAAGCTACCATTAGTAATAAAACCATGTAAAATTTTAAGTTTATTTAAAAATCAATGTAGAAAACATATTATGAATAACTAGTAATTTCTTAAGCAAAATTGTTAATTGCATAAGTTTAATAATAGAACAATGTAGAAACACAAAACACAAAGGATAATATATATTATACAACTACAGATAATCAAACATAGCAAAAATATTGTAATCATTATGTTCCAACAGCTTACCTTCGTGTAGTACGATGACGGATTTGTGAGTTTGAAGTACACATAAAAGACATAATACAAAATATAACGAGACGTTTTGACCGAGGTCTTGCTCACTCGAGAGAAGAATGGCTACTGCAACTACTCTAGTCAACTAAACAACTAACATGAACTAGACTAAAATATATATATATAGGAAATATAGAACAGGCCTAAAGGCTAGTACATGTGTGAGAGGGAAAGAAGGATAGGAGCCAACAGCTTACCTGAAACCATTTGGCAGGCTGCGTAGCATAGATGACACAAAACAAAACAAAAAACACAACACAAAAACTTCTGGACGTTTCGACGCTTCGGTCTTGGTCACCAGAAGGAGAATGCTTAAACTAAAACTATTTACAGTATATACAATGGTTGAACACCAGTGCTGTTGGGGGTGGGGTAAGGAAGGCGGTGGGGGGCGGGGCTACCTGATGTTGAGATTGGGAGGGTCTCGGGACAGGGATATATATATACTGTATGTACAATATTTACAAGGCGCTGTTGGTTGGTGTGGCGGCAGGGAGGTGAGAGGGGGAGAGGGCTATCACTAACGGATGTTTAGGCTGGGAGCCAACCTAGATTTAGTGATCCACTGGTGGGCCAACTCCCACCGGGTCCCCCTTAGGCCTATAGTCAGCTCAATTGGGGCGCCACAAGCACCTTTATCAAGATTCTTGCTCGATATTATAAAACCCCTAGTTAAACATACTTATTCGGTGAAAAACTCAGGGGATTTTATCAATAGCATTGTTGATATGCAGCTGGAACCCACACACACACACTGGTGAGTTTTGACGTGGTAAGTCTCTTCCCAAGTGTTCCTACAGACGAAACTCTAGCGATAACTCGAGAACTTTTAGAAAGTGACGACAGTTTGGAGACTCGGACTAATTTACCTGTGTCCTCGATCATTGAGCTGCTGGGCGCTTGTGTTGATAACTGTTATTTCCGCCTAAATGACTGTTTTTACAAGCAAAACTCAGGTTTGGCAATGGGATCATGCCTATCCCCTGTGCTAGCCGAACTTTTTATGGAAAACTTCGAATCAAAGGCACTCGCTTCAGCACCGGTACCTCCTGTCGTTTGGTTCAGATATGTTGACGATGTGTTCGCAATCATAAATGTCGAACAGCAAGATATTAACACTTTCCTCAGTTTCCTGAACAATCAACACAATTGGATTGAATTCACCCACGAGTTGGAACAGGACGGAGCTCTACCATTCTTAGATACGTTGGTTTATAAATCCAACAATAAACTCCATACCAAGGTATACAGGAAACCGACGAACACATCACAATATTTGCATTTTGATTCGAACCACCCGTTACATGTCAAAAAAGGTATTGTGGAATGCTTGTGGAGCAGAGCTAAAAAAGTCTGCTCATCCACTGAGTCATTGGAGGAGGAAAAAGCGATTTTGACCAAGGATTTTATTTCGAATAATTACCCCCCGCTCATGGTGTCAAAAATTCTGAACAACAATAAACCTAGGGGGGAAAAACAAATGGATGATTTTTTAACAACTATCTTTATACAGTACTTGCCTGGAGTCGCTGAAAAATTACGTCGAGTTTTAAATAAATTCAGGATTAGAACTGTTTTTAAATCATCTAACACACTCCGTTCTCGCGTGTCACACACTAAGCCAGTGGATTCGGTTCAAGCCTCTAAGAATGTTGTTTATTCGGTGCCGTGCAAAGACTGCCCTATGACGTACATAGGCGAAACTGGCCGCCCTCTACATATACGGGTCAGCGAACACAAGAATTGCGTAAAAAAGAATAACAGTTTTTCGTTACTGGCTAAACACAGCAGGACTCAGGGTCACAACATCGACTGGGAGAATGCGGTGGCCATAATGAAGGAGCAGGACGTGTTTAAAAGAAAAATAAAGGAATCCGCGGCAATACGTTACTATGGCAACTCTATCAGCCAAGCCAGCTATACTTGGCCCCCAGTATGGGATCCGGTATTAGAAGATGAAATGGCCACCAGGAAGCGTCGTGGTACGCAACAGGAAGTCTCGTTGCAGTCAGCAACAACAGGCGGCGCTGCAGTTGCGAACGGTGTAAACTACCCGTCACCAGGGGCACAAGGAACCTCGGCGCAGTTGGCCTCGGTCTGAGGAAGGAGTAGGAACGGATTACTCCGAAAATTCACCGGGTTTTTAAAAGTAAGTGACCTTGGTTTCGTTTTATAATTGTGTGTGTGGTTTTAACATATATATATATATATATATATATATATATATATATATATATATATATATTAGTCTAGTTCATGTAAGTTGTTTAGAGGCGACGAAAGGAGACCCTGTCCCTTCCCCCCCACTGTCCCACTGAAGATTTCTCCTCCCACTTGGCCCTGCCCTCCCTTGCTCTACTCCCGTATGATGACCCACGCGACGTACAATGGATCTGATTCGGATGTGGCTTTATTTCTTCATCATCATCTTTCTCATCTTCATTATCACCCGCTCATCGTCTCGATTAGCCATAGTTGCATAAATATGAGACGTTAAGCCCAAATATCAATCTATCAATCAATCTTTAGTTGACTAGAGTAGTTGCAGTAGCAATTCTTCTCTCGAGTGAGCAAGACCTCGGTCAAAACGTCTCGTTATATTTTGTATTATGTCTTTTATGTGTACTTCAAACTCGCAAATCTGTCATCTTACTACACGAAGGTAAGCTGTTGGATCCTTTCCTCACTTTATATACCATTCCAGCCGATTGGCACCTACTTTCATAACTTATTTGTTATTATAATGACAACGACTGTAATAACTGTACTGAGAGTAGCTATAAGAGCTAAATTAATATTCTACTACTACTACTACTGCTCCTACTGAGGTGTCTGGCAGTCGACAGCTCAGCCCATGAGCTATTCAACCCTTTTCTTCTGTCGCACTCAATATAATATTCTATTTCTAAACACGTTTTTCGTAAATCATAGTAATTTTCTTGCCGTGTATTGTTCGTGGCCAAATATTGATCATGATATTTTTTGGGGTTGTCTCCTACGACGAAAAACAACGGATCCCATTTAGTGAATGGAATAAGTAGTTTCCATCGAAGGACAAAAAATGTTAAAGTCTCATGATCAACACTTAGTCACAAACAGCATGCAGCAAGAAAATTAATATGATTCATGAAAAAACGTGTTCAGAATTAAAATGTATTCTATAAATCGCAAGACAAAAGAAAAAGGTTGGGACAGGTTCGAGTCGGTCACAAAAGACACGTGAGTGGGGCCACTCTATTCATTCAATCTTTATCTCAATGTTGTGCCACATGCTTCACTTCACTATTACATAATCCGAGACGACAACATCTTGCAATTTAACGTGTCGGACCTATAAGCTACTTCGTCCATTACTAGGCCCTTCGTCCGGTCGAACGTAGACCCCGAGTGACGAAACGCGCAGTGACAGCATGGGACAGGTAACTTGTGCGCCTGTAGACCGAATTAAATGATTCATTTTCTGGGGTGTTACAAACATTCTTTGGATGACACATGCAAAAGTTTTTTCAAACCGTGACTGGGTCTTTATTAAATAATATGACAGTGGTCTATTCACATCAGGGTATGTCTTGAAGGGTATGTCTCAAGGACATTCACCCTACAAAAGACGCAAGGGAACTAATTAGATGAGCGTAGCAAAGCGGAGTGAATCTCTCATTTCAACTCGATCGGCTGTCTGTGTGTGTACAGAATTTTGTTTGTCGCTCACAGGTCAAATGCCTTGACGGATTTGGTTGAGATTTTCAGTCAACACTCGTGATAACCAAACTAAATGCTTTTAACATAACCATCAAAATACGTCAAGGTGCCAACCTAAAAAAAAATTAATTAGTGAAAAATATCGAGTTTTAAATTTTTGTTGATCGGGCACAGGTTAAACGGCTTGACGGATTTGGCTGAAATTTTCAGTTAACTTTTTTGATTAATAAACTAGATTCTGTTAACAAAATAAAAAAATTACGTCCAGATGCCAACCTACAAAAAAATAATTATGCCAAATAACGAGTTTTATTTTTTTTTATTAAAACTGATGGACGGATTGAAATATTGTTTTTACATTTATTTTCTTACCAACAATTCCAACACATAGTAAAAGTTTTAAAGTTGGAGTTTTAACTGCCACTTTGTAAACAAATATTTTCGTTTGTTTGTGTGCAAACTTTTGTTCGTAGCGCACACGTCAAACGGCTTGACGGATTTGGTTGAGATTTTCAGTCAATACTCGTGACTACTAAACTAGATGCTGTTAACATAACAAAAAAAATCCGTTAAGATGCCAACGTACAAAAAAATAATTAGTGAATATCAGATTTTAATTTTTTTTGCTCGTCGCGCACAGGTCAAACTGCTTGACGGATTTAGCTGAAATTTTAAGTCATCACGTTTGACTACTAAAATAGATGCTGTTAACATAACCAGAAGAATGCGTCTAGATGCCAACATACAAAACATTAATAAGTAAAAAAATATCGATATTTAATTTTTTTGTTCGACACGCACAGGTCAAACGGCTAAATGGATTTGGCTGAAATTTCAAATCAACACGTTTAACTACTAAACTTGATAAGTTTAACATAAACAGAGAAATCCGTCAAGATGCCAACTTCATAAAATTAATTAGGGAAAAATAACAAGTTTTAATTGTTTTATTAAACCTGATAGACAGATTTTAATATTGTTTAACATTTATATCCAAAACAATAATGCCGACACGTGATAAAAGTTTTACAGTCGGAACTATTAATTATATGTTATTTAAGTCCCAAAATCCGAAATACAACACCCTCAGCCTGCACCTAAATGTAAATAATGTACCAATCATACAAGTTTGCACGGTCAAGTACCTGGCTTCATGTTGGATGATCGTTTATCATGGGTAAACCACATTGATTATGTTACGAAACAAATATCTCCTATAACAGCAATCATAAAAAGAATGTCCATAGTAATTCGCGAATCCACTCTCAAAAACCTATATTACTGTTTCATTCACAGTCACCTGCTGCTCTACCTTAACAGTGTGGGGCACTGCCAACAAATCAAAACTAAAACAGTTATGTGTCCTTCAGAATAGATAGATATGTACATTCATACACAACTAGACCATGGGCCAGCTAATAGAAACCCTCCCCCCCCCCCCCCCCTGGTGCGGAAGGTTTGAAAGTGGTTTTGTCCCTTGTTAGCCAACACAACTTTGGTGGAACAGCCAACCAGGGGTATCCAAAGATTTTGGTTTAAATAGTACAAATATTAATTGTAAGTCTTGTAGTAAGAAAGTAGTTAGTTTTACATAAGGTTATATTTATGTATATTATTGTATTATTTCTAAAAATTGTTTGAGACCCAATTGGCCATTATCTTTGGAGATATCACCCTGTGTCTTTTTGGACATCATGAAATTCTTTAGTCACAAATGTCGTTTGCAACCACTCTAATGAAAGGTCTAGATGAGTACATTATGAATAAGTAATTTATTATACATGTCCAAACACACACACACATTACACATTTTCAGGGGTAATCACGCTTTAAACGTCAAAATCTATCTTCGATCGCTATTTTTTGCACTATTAGCTAATAAAGGTGAGAAGTTTCCATTTTTTTCATTGTAGCTTTGAAATATATGTTAGTGTATTAACATTGTTTGTAATATGTGATTTCCATAGAATAATATCCATTTAAGGTTATTGTTTTAATTTTTTTTTTTCATTACTTAACGTCGTTAAAAGAGAACCACGTTTATTTAAGGATTGTGCAGCTTTTATAATACAAATGCATGTCACTTAGTTGGTGGAACAGTCAAAAGTCACAAAATAACAAACATACTTACATAAACGCTCAAGAAAGGCAATTAATATTTATGTATATACATTTGAGATGCCACATTTTGACATCCCTGGTGGGTGCATCCGCTAAAACCATGTTGTATATTGAGTAAAAATGCGAAGACAATCTATTCAAGAACTCGAACCCGCTTCCATCACCTTCCACAATGTGGGTAATATGGGAGGTCATAGACTGGCAAAAACTATATACTATCTACTCTCAGTAAACCAAAAAATGTATATGGAAAGTTTTGTGCACCCCTTAAATGGAAAAATGTATTTAATTAAGTATTTTGAATGTTAAAGAATATATGCGTCCAGCATTGTTAATTTACTGTCCAGAATCTCAATTAACATCAATATTGTGCCTTAATTCGCCATGTTTGGATACCCCTGGTGGGTGCATCCACCAAAACTATGTTGACTAACAAGCTAAAATCGAAAGACAGTGTACCAAAGTATCCAAAAACAGTTCAAAACTTTCCGGCATACGGGGAAAGGGGGGTTACAAATGGGGTAAACGGGGGAAACCCTATACATGTTATGCTCAAAGTAAACACATAAAATGTATAAATTATTAAATTATATGTATTATATATTGTGTTGTGCGACCATTTAAATGGGAAAATGTATAATTCATAATTTCAATGTGTTAAAGGTTACTTAATGCCAAAAATGTTAATTTTAGTGTCAAAATCACAATTATCATTAATATTGCTCACTATTTCGACATTTTGGATAGCCCTGGTAAGTGCACTCACAAAAAAACATCTTGGCTAACAAGTAAAAATCAAAAGGTCATGTATCAAAGTATACAAAAACACTTTAAGACCTTCCAATATTGGAGGGGTGGGGGGTTACAGATGGGTCAAACGTGATACATTTTAACCTACTAAATTCACATAAAATGTACATAGAATGTTTTTCTCACCCCTGAAAAATAAAAAATTCATGTTATCAAGCATTTTAGGTGCTTGAGGTTATACACTTACAACTATTTTGATTTATTCTCAAGAATTGCATATAATATTAATATCGATTTGTATGGTGGCACATTTGGACAACCCTGGTAGATGCACCCGCCAAAACCATGTTAGCTAACAAGTGAAAATCAAAAGAACATATATAATAGTAATCGAAACCACTTTTAGACCTTCCATTATTTGAGGGGTGGGGCGTTACATGAGCGGCCAAACTATATAGATTTTTTGCTCGAAATAAAAACAAAACATGAATAGATAACTAGTTTGTGTAACCCTGAAAATCAACAAATTGTATTATTGAGTAGCTTACGCATAAAAGAGTACATACTTATAAAAATAGTTAATTCTTTGAACTGGCAACATACCTCAATTAATATTTTTATGGTTTTCACAGTACCACATTCGGACACCCCTGGGGCCTCATTCCTGTACATTTTTTTAACTCTCCTTAACTCTCGCTAACCCCATGTTAAAATGACCCCGGGGTTAACTCCTACCCATGCTTTCCTGCATAATTCGGAGGCAAGCATGACCCTGACTGATAGTAGGGTTATGGTGAATTCACGACCTTGCGTTGCGCTACGCAACTTTGAACTTCGAAGTCCTAGCAGCCAATCATGATAGACGGAGAGCCAGCAGCATAAAAGCTCCCCTCATAAGGTACATATGTTTTGACTATTGGAATAGGAGCGGAAAAACTACTCTACTAACAAAACGCGCGTCTTACTCCTCAGCGTGGGGGCTTTTAGGCCCCACATTGGGCCAAAAAAGCCGAAAAAAGGCCCAAGTTCCCCTCATAAGGTACATGGTAGGCCTCGACGGCAAATGAACCGGAAATGTTAATACAAACAGAAAATACTGAGTCAGACGGGCTGAGTGGGGGCTTTACCCGAGTCAGACGCCATCAAAAAAGGGCCCAAAAAGGCCAAGGTTCCCCTCATAAGGCACATGGATGCAGTAAACGCCATTTTGTAGAGATAAGTGTCCCAAATAGGAATTCAAAGGGTAAGACGGGATATTAGGGGGCGTTTACCGATCAAACGCCATTTTTTCCAAAAAGGTCCACTTTTTATTTTCACACGTGCACTTGGAAATGTACTTGGAAATGCTGCCATTTTGCCGATGCCCATGTGTATAGTTTCACAAATGTCACATTTCAATTCTTTATTGAGGATATCCTATTTCATGGATACGTTACTTTATGTGTTTATTGAAGTTTATAAGCAATTTTGTGTATTTTTTGTACATTATATAGGCCCTACATATGCAAATATGTAGTTTTATTGAGTATTTTGTGGATGTTTTGAGGTTATTGGACTGTTTTTGTTTGTTATTGTTTTTATTTTGTCTCGTTTTTCCAACAATGCTTTCCTTCGATCGGCGTCTCAATTGCTGACTCCTGATTGGCTACTGGCTAACACCGGGGTTAAGTTTGCAAATGTACAGGAATGAGGCCCCTGGTGGGTGCACCCACCAAAACCATGTTTGGCTCACAAGTGAAAATCGAAAGTCAATATGTCAAAGTACTCAAAACCACTTTCAGACCTTCCGCACCGGGGGGGGGGGGGGGGGGAGGGGGGGTTATAGCTGGCCCAAGGTCTAAACATGATACACAAATATTCCATGACAAATCTTTATTACGCACTCAATAGTAATAAACATTCATGTAACACCCGAACAAAGAACAACCTTTTTATTGAAAATGTCAATGCCAGTAAATTTGGTACTTCCAACATAAACCATCAGGGCTATAATATCCTCTACAATAAGCTTCCATCTTCAGTGAAATTTCTCAGTAGCCACGCCTTTAGGAAAGAAGTTAAGAAATATTATATAATAATTATAATTATATAATTATATATAATAATATATAATAAGAAGAATGTTTTCGTTTGTTTGTGTGCAACATTTTGTTTGTCGTACACATGTTGTACCGCTTGACAGATTTCGTTGAGATTTTCAGTCAATAATCGTAACTACTAAACTAGATTCTGTAAATATAACCAGAAAAATCCGTCCAGATGCCAACCTACAATAAATAATAACTGAAACAAATCCAATGTTTTTTTGTTTTTTTTATTAAAACTTACTGCCGGATTTCAATACTTTTTAAAAATAGTATGCACAATAATGTTCCCAAGGCTCAACACAACAAAAGTGTTGAAATTGTTTTGTTTACTGCCATCTTGTAACCAAATATTGTTTATGTTGGGCAATATAATTTGCAATTTTTAGTTTTGTTCTCACAGGTCAAACGGCTTGACGGATTTGGTTAAAACTTCCAAACGACACTCTTGAACACTAAGTTAGATGCTGTTAACCTAACCAGCAAAATCCGTCAAAATGCCAACCTTAAAAAAATAATGACATTTAAAAAAATCGCTCATCTGGCAACGCAGAGCCTTTTCCTAGTTACTATAACAGACTAGCTCATGACAGACAGCTTGTAGCCAGCCACCAACGAATGTATGTGCCCAATCGACTTATTTCACTAACAAGACAATGGTATCAAAGGGAAAACTGTCAAATATCATTTGCTCAGACCTGCTGCTAGTAAAAAGTTCTGCGTGTTTAAAAGTATAAAATTACGGACATTTGTCTGAGAATGTCAAACCTCATTAGTAATATTGAAAAGTGAACTAGTTACAGATTCTGATAATGGAAAACACACATTTAACAAAATTGATATTTGATTTGTTTGCAGGTTCCTTGGCTGATGCCTCTCTTGACTGATTTGAGTTCTTGGCGACATCAGATTAGTGAACTAGAGAAACAGGTGGAGGCCTGGTCCAACAACAGCTACAGACTCTTCATAGCAGACTTCCCCGGTAAGACAATACGTATTATATAGTCCTCACCACTAGTGAAACAGGTGGAGGCCTGGTCCAACAACAGCTACAGACTCTTCATAGCAGACTTCCCCGGTAAGACAATACGTATTATATAGTCCTCACCACTAGTGAAACAGGTGGAGGCCTGGTCCAACAACAGCTACAGACTCTTCATAGCAGACTTCCCCGGTAAGACAATACGTATTATATAGTCCTCACCACTAGTGAAACAGGTGGAGGCCTGGTCCAACAACAGCTACAGACTCTTCATAGCAGACTTCCCCGGTAAGACAATACGTATTATATAGTCCTCACCACTAGTGAAACAGGTGGAGGCCTGGTCCAACAACAGCTACAGGCTCTTCAAAGCAGACTTCCCCGGTAAGACAATACGTTTTATATAGTCCTCACCACTAGTGAAACAGGTGAAGGCCTGGTCCAACAACAGCTACAGACTCTTCAAAGCAGACTTCCCCGGTAAGACAATACGTATTATATAGTCCTCACCACTAGTGAAACAGGTGGAGGCCTGGTCCAACAACAGCTACAGACTCTTCATAGCAGACTTCCCCGGTAAGACAATACGTTTTATATAGTCCTCACCACTAGTGAAACAGGTGGAGGCCTGGTCCAACAACAGCTACAGGCTCTTCAAAGCAGACTTCCCCGGTAAGACAATACGTTTTATATAGTCCTCACCACTAGTGAAACAGGTGGAGGCCTGGTCCAACAACAGCTACAGACTCTTCAAAGCAGACTTCCCCGGTAAGACAATACGTTTTATATAGTCCTCACCACTAGTGAAACAGGTGGAGGCCTGGTCCAACAACAGCTACAGACTCTTCATAACAGACTTCCCCGGTAAGACAATACGTTTTATATAGTCCTCACCACTAGTGAAACAGGTGGAGGCCTGGTCCAACAACAGCTACAGACTCTTCATAGCAGACTTCCCCGGTAAGACAATACGTATTATATAGTCCTCACCAATATAGTGTTTGTTTTTTGCAATAAGGAGTGATATATAATATATTTTTATGTAATGCGTCCTTTATGCACAATTTATTTATAAATGTATGTATCTATATATACGACGTCCACTGTGTCAGTACTACTGTGTCAGGTCTGTCCCTGGAGAACTACGTGGCCGAGAGTGTCCACAACGTGACGCTGACAGTGCTGGAGGGTGAGGTGGCGGTGGATACGGGGCGTGGCTCGCTGACTGACATACTCTACTGTGTCAGGTCTGTCCCTGGAGAACTACGTGGCCGAGAGTGTCCACAACGTGACGCTGACAGTGCTGGAGGGTGAGGTGGCGGTGGATACGGGGCGTGGCTCGCTGACTGACATACTCTACTGTGTCAGGTCTGTCCCTGGAGAACTACGTGGCCGAGAGTGTCCACAACGTGACGCTGACAGTGCTGGAGGGTGAGGTGGCGGTGGATACGGGGCGTGGCTCGCTGACTGACATACTCTACTGTGTCAGGTCTGTCCCTGGAGAACTACGTGGCCCAGAGTGTCCACAACGTGACGCTGACAGTGCTGTAGGGTGAGGTGGCGGTGGATACGGGGCGTGGCTCGCTGACTGACATACTCTACTGTGTCAGGTCTGTCCCTGGAGAACTACGTGGCCCAGAGTGTCCACAACGTGACGCTGACAGTGCTGTAGGGTGAGGTGGCGGTGGATACGGGGCGTGGCTCGCTGACTGACATACTCTACTGTGTCAGGTCTGTCCCTGGAGAACTACGTGGCCGAGAGTGTCCACAACGTGACGCTGACAGTGCTGTAGGGTGAGATGGCGGTGGATACGGGGCGTGGCTTGCTGACTGACATACTCTACTGTGTCAGGTCTGTCCCTGGAGAACTACGTGGCCGAGAGTGTCCACACCTTTGAGTATAGATATGGGTAGAGGGAGTATGATGGCACGAAAAGCGTGTCCAACATCTGATCGCTGGAAGTCACGTGATGAGTGGCAGAAAGCGCGCCGGAGCAAACCTGTGCCTGCGATAACACACTGCACGCATTGTTTAAATGCTTTATTAGGTAAGGAATTATGTTTGTGTATCGAAAATAAAAGCAATGGTAAAGTCTTGTTGTGCTTTTGGATGTTCTGAACGATTTGTTAAAGGTGGAAAAATAACTTTTCACAGGTAAGAGGAACACATGAAATGCTATATTATGTAGGCCTATATTGGTCCTCCTAGACTATGAAAACTGACAAATTAGAATAAATGGGTTGGCTTAACCCATCAACAAAAATTTCAATAGTTTTATACAAGAGCTGTACTTTATTTTAATCGCAACAAATGTATAATATTAATTATTATGTGAAGTGGTTGGTGCACATGTTTAGAAATTTATTAACAGGTCTAGTCCTACCACTTCACATAATAATTAATATTATACATTTGTTGCGATTAAAATAAAGTACAGCTCTTGTATAAAACTATTGAAATAAATGGTGGGCAATTTGTAGGCCTACTTGATTTTACTTACTAATTTCAGCTTTTACTGATTGTTTATTTATTTATTTATTATTCATTCACCTGACATTTACATGATAAATGTGTGCTCCTCTTGAGAAAAGTAACATTTTCGGATAGATAATTGTCCATTTATTAATACCAAATACAAAGTTTTGTTAGATGGCATATTTAAAACACCTTTAATATACAAAACAAAAACTTTTGTATGCGTGTTTTTAGATCGCCGTGAAAAGTGCGTTGCGCGAACGTCTGTCATTCGGTAAGGGGGTGACTTTTTGAAAATGTTTGTTCATCCCCCTGTACGGGCAAGTATTCAGCATCGGCACAAAGAAAAAAAAAACATTTCGAAAGTACCAACTTGACGCAAAAAAATCAAAAGTGAAACCGTGTCGAAAAAATGGAAAAGTGCCCATAACTAAGCATCCGGGACGAAATTCAAAAATTTGACCGGTGATTCCGGACAAATCATTAGGTCCATTAGAATGAAAAAGTCAATTCCATTCGCAAACAAAAAATGTGGAAGGAAATCTGTACTAAACGATTTTATCGGCACGCGGTACCAAATGTACACAATTTGATTGACGAAAGTTCCGGGACGAATCCAAAAAATTTCCAAAATGTAGTTACCCAGATGGTAAGCGACGGTAACGAAACAAAAACGAACGTCATATATCGTTTGGTTCGACGGGCAGGGCCATTTGAATGCGGCGCGTTAAAAACGTACCAAAATCGTCAAATCGAGATTTCAAAACATTTTCGAGTTTGGGTGCCCGTAACTTTTAAACGGGACACTTTTTACGAAACAATTTCACCACAAAAAGATGCCCCATTCAATTCTAATCACACTTAGAGAGTCAAAAATGTCCCTAAAAAAACAATTACATTTTTTACAATTTTCCCCGCAATACGACAGAGCCAAATACGCACACTTTTCGACATTAAACACGTCGGGAGGATGTGAAGACGTTGACGGACGTACTCGAAAAAAATACCCACGTGTAGCCAAAAGCATGACGTTGAAAACTGTAGCGACACATGTTGAAAAAAGTCACGTTCGAGGGCATGCCGAGGGTGCGGGAAAAGCTCGAGGAGCGTCGCAACTCGACGGGCGCCACTCATCACGTGACTCGCAGCTGCGAGATGATGGACACACATGGCCCTGTAGTGGCGGCATGGCCAAGCTCACTCTACCCATATCTATACTCAAAGGTCCACAACGTGACACTGACAGTGCTGGAGGGTGAGGTGGCGGTGGATACGGGGCGTGGCTCGCTGACTGACATACTCTACTGTGTCAGGTCTGTCCCTGGAGAACTACGTGGCCGAGAGTGTCCACAACGTACCGCTGACAGTGCTGAAGGGTGAGGTGGCGGTGGATACGGGGCGTGGCTCGCTGACTGACATACTCTACTGTGTCAGGTCTGTCCCTGGAGAACTACGTGGCCGAGAGTGTCCACAACGTACCGCTGACAGTGCTGAAGGGTGAGGTGGCGGTGGATACGGGGCGTGGCTCGCTGACTGACATACTCTTCTGTGTCTGGTCTGTCCCTGGAGAACTACGTGGCCGAGAGTGTCCACAACGTGACGCTGACAGTGCTGAAGGGTGAGGTGGCGGTGGATACGGGGCGTGGCTCGCTGACTGACATACTCTACTGTGTCAGGTCTGTCCCTGGAGAACTACGTGGCCGAGAGTGTCCACAACGTGACGCTGACAGTGCTGGAGGGTGAGGTGGCGGTGGATACGGGGCGTGGCTCGCTGACTGACATACTCTACTGTGTCAGGTCTGTCCCTGGAGAACTACGTAGCCGAGAGTGTCCACAACGTGACGCTGACAGTGCTGGAGGGTGAGGTGGCGGTGGATACGGGGCGTGGCTTGCTGACTGACATACTCTACTGTGTCAGGTCTGTCCCTGGAGAACTACGTGGCCGAGAGTGTCCACAACGTGACGCTGACAGTGCTGGAGGGTGAGGTGGCGGTGGATACGGGGCGTGGCTCGCTGACTGACATACTCTACTGTGTCAGGTCTGTCCCTGGAGAACTACGTGGCCGAGAGTGTCCACAACGTGATGCTGACAGTGCTGAAGGGTGTGGTGGCGGTGGATACGGGGCGTGGCTTGCTGACTGACATACTCTACTGTGTCAGGTCTGTCTCTGGAGAACTACGTGGCCGAGAGTGTCCACAACGTGACGCTGACAGTGCTGGAGGGTGAGGTGGCGGTGGATACGGGGCGTGGCTTGCTGACTGACATACTCTACTGTGTCAGGTCTGTCCCTGGAGAACTACGTGGCCGAGAGTGTCCACAACGTACCGCTGACAGTGCTGAAGGGTGAGGTGGCGGTGGATACGGGGCGTGGCTTGCTGACTGACATACTCTACTGTGTCAGGTCTGTCCCTGGAGAACTACGTGGCCGAGAGTGTCCACAACGTGATGCTGACAGTGCTGAAGGGTGAGGTGGCGGTGGATACGGGGCGTGGCTCGCTGACTGACATACTCTACTGTGTCAGGTCTGTCCCTGGAGAACTACGTGGCCGAGAGTGTCCACAACGTGACGCTGACAGTGCTGGAGGGTGAGGTGGCGGTGGATACGGGGCGTGGCTCGCTGACTGACATACTCTACTGTGTCAGGTCTGTCTCTGGAGAACTACGTGGCCGAGAGTGTCCACAACGTGACGCTGACAGTGCTGAAGGGTGAGGTGGCGGTGGATACGGGGCGTGGCTCGCTGACTGACATACTCTACTGTGTCAGGTCTGTCCCTGGAGAACTACGTGGCCGAGAGTGTCCACAACGTGACGCTGACAGTGCTGGAGGGTGAGGTGGCGGTGGATACGGGGCGTGGCTCGCTGACTGACATACTCTACTGTGTCAGGTCTGTCCCTGGAGAACTACGTGGCCGAGAGTGTCCACAACGTGACGCTGACAGTGCTGGAGGGTGAGGTGGCGGTGGATACGGGGCGTGGCTCGCTGACTGACATACTCTACTGTGTCAGGTCTGTCCCTGGAGAACTACGTGGCCGAGAGTGTCCACAACGTGACGCTGACAGTGCTGGAGGGTGAGGTGGCGGTGGATACGGGGCGTGGCTCGCTGCAGACGCTGACTGACGGGCAGACTGTGTCCCTACCCAGTGGAGTCTTCCACACGGTTCACACGACGTCTTCCGTGCCCAGCTGCTACTACTACACGTACGTCAACAGCACCGAGCAGAGCCCTGTCCCCTCCCCTGTCGCCTCCACTCGTGTCTTGCAGACACTGCTAGACGAGCTGCGATACCGGGCGGACAACTTTGTCGCCGCCATGGCTCTTGTGGGCGACGCTTTGCTGAGCCTCCTTGGCGGTGTTCCAATGACTGTGCGCTCGGTCCTATAGACCACTCCAAATGGACTAGATGCAATCCGGTGACAAGCAAATAAAATTCTATGAGGAGGAGATTACTCATTGTGCATTTGTTGAAACCATTAATGGCGCAGATAAGGAGGTAGCTTAGCAGCACCATCTATTGTCAGTATGAGTCTCCTATAGTCAGTCTTGGGTAGTAGCGCGCTACAAGTAGCGCGCTACATTTTCGTGTAGCAAGCCCTGTAGCGCGCTACTTTTTTATCACGCTAAATGTAGTTGTAGCATGCTTCATTTTTTGTAGCTGTAGCGATAAAAGTAGCGCGACTTTTGTCGCTACTTTTAAAAACGGTTGGGCCAATTATTCTACAGTTCCGAGACGGTATTTTTCCATTTTCACCATCACGAATATCAGTTGGAATAACACTGTTCATAATTTTTGTTGCGTCTCATTTCATATTGAACCGTTTCTCCGAAGGTCTTTGCCCTCCCCCTCACACTAGCCCACGAGGGATTGATGGACAATAACCCTTGTCAACCGTTCAACCCTCTAATCCCATGTTTCCGACTTTGGGCACGTACGAGGTGCTGGATCGGGTGTTAACCTGCGACTAATTGCCATCTGGAACAGTCTTGTTCGTGTATTGGAGCTGGACACTGCACAGGGTTGGTTATTGCGTTTCTGTCGTAGTGCATCGGAATACCGAATATCGAAAAATAATATTTATTGTGACTGAAATTCAAATTTGTGAGGGTATTCTGTGAGGGTATTCTGCAACATAGTTTCTACATGAAGGTCAGCAACCTCAACCCTGTTCCTTTTAGTCAATGGAATGCTAACGGGTTTTGCAGGTGGTTTGGGGATGAGGTGGGGTGAGGGTGGGGTTGCAGTTGTTCTTGCTAGTCGCTAGCAGCTAAAAAGTCGTGCATTTAGCTCCTCACTCGGTAGTCTTACGGTTCGGTTTTCAATACGTAGTCGTATAAAGCCGAGTTTATATAAAGTCACAAGGTTTTGTTATAGTCGTATGGAATTGCAATAAGGTATAAGCTCTGTAGCACTGATTCAACGTTTATGGCATTTCATTGGCTTGTTATAAGCGAGTAGTGACGTTTCAACCCCTGATTGGCCCGTCACAAGGAATATGGTATTGCAATAAGAGAGTTGAACATTTTTCAACTCGCTTGTGACTACGACTATGACTATTGCAATGACGAGTTTGTGTGAACCATTGTATGTGATCCCTATCTTCCAACTCGGCTTATAATAATAACTAAACCATAATCCTTGTGACTTTATATAAACCCGGCTTTACGTTACGTCGTTATCGTGTGATTGTTTCGTTTGTATTAGCTTAGATTATAATCAATTACTGGTGTGTAGATAGTAGATAATGCGTGCTCGTGTTTACTTTGGGACTGTTGTGATTATCACCATGAATGTGTGTGTATGTGTTGAAAAGGTAGGCTTACTCGACTTATTGGCTAAATATGTCAACATTTCCCAGACGTCTACAGCTGCAATAGAAGGTAAAGAATAATATAGCCTATCATCTTATGTTATAATTATTATTTATTATTTTGCAGTTCCAGTTATTTTAAATAATTCGTGAAAGGACGTTTAAAGTACAAAATTAATTGCTTGAATAGTAATCGTTGTTCTAGAAGAATAGAAAATGCATGATATCAGGCTCTTCAACATTAGTGATTACGAGTGCGATTAAAAAAATGTAAGGTGGTTGACCAGGACCCATTGTAATCAATGTGCGTGGTGAATGAATAATAGTAAAACTGTAAAAGTGGCGAGCCATGTTCCACATGGCTCCAGTAGTGTAACACGTGGGTAGATATTTGTAAATATGCAGGGTGTAAATAAGGGGGGGGTATGGTCATGTACAAACCGATGCGAAATTAAGTTGGTCGAGTAGCCTATTTCAGCCCCTCCCCCAACCTCCCCAAACCCGGCCTATACAGCTCTGGGTCGTCGCTGGGGTTGTTGTTTGTCTGACATAGCGCAAGAGGAAAGAGGTACACGCGAAGGGAGTAGGGAAATATGCTCCAGACACATAAAAAGACATACTTCATTTGTCTGAAGGTTCCAGAGTACCTATTTTTCAGATCAAATCAAATGCTAGGTTACGAAAGCAAGTACGCGCTGCGTGGTGGCATTTAAAACGAGAACGGCACGTTTTGAGACACAAAGATCGATAAAATCGTTAAAACGTCAATAAAAACAAATGTAGCGTCAAAGTAGCGCGCTAAATTTTTTTCGTAGCCCCGATGTAGCAACGCTACATTTAAAATAAAGTAGGGAAAAAGTAGCGACGCTACTTTTTTTTGCTAAGTAGCGGTAGTTGTAGCATGCTACTTATTAAAAGTAGCGAACCCAAGACTGCCTATAGTACGCTTGGTTTCCTCCAGCCAGCTTCATTGGTAATGCGTGAATTGAAAAATCGCTAGTTCTTTTCACATTCGTAGAGTATTAAGATCCTGGATTTTTTTAAATGGTGTTTTGTTCAGGTTTTAATGACGTTTTTTCGACGTTTTATGCTTGGCCTTTTTTTTTGCTATTTTGTTTACATTTTTGTTTGGGATATTGTCATTTGTTGGTGATTTTCTGTCCCATAATAAAAACTAATAAGTTTTTACATGGTCACTGTCCAAGATGGAATTCTGTACATTTTCTCAGTTGCTCACATCGATGACAACAACATTGTGATGCATATCTATTTCTTTCCGTCTTGAACTTCTTACAAAACTGATTTTTTTTTTTTTTATATTTTCAGGTTGCATTCTGTCCAATTAAATTTTTCATCATGTAGGAAGATGGCCCAGGAGATGAAAAAGATTGGTGCAAAAGTTGGTGATAATACCTTTATTCGTTTGAGACCCACATACCAGCAAGTAATAATAAGGTAGCTAGCTAGCCAGTTAAATGAAAAAAAATTAACGTTCTTTAGGGCTTAATTACTTCCATACACATCATCCCATCAGGACAAAATTGAGTGTAGTGTACAACTTATGGGGTGGTCAGTATGAGATAAAAGTAGGTACGTACATTTTTCACTCAACGGTCAATATACGACTAACGTAAAGCGGGGTTTTAAAAGACTCTGTCTATTTGGATACGACGAACTGCATTTTCAAATGGCAGTTCTACTCGCATTTTGTGTTTTTATCAAGTACAAGTTTGGTATAGAAGCAAATGTGTGCGTGTAGCCATGCCAAGGGTTGTGTGCAATAAAACCAGGGAGTAATGTGATGCCAAGAGTGGATGTTGTCAGATGTATGCTTGGAGCAATGAGTGGGGTCGTATGGTAGGCAGTAGTGGATCTAGGATCTCAAAATGGGGGTGAGGGGGGGGCAACTTGCTACAGAACTGAGGGTTTGCAGGGATGTCTTGAATGGGGTTCCCGGGGGGGGGGGGGGGGGGTATAAATTAAATCATACAGCGTTACCATGTCCTACCATATTATATAATACTGCATTGATGTGCAATACAACACAATAAATCAACACAATTTGTTTTATGAAAAAAATCACATTTACCAACATCTTCTTCATTTGCACTTATTTAAAGTTTTGGGAGTAAAGGAGTTAGTTATAGTCATGTATATATACATGTACACCATAACTAGCTTCTCTAATTTCGTTTCTCGATTGAGCTAGCTTCTCGTATTGAATAGAATGTCGGGTGTATTGCGTTGTTTGCTCTTGTTGAGCACTGTTTGCCGATTGGTTAAAAAGTCGGTCGTATGAATTGCGCGTTGGATTGAAGGCCAACGTGCTTTGTGTTTCTATGTTTGTGTATAATCTGTGTTTACCCAATTGTAAACTCTTCAGTTTACTGTATAAAGTAGGTACACTTTTTTGGCATTTCCACCTAAAATAAATGTATTGGTATTTATCGTCTACCTACTTTGCAAGAACACAACTTACAAGAACTGATTTCACTATATACAGAGATGGGCAGAGATATAAAATACATGTAGGTATTTAAAATACATTTGTATGTTGTATTTCAAAATATTTGTATCTTGTGTTTCAAAATGCTCAACTTTACAGTATATTGTTTTTTTTTTAATTTCTTGGAGACATTGTGTGCATGAGTTGCTAAATCCAACATATTAAGCCCCAAAAAGTAGACATTAAGTAGAAAATTATTAATTATGTTAAATTTTTTGTACACATGGACACACGTCCGTGCAACAAATCAGTAATCACCACCTCATAGAGTATTATTATTTTTTTTTCACTTATCAAAGTAAATTATGTTGAAATTCATATTTATTAATTTAATAATTTAGCCTGGGATTTTGATTTCCAGCAGTATGTAGATTGTATTTTGAGTAATTTCAAAATACAAAATTACCAAATTGTATCCTGTATTGGGAAATACTGTGTTCTAAAGTATTTGGTATTTCAAATACATGTTTTAGTATGTTTTACCATCTCTGATTAATGTATATAATATATAAACATTTATGTGCTTCATTGCTATGTGGGCTCTCAAGTCAATGTTTACATGTACACCGATATCATATAGATACCGGTAGATTTTAGTCAAGTGCCGACCCGAGAATCGAAGCCTGCACCTTCTGCATTGAATGCAGGAATGAACCCACTAGCCAATGAGCCAATGACAGTTCTGGTATTCATAACAGTATTAAACAATGTTTTAGAAAAGGAAAAGTAACAGTATTGACTGAACATTAACGTATATTGTAGACGATAACCCATTGCCTGTGGGGTGCTATAAAAGTTGACATTGTCAATATCAGCCACATGTATACGATATATGGTGATCATGTTAGGCAGCAGACATACATATGTATTTATTTATGAAATACAAAATGATGTGTATTGTAGAAACAATTTACTAAAGCTCCGATACAATAAGAGAAGTACGTATAAGTATTGTTTGTTCAGTTAGAACAAAGCAAAACGTTTGTTGGTAATTATCCTATTCTTTAAAGGTGCAGAAAATGTTTTCTTTTTACTGAAAGAAAAATTCCTAGCCTAAACAACATCTATAATATTAATCAGTAGAAATCATTTTTCGAAGGTTGCTTAGAAAGAAAAATATTGATGTATTTCCAAAACATAAATAATTAAATATACATGTCACATGTTATTCTATCACAGGTATAAAGAGCCTTGTTTTAGTAAACTTTATGGAAAATAAGTGTGTGCATGCATTTATAAGCATATACACTACTACAACAAACAAAGCATATATAAAAAAAAATATAATATCAATTATCCATTGGTACAAACTTATGCCATGCCAAGGGTATCAAGCATTGCATCTGTGCTTATGTATTGTTTCTTTTAAAAAAAGATATGCTTTATTGTACCCTTAACAATAAAAAAATGTATTTGTATGGTGTTAGCTTTGAACTGAATTGCTTTCACATTACCACATAGTGCTGTAACACTATTCGTATTTTGTTGTGCTATTATTGCATTTCTACACAAGAAATAATTTACAAAATGCATACTACCTGGATTTTGAAACTTGGAAGTGTCATGTTCCAGTTGATTGAATCGCGCAGATCACGGGTGTACTCCGAGGCATATTGTTGCATATTGTTGCGTCGTACTTAACCAAGGTGTCATGTTCTGTTGATTGAATCGCGCAGATCACGGGTGTACTCCGAGGCATATTGTTGCATATTGTTGCGTCATACTTAACCAAGGTGTCATGTTCCGTTGATTGAATCGCGCAGATCACGGGTGTACTCCGAGGCATATTGTTGCATATTGTTAACCAAGGTGTCATGTTCTGTAGATTGAATCGCGCAGATCACGGGTGTACTCCGAGGCATATTGTTGCATATTGTTAACCAAGGTGTCATGTTCTGTTGATTGAATCGCGCAGATCACGGGTGTACTCCGAGGCATATTGTTGCATATTGTTGCGTCGTACTTAACCAAGGTGTCATGTTCCGTTGATTGAATCGCGCAGATCACGGGTGTACTCCGAGGCATATTGTTGCATATTGTTGCGTCGTACTTAGCCAAGGTGTCATGTTCTGTTGATTGAATCGCGCAGATCACGGGTGTACTCCGAGGCATATTGTTGCATATTGTTGCGTCGTACTTAACCAAGGTGTCATGTTCCGTTGATTGAATCGCGCAGATCACGGGTGTACTCCGAGGCATATTGTTGCATATTGTTGCGTCGTACTTAGCCAAGGTGTCATGTTCTGTTGATTGAATCGCGCAGATCACGGGTGTACTCCGAGGCATATTGTTGCATATTGTTAACCAAGGTGTCATGTTCTGTTGATTGAATCGCGCAGATCACGGGTGTACTCCGAGGCATATTGTTGCATATTGTTGCGTCGTACTTAGCCAAGGTGTCATGTTCTGTTGATTGAATCGCGCAGATCACGGGTGTACTCCGAGGCATATTGTTGCATATTGTTCACCAAGGTGTCATGTTCTGTTGATTGAATCGCGCAGATCACGGGTGTACTCCGAGGCATATTGTTGCATATTGTTGCGTCGTACTTAGCCAAGGTGTCATGTTCCGTTGATTGAATCGCGCAGATCACGCGTGTACTCCGAGGCATATTGTTGCATATTGTTGCGTCGTACTTAGCCAAGGTGTCATGTTCCGTTGATTGAATCGCGCAGATCACGGGTGTACTCCGAGGCATATTGTTGCATATTGTTGCGTCGTACTTAGCCAAGGTGTCATGTTCCGTTGATTGAATCGCGCAGATCACGGGTGTACTCCGAGGCATATTGTTGCATATTGTTGCGTCGTACTTAGCCAAGGTGTCATGTTCCGTTGATTGAATCGCGCAGATCACGGGTGTACTCCGAGGCATATTGTTGCATATTGTTGCGTCGTACTTAGCCAAGGTGTCATGTTCCGTTGATTGAATCGCGCAGATCACGGGTGTACTCTGAGGCATATTGTTGCATATTGTTGTGTCGTCCTGCTCGTTTATGATCGAGCATTAATATTGATAATGGCTTCATTAATATTATTTTGTGATAGATATTTATATTGATCTTTTTTGTTTTCAGAGGAGTCACTTTCCGCTTATATTATTCATTGTCTGTAATTTGTGTTCCTTAAGAGCGAAGGGTAGTTTCTACGTCAAAAACCGCAGAAAATGTTCATTATTAAATTATACCTCATGATTGCAACAAGAAATCTAAAACCTAAATCAGTAGCGCACTGTGCGTAAGCCCTACAGACTGAATAAAATATTATAACCATTAGCGTAGTATTTTGATTATAATTCGATAATTAGCAATAAAATTAATTATTTATAAAAAAACATACTAATTATAATATAAGTCACAACCTAAAGCATACAATGTGAAGGGCTTACTAAACCACAGTGCGCTGTTGATTCAGATTTTCGATTTCGAAGCCCATTCTTGTGATATAATTTAAAAAGGAAAATGTTGTGCGGTTTTTGACGAAGAGGTATCCTTCCCTGTTAAATAAAAGAGCCACTGCACTGATTAGGAACTATTTCATCCTATTGGGAATTTAATCAATGTAATATAATATGTATGTATTCCCCAAAATTAATCTGATGAATTGTCATTGATAAATGAGTGATATTACATGTTTTGAAACAGTTGTCAGGTCTGATCAGTTGTGTTATTATTTAGTACCTACTGTCAATTGGCGTGGTTGTTTTTAAATTTTAATACAAGGCATATTAATTATAATGAATACATATTTTAATTTCTTTTGTGTTGGTATAAGGATTAGGGAATATCCCACATTTCCCTCAATCGATCATCTGAAATAGATAGGTCCTAATCTACAAACAACGGCAACATACATTTCTCACTTCAAAATGTCACAGTTTGACATTTTTCCTTTCTCGGACTTTTATCGTGAAACGGATGCTTACATCGTAACTGAGTACACACTGTTTATGCATGTATTTGCTAATCACTGTCTTGTTCAACAATACAAAATTATCAGAAAAAAATGTATTCATGCACTGTTGTCCAATCTCTTCAAAAACCTACTATCAAATATATTATTCACTAAAATTATGTTGAATTGTTGCAAATAAGTAATGCACTGGTGTAGATTAATACTGGGAACAATTGTAATTCATAATGAAAGCAATTACCAGTATAAAACAAATTAAATATACTCATTTGTGTAAGACAAATACGTCATACGATATTTGATTAATATTTGTGTTACAGGCTGTGATGTTAGTGAATTCTGACAACATGACCAGTTTTCCCACCATAATTATGTGTGGAATTTTCAGCTTACTAACACGACTAAAAATATTTACGAAAATGAGAAAATGATCCACTTCTGACTGCATAACAATGTCGATAATTTAGTAACAACGAAACATAAAATCAGGAATATTCCCAATTGATAATGTTGAGGGAAATAGTTTTTTGCCAATTAGTATTGTGTTTTGAGTGGAAAGCTTTTACGTAGCCAATATGCTAGTTGAATATATAAATATTAAATAAGGTGCATTAATGACTAATTGTGTGAGTGAGAATTGCTTCCAATGGGAATAACAATGTATGTTGTTTGGAACAAGTATTGCAGTAGGTATGTACTTTGCAAGGCAATATGATTGCCCAACAGTGTTGCTTAAGATCAAGCTTAATGAATGATTCATTGGTAGATGGTCATGTAATTGCAATTAATAAGATCTCGTATAAAAATCTATAATGGTTTAAACAATGACTTTAAAACGTTGGAGTGTGAATAAGTGTGCATTGAATTTGCCTTCCAAATTTGTGCATGATACAATGGAACTTTTAAAAAACAAATGAGTGTGTGGCCATCCAATGGAGCATGTATGTTGTCTTTGATTGATTGGATCGGACCAGTGCAGTGTTTGCATGGTAGACACATAAATACCTTTAACAAAAAGACAAATTAACTCCTCATTGCTTTTTGCACATCTGGAAGTGAATTGTTGAGATAGCTACTGATGTAACATATTAAAATTAAATGCCTACAAAATCGTTTGTGTGTACAGTAAGTTTTGGACTCAATTTCAAATAAATGTAAGGTACGGGTACTACATGTTTGGTTAAAGATTTTTGTATGGGCAATCATTAGACAGTGTTTTCGTGCATATTTTCTATTATTAATCAAGTGTCCCATGCCTCATTAATAATGTCCGGCTTATTTTTGCTGGAAACGATAGCTTGGCTCCCATAGCCTTTGTAATCTTTGTTGCTTTGTAGAGTAGGCCTACATGTATCAGTATTATAACATCGCCATGCAGTGTGTTGCTGGTTGCGTCAAGGTCTGTCTAGTCCAATTGTGAAGGCAATCTAGGTGTGCGTGTAAAGTGAACTGTCTCAGTGTTCTATAGAAGCTGCTATTATTAACCATTTTGCTACAATTGTATTTTGTGAATCTGTTTTCTATTCAAAACGCTATTTGGTAACCAAAAGTGAAATAAATAAAATATCGTGAATGGTGATGTAAATCATTAACCCAGCCAAGTTTTTGCACTGAAAATATGTTTGAATCATTTTTGTTTATACCCATTCAAACACACAATGTGTTAGCCCTTACTGTTAACCACACACAATGTGTCAAAATTAACTGTTAACTTTTAGCTACAGGTTCCCCTCACACAATGTGTCAACCCTCACTATTAAACACACGTCGCCCACACAATATGTGTCAACTTTAAGTGTTAACCACAGGTTATCCCCACACAATGTGTTAACTCTTCGTGTTAACCACAGGTAATACCCCCACACAATGTGTTAACTCAGTGTTAACAACGTCATCCAAGCACAATGTGTTAACCACAGGGCTAACAACGTTGGAAGACTTGCAACAGGTAATCTACGTACGAACAACATATTGGTATTTTATAGTTTTTATTAATGCTTACCAATTAATTAAACAAATTCGTTCATACAGTTAACGCAACAGAAAACATTTTGAAATAAGAGAGATATTAGCTTTGTTCGTTTGTCCTGTGATCACTACTCCAGGAGTACGGTATTACGAAAGACCGTTTTTCTGTCCAGGGAGTGAGTGTGATGGGAGTAGCTGCGACAAGTTCTTTTGTCCAGTGGTAACTTACTACAACTGTGATGGGAGTAAGGTTTTTACACCTGCTTCCCGAGTAGGAGTAGGAGGAACAACTGAAACGATCACAACTGTGACAACTCTGTTTTTTTGTCCAAGTGGGAGTAACTGTGATTTCTACTCCCATATCCGTTATAATGACATATTTCCGGATTACTCCTGGCGTAAAATACTCCTGTTGAGGCAGGACAAACGAACAAACCTATTGTGCACAGATATGCATGAATGACAACAGCAAACCCTCGTACATCCACCTCGCGATTACACCGCTACCTCGGGCCGCACACACACTCAAAACATCTACACGCTCACTTACACACGTTATACATTTACATGCGCGACAAACAACAGGACTCCTAATGGTCCCTCAAGACACATTCCCCACATTAGGCGCTTGGATTGCAAAGAGGGCCGCAAGAATGACGGAGTGGCGAGAGCCACATTGGGGAGATTGTTAGGCGCTTAAATTGCAAAGAGGGCCGCAAGTATGACGGAGTGCCGAGAGCCACATTGGGGAGATGTTAGGCGTTTTGATTGCAAAGAGGGCCGCAAGTATGACGGAGTGGCGACAGCCACACTGGGGAGATTGTAAAACGCTTGGATTGAAAAGAGGGCCGCAAGTATGACGGAGTGGCGAGAGCCACACTGGGGTGATTGTTAGGCGCTTGGATTGCAAAGAGGGCCGCAAGTATGACGGAGTGGCGAGAGCAACACTGGGGAGATTGTTAGACGCTTGGATTGCAAAGAGGGCCGCAAGTATGGCGGAGTGGCGAAAGCCACATCGGGAAGATTGTTAGGCGCTTGGATTACAAAGAGGGCCGCTAGTATGACGGAGTGGCGAGAGCCACATTGGGGAGATGTTAGACACTTGGATTGCAAAGAGGGCCGCAAGTATGGTGGAGTGACGAGAGCCACATTGGGGAGATTGTAAGGCGCTTTGATTGTAAAGAGGGCCGCAAATATAGGTGGAGTGGCGAGAGCCACATTGGGGAGATTGTTAGGCGCTTGGATTGCAAAGAGGGCCGCAAGTATGACGGTGTGACGAGAGCCACATTGGGGAGATTGTTAGGCGCTTGGATTGCAAAGAGGGCCGCAAGTATGACGGAGTGGCGAGAGTCACATTGGAGAGATTGTTAGGCGCTTGGATTGCAAAGAGGGCCGCAAGTATGACGGTGTGACGAGAGCCACATTGGGGAGATTGTTAGGCGCTTGGATTGCAAAGAGGGCCGCAAGTATGAAGGTGTGACGAGAGCCACATTGAGGAGATTGTTAGGCGTTTTAATTGCAAAGAGGGCCGCAAGTATGGTGGAGTGACGAGAGCCATATTGGGGAGTTGCGGAGATTGTAAGGCGCTTGGATTGCAAAGAGGGCCGCAAGTATGGCGGAGTGGCGAGAGCCACATTAGGGAGATGTTAGGCACTTAAATTGCAAAGAGGGCCGCAAGTATGACGGTGTGACGAGAGCCACATTGGGGAGATTGTTAGGCGCTTGGATTGCCAAGAGGGCCGCAAGTATGGCGGAGTGGTGAGAGCCACATCGGTGAGATTGTTAGGCGCTTGGATTACAAAGAGGGCCATAAGTATGACGGAGTGCCGAGAGCCACATTTGGGAGATGTTAGGCGTTTTGATTGCAAAGAGGGCCGCAAGTATGACGGAGTGGCGAGAGCCACACTGGGGAGATTGTTAGGCGCTTGGATTGAAAAGAGGGCCGCAAGTATGACGGAGTGGCGAGAGCCACATCGGGGAGATTGATAGGCGCTTGGATTACAAAGAGGGCCGCTAGTATGACGGAGTGGCGAGAGCCACATTGGGGAGATGTTAGGCACTTGGATTGCAAAGAGGGCCGCAAGTATGGTGGAGTGACGACAGCCACATTGGGGAGATTGTAAGGCGCTTGGATTGCAAAAAGGGCCGTTAGTATGACGGAGTGGCGAGAGCCACACTGGGGTGATTGTTAGGCGCTTGGATTGAAAAGAGGGCCGCAAGTATGACGGAGTGGCGAGAGCCACATCGGGGAGATTGTTAGGCGCTTGGATTGCAAAGAGGGCCGCAAGTATGACGGAGTGGCGAGAGCAACACTGGGGAGATTGTTAGGCGCTTGGATTGCAAAAAGGGCCGCAAGTATGACGGAGGTGCTAGTCACATTGGGGAGTTGTTAGGCACTTGGATTGCAAAGAGGGCCGCAAGTATGGTGGATTGACGAGAGCCACATTGGGGAGATGGTTAGGCGCTTGGATTGCAAAGAGGGCCGCAAGTATGAAGGTGTGACGAGAGCCACATTGGGGAGATTGTGAGGCGTTTTGATTGCAAAGAGGGCCGCAAGTATGGTGGAGTGACGAGAGCCATATTGGGGAGATTGTTAGGCGCTTGGATTGCAAAGAGGGCCGCAAGTTTGGCGGAGTGCCGAGAGCCACATCGGGGAGATTGTTAGGCGCTTGGATTGCAAAGAGGGCCGCAAGTATGAAGGTGTGACGAGAGCCACATTGGGGAGATTGTTAGTTGTTTTGATTGCAAAGAGGGCCACAAGTATGGTGGAGTGACGAGAGCCATATTGGGGAGATTGTTAGGCGCTTGGATTGCAAAGAGGGCCGCAAGAATGGCGGAGCGGCGAGAGCCAAATTGGGGAGATTGTAAGGCGCTTGGATTGCAAAGAGGGCCGCATGTATGACGGTGTGATGAGGGCCACATTGGGGAGATTGTTGACGCTTGGATTGCAAAGAGGGCCGCAAATATAGGTGGAGTGACGAGAGCCACATTGGGGAGATTGTTAGGCGCTAGGATTGCAAAGAGGGCCGCAAGTATGACGGTGTGACGAGAACCACATTGGGGAGATTGTTAGGCGCTTGGATTGCAAAGAGGGCCGCAAGTATGACGGAGTGGCGAGAGCCACATTGGGGAGATTGTTAGGCGTTTTGATTGCAAAGAGGGCCGCAAGTATGGTGGAGTGACGAGAGCCATATTGGGGAGATGTAAGGCACTTGGAATGCAAAGAGGGCCGCAAGTATGACGGAGTGACGAAAGCCACATTGGGGAGTTTGTAAGGCGCTTGAATTGCAAAGAGGGCCGCAAGAATGGCGGAGTGGCGAGAGCCACATCGGGGAGATTGTTAGGCGCTTGGATTGCAAAGAGAACGCAAGTATGACGGTGTGACGAGAACCACATTGGGGAGATTGTTAGGCGCTTGGATTGCAAAGAGGGCCGCAAGTATGGCGGAGTGGCGAGAGCCACATTGGGGAGATTGTTACGCGCTTGGATTACAAAGAGGGCCGCAAGTATGACGGAGTGCCGAGAGCCACATTGGGGAGATGTTAGGCGTTTTGATTGCAAAGAGGGCCGCAAGTATGACGGAGTGGATAGAGCAACACTGGGGAGATTGTTAGACGCTTGGATTGCAAAGATGGCCACAAGTATGGCGGAGTGGCAAGAGCCACATCGGGGAGATTGTTAGGCGCTTGGATTACAAAGAGGGCCGCAAGTATGACGGAGTGCCGAGAGCCACATTGGGGAGATGTTAGGCGTTTTGTTTGCAAAGAGGGCCGCAAGTATGACGGAGTGGCGAGAGCCACGTCGGGGAGATTGTTAGGCGCTTGGATTGCAAAGAGGGCCGCAAGTATGACGGAGTGGCGACAGCCACACTGGGGATATTGTAAAACGCTTGGATTGAAAAGAGGGCCGCAAGTATGACGGAGTGGCGAGAGCCACACTGGGGTGATTGTTAGGCGCTTGGATTGCAAAGAGGGCCGCAAGTATGACGGAGTGGCGAGAGCCACGTCGGGGAGATTGTTAGGCGCTTGGATTACAAAGAGGGCCGCAAGTATGACGGAGTGGCAAGAGCCACATTGGGGAGATTGTTAGGCGCTTGGATTGCAAAGAGGGCCGCAAGTATGACGGAGTGGCGAGAGCAACACTGGGGAGATTGTTAGACGCTTGGATTGCAAAGAGGGCCGCAAGTATGGCGGAGTGGCGAAAGCCACATCGGGAAGATTGTTAGGCGCTTGGATTACAAAGAGGGCCGCTAGTATGACGGAGTGGCGAGAGCCACATTGGGGAGATGTAAGGCACTTGGATTGCAAAGAGGGCCGCAAGTATGGTGGAGTGACGAGAGCCACATTGGGGAGATTGTAAGGCGCTTTGATTGCAAAGAGGGCCGCAAATATAGGTGGAGTGGCGAGAGCCACATTGGGGAGATTGTTAGGCGCTTGGATTGCAAAGAGGGCCGCAAGTATGACGGTGTGACGAGAGCCACATTGGGGAGATTGTTAGGCGCTTGGATTGCAAAAAGGGCCCCAAGTAAAACGGAGTGGCGAGAGTCACATTGGGGAGATTGTTAGGCGCTTGGATTGCAAAGAGGGCCGCAAGTATGACGGTGTGACGAGAGCCACATTGGGGAGATTGTTAGGCGCTTGGATTGCAAAGAGGGCCGTAAGTATGAAGGTGTGACGAGAGCCACATTGGGGAGATTGTTAGGCGTTTTGATTGCAAAGAGGGCCGCAAGTATGGTGGAGTGGCGAGAGCCACATTAGGGAGATGTTAGGCACTTGAATTGCAAAGAGGGCCGCAAGTATGACGGTGTGACGAGAGCCACATTGGGGAGATTGTTAGGCGCTTGGATTGCCAAGAGGGCCGCAAGAATGACGGAGTGGCGAGAGCCACATTGGGGAGATTGTAAGGCGCTTGGATTGCAAAGAGGGCCGCAAGAATGACGGAGTGGCGAGAGCCACATTGGGGAGATTGTTAGGCGCTTGGATTGAAAAGAGGGCCGCAAGTATGGCGGAGTGGCGAGAGCCACATTAGGGAGATGTAAGGCAAATGGATTGCAAAGAGGGCCGCAAGTATGACGGTGTGACGAGAGCCACATTAGGGAGATTGTTAGGCGCTTGGATTGCAAAGAGGGCCGCAAGTATGACGAAGTGGCGAGAGCAACACTGGAGAGATTGTTAGACGCTTGGATTGCCAAGAGGGCCGCAAGTATGGCGGAGTGGCGAGAGCCACATCGGTGAGATTGTTAGGCGCTTGGATTCCAAAGAGGGCCGCAAGTATGACGGAGGTGCTAGTCACATTGGGGAGTTGTTAGGCACTTGGATTGCAAAGAGGGCCGCAAGTATGGTGGATTGACGAGAGCCACATTGGGGAGATGGTTAGGCGCTTGGATTGCAAAGAGGGCCGCAAGTATGAAGGTGTGACGAGAGCCACATTGGGGAGATTGTGAGGCGTTTTGATTGCAAAGAGGGCCGCAAGTATGGTGGAGTGACGAGAGCCATATTGGGGAGATTGTTAGGCGCTTGGATTGCAAAGAGGGCCGCAAGTTTGGCGGAGTGCCGAGAGCCACATCGGGGAGATTGTTAGGCGCTTGGATTGCAAAGAGGGCCGCAAGTATGAAGGTGTGACGAGAGCCACATTGGGGAGATTGTTAGTTGTTTTGATTGCAAAGAGGGCCACAAGTATGGTGGAGTGACGAGAGCCATATTGGGGAGATTGTTAGGCGCTTGGATTGCAAAGAGGGCCGCAAGAATGGCGGAGCGGCGAGAGCCAAATTGGGGAGATTGTAAGGCGCTTGGATTGCAAAGAGGGCCGCATGTATGACGGTGTGATGAGGGCCACATTGGGGAGATTGTTGACGCTTGGATTGCAAAGAGGGCCGCAAATATAGGTGGAGTGACGAGAGCCACATTGGGGAGATTGTTAGGCGCTAGGATTGCAAAGAGGGCCGCAAGTATGACGGTGTGACGAGAACCACATTGGGGAGATTGTTAGGCGCTTGGATTGCAAAGAGGGCCGCAAGTATGACGGAGTGGCGAGAGCCACACTGGGGAGATTGTTAGGCGCTTGGATTGAAAAGAGGGCCGCAAGTATGACGGAGTGGCGAGAGCCACATTGAGGAGATTGTTAGGCGCTTGGATTGCAAACAGGGCCGCAAGTATGAAGGTGTGACGAGAGCCACATTGGGGAGATTGTTAGGCGTTTTGATTGCAAAGAGGGCCGCAAGTATGGTGGAGTGACGAGAGCCATATTGGGGAGATGTAAGGCACTTGGAATGCAAAGAGTGCCGCAAGTATGACGGAGTGACGAAAGCCACATTGGGAAGTTTGTTAGGCGCTTGAATTGCAAAGAGGGCCGCAAGAATGGCGGAGTGGCGAGAGCCACATCGGGGAGATTGTTAGGCGCTTGGATTGCAAAGAGAACGCAAGTATGACGGTGTGACGAGAACCACATTGGGGAGATTGTTAGGCGCTTGGATTGCAAAGAGGGCCGCAAGTATGGCGGAGTGGCGAGAGCCACATTGGGGTGATTGTTAGGCGCTTGGATTACAAAGAGGGCCGCCAGTATGACGGAGTGCCGAGAGCCACATTGGGGAGATGTTAGGCGTTTTGATTGCAAAGAGGGCCGCAAGTATGACGGAGTGGCGAGAGCAACACTGGGGAGATTGTTAGACGCTTGGATTGCAAAGAGGGCCACAAGTATGGCAGAGTGGCGAGAGCCACATCGGGGAGATTGTTAGGAGCTTGGATTACAAAGAGGGCCGCAAGTATGACGGAGTGCCGAGAGCCACATTGGGAAGATGTTAGGCGTTTTGTTTGCAAAGAGGGCCGCAAGTATGACGGAGTGGCGAGAGCCACACTGGGGAGATTGTTAGGCGCTTGGATTGCAAAGAGGGCCGCAAGAATGACGGAGTGGCGAGAGCCACATTGGGGAGATTGTTAGGCGCTTAAATTGCAAAGAGGGCCGCAAGTATGACGGAGTGGCGACAGCCACACTGGGGAGATTGTAAAACGCTTGGATTAAAAAGAGGCCCGCAAGTATGACGGAGTGGCGAGAGCCACACTGGGGTGATTGTTAGGCGCTTGGATTGCAAAGAGGGCCGCAAGTATGACGGAGTGGCGAGAGTCACGTCGGGGAGATTGTTAGGCACTTGGATTGCAAAGAGGGCCGCAAGTATGGTGGAGTGACGAGAGCCACATTGGGGAGATTGTAAGGCGCTTTGATTGCAAAGAGGGCCGCAAATATAGGTGGAGTGGCGAGAGCCACATTGGGGAGATTGTTAGGCGCTTGGATGGCAAAGAGGGCCGCAAGTATGACGGTGTGACGAGAGCCACATTGGGGAGATTGTTAGGCGCTTGGATTGCAAAAAGGGCCCCAAGTATGACGGAGTGGCGAGAGTCACATTGGGGAGATTGTTAGGCGCTTGGATTGCAAAGAGGGCCGCAAGTATGACGGTGTGACGAGAGCCACATTGGGGAGATTGTTAGGCGCTTGGATTGCAAAGAGGGCCGCAAGTATGAAGGTGTGACGAGAGCCACATTGGGGAGATTGTTAGGCGTTTTGATTGCAAAGAGGGCCGCAAGTATGGTGGAGTGACGAGAGCCATATTGGGAAGTTGGGGAGATTGTAAGGCGCTTGGATTGCTAAGAGGGCCGCAAGTATGGCGGAGTGGCGAGAGCCACATTAGGGAGATGTAAGGCACTTGAATTGCAAAGAGGGCCGCAAGTATGACGGTGTGACGAGAGCCACATTGGGGAGATTGTTAGGCGCTTGGATTGCCAAGAGGGCCGCAAGAATGACGGAGTGGCGAGAGCCACATTGGGGAGATTGTTAGGCGCTTGGATTGCAAAGAGGGCCGCAAGAATGACGGAGTGGCGAGAGCCAAATTGGGGAGATTGTTAGGCGCTTGGATTGAAAAGAGGGCCGCAAGTATGGCGGAGTGGCGAGAGCCAAATTAGGGAGATGTACGGCAAATGGATTGCAAAGAGGGCCGCAAGTATGACGGTGTGACGAGAGCCACATTAGGGAGATTGTTAGGCGCTTGGATTGCAAAGAGGGCCGCAAGTATGACGAAGTGGCGAGAGCAACACTGGGGAGATTGTTAGAAGCTTGGATTGCCAAGAGGGCCGCAAGTATGGCGGAGTGGCGAGAGCCACATCGGTGAGATTGTTAGGCGCTTGGATTACAAAGAGGGCCGCAAGTATGACGGAGGTGCTAGTCACATTGGGGAGATGTTAGGCACTTGGATTGCAAAGAGGGCCGCAAGTATGGTGGATTGACGAGAGCCACATTGGGGAGATTGTTAGGCGCTTGGATTGACAAAAGGGCCGCAAAGTATGAAGGTGTGACGAGAGCCACATTGAGGAGATTGTGAGGCGTTTTGATTGCAAAGAGGGCCGCAAGTATGGTGAAGTGACGAGAGCCATATTGGGGAGATTGTTAGGCGTTTGGATTGCAAAGAGGGCCGCAAGTATGGCGGAGTGCCGAGAGCCACATCGGGATGATTGTTAGGCGCTTGGATTGCAAAGAGGGCCGCAAGTATGAAGGTGTGACGAGAGCCAGATTGGGGAGATTGTTAGTTGTTTTGATTGCAAAGAGGGCCGCAAGTATGGTGGAGTGACGAGAGCCATATTGGGGAGATTGTTAGGCGCTTGGATTGCAAAGAGGGCCGCAAGAATGGCGGAGCGGCGAGAGCCACATTGGGGAGATTGTTAGGCGCTTGGATTGCAAAGAGGGCCGCATGTATGACGGTGTGATGAGGGCCACATTGGGGAGATTGTTAGGCGCTTGGATTGCAAAGAGGGCCGCAAATATAGGTGGAGTGACGAGAGCCACATTGGGGAGATTGTTAGGCGCTAGGATTGCAAAGAGGGCCGCAAGTATGACGGTGTGACGAGAACCACATTGGGGAGATTGTTAGGCGCTTGGATTGCAAAGAGGGCCGCAAGTATGACGAAGTGGCGAGAGCAACACTGGGGAGATTTTTAGGCGCTTGGATTGCAAAGAGGGCCGCAAGTATTACGGAGTGGCGAGAGCCACACTGGGGAGATTGTTAGGCGCTTGGATTGAAAAGAGGGCCGCAAGTATGACGGAGTGGCGAGAGCCACATTGAGGAGATTGTTAGGCGCTTGGATTGCAAAGAGGGCCGCAAGTATGAAGGTGTGACGAGAGCCACATTGGGGAGATTGTTAGGCGTTTTGATTGCAAAGAGGGCCGCAAGTATGGTGGAGTGACGAGAGCCATATTGGGGAGATGTAAGGCACTTGGAATGCAAAGAGGGCCGCAAGTATGACGGAGTGACGAAAGCCACATTGGGGAGTTTGTTAGGCGCTTGAATTGCAAAGAGGGCCGCAAGAATGGCGGAGTGGCGATAGCCACATCGGGGAGATTGTTAGGCGCTTGGATTGCAAAGAGAACGCAAGTATGACGGTGTGACGAGAACCACATTGGGGAGATTGTTAGGCGCTTGGATTGCAAAGAGGGCCGCAAGTATGGCGGAGTGGCGAGAGCCACATTGGGGAGATTGTTAGGCGCTTGGATTACAAAGAGGGCCGCAAGTATGACGGAGTGCCGAGAGCCACATTGGGGAGATGTTAGGCGTTTTGATTGCAAAGAGGGCCGCAAGTATGACGGAGTGGCGAGAGCAACACTGGGGAGATTGTTAGACGCTTGGATTGCAAAGAGGGCCACAAGTATGGCAGAGTGGCGAGAGCCACATCGGGGAGATTGTTAGGCGCTTGGATTACAAAGAGGGCCGCAAGTATGACGGAGTGCCGAGAGCCACATTGGGGAGATGTTAGGCGTTTTGTTTGCAAAGAGGGCCGCAAGTATGACGGAGTGGCGAGAGCCACACTGGGGAGATTGTTAGGCGCTTGGATTGCAAAGAGGGCCGCAAGAATGACGGAGTGGCGAGAGCCACATTGGGGAGATTGTTAGGCGCTTAAATTGCAAAGAGGGCCGCATATGACGGAGTGGCGACAGCCACACTGGGGGGATTGTAAAACGCTTGGATTAAAAAGAGGGCCGCAAGTATGACGGAGTGGCGAGAGCCACACTGGGGTGATTGTAAGGCGCTTGGATTGCAAAGAGGGCCGCAAGTATGACGGAGTGGCGAGAGCCACGTCGGGGAGATTGTTAGGCGCTTGGATTACAAAGAGGGCCGCAAGTATGACGGACTGGGGAGAGCCACATTGGGGAGATTGTTAGGCGCTTGGATTGCAAAGAGGGCCGCAAGTATGAAGGTGTGACGAGAGCCACATTGGGGAGATTGTTAGTTGTTTTGATTGCAAAGAGGGCCGCAAGTATGGTGGAGTGACGAGAGCCATATTGGGGAGATTGTTAGGCGCTTGGATTGCAAAGAGGGCCGCAAGAATGGCGGAGCGGCGAGAGCCAAATTGGGGAGATTGTAAGGCGCTTGGATTGCAAAGAGGGCCGCATGTATGACGGTGTGATGAGGGCCACATTGGGGAGATTGTTGACGCTTGGATTGCAAAGAGGGCCGCAAATATAGGTGGAGTGACGAGAGCCACATTGGGGAGATTGTTAGGCGCTAGGATTGCAAAGAGGGCCGCAAGTATGACGGTGTGACGAGAACCACATTGGGGAGATTGTTAGGCGCTTGGATTTACAAAGAGGGCCGCAAGTATGACGGAGTGGCGAGAGCCACACTGGGGAGATTGTTAGGCGCTTGGATTGAAAAGAGGGCCGCAAGTATGACGGAGTGGCGAGAGCCACATTGAGGAGATTGTTAGGCGCTTGGATTGCAAAGAGGGCCGCAAGTATGAAGGTGTGACGAGAGCCACATTGGGGAGATTGTTAGGCGTTTTGATTGCAAAGAGGGCCGCAAGAATGGCGGAGCGGCGAGAGCCACATTGGGGAGATTGTTAGGCACTTGAATTGCAAAGAGGGCCGCAAGTATGACGGTGTGACGAGAGCCACATTGGGGAGATTGTTAGGCGCTTGGATTGCCAAGAGGGCCGCAAGAATGACGGAGTGGCGAGAGCCACATTGGGGAGATTGTAAGGCGCTTGGATTGCAAAGACGGCCGCAAGAATGACGGAGTGGCGAGAGCCACATTGGGGAGATTGTTAGGCGCTTGGATTGAAAAGAGGGCCGCAAGTATGGCGGAGTGGCGAGAGCCACATTAGGGAGATGTAAGGCAAATGGATTGCAAAGAGGGCCGCAAGTATGACGGTGTGACGAGAGCCACATTAGGGAGATTGTTAGGCGCTTGGATTGCAAAGAGGGCCGCAAGTATGACGAAGTGGCGAGAGCAACACTGGAGAGATTGTTAGACGCTTGGATTGCCAAGAGGGCCGCAAGTATGGCGGAGTGGCGAGAGCCACATCGGTGAGATTGTTAGGCGCTTGGATTCCAAAGAGGGCCGCAAGTATGACGGAGGTGCTAGTCTTATTGGGGAGTTGTTAGGCACTTGGATTGCAAAGAGGGCCGCAAGTATGGTGGATTGACGAGAGCCACATTGGGGAGATGGTTAGGCGCTTGGATTGCAAAGAGGGCCGCAAGTATGAAGGTGTGACGAGAGCCACATTGGGGAGATTGTGAGGCGTTTTGATTGCAAAGAGGGCCGCAAGTATGGTGGAGTGACGAGAGCCATATTGGGGAGATTGTTAGGCGCTTAGATTGCAAAGAGGGCCGCAAGTATGGCGGAGTGCCGAGAGCCACATCGGGGAGATTGTTAGGCGCTTGGATTGCAAAGAGGGCCGCAAGTATGAAGGTGTGACGAGAGCCACATTGGGGAGATTGTTAGTTGTTTTGATTGCAAAGAGGGCCACAAGTATGGTGGAGTGACGAGAGCCATATTGGGGAGATTGTTAGGCGCTTGGATTGCAAAGAGGGCCGCAAGAATGGCGGAGCGGCGAGAGCCAAATTGGGGAGATTGTAAGGCGCTTGGATTGCAAAGAGGGCCGCATGTATGACGGTGTGATGAGGGCCACATTGGGGAGATTGTTGACGCTTGGATTGCAAAGAGGGCCGCAAATATAGGTGGAGTGACGAGAGCCACATTGGGGAGATTGTTAGGCGCTAGGATTGCAAAGAGGGCCGCAAGTATGACGGTGTGACGAGAACCACATTGGGGAGATTGTTAGGCGCTTGGATTGCAAAGAGGGCCGCAAGTATGACGGAGTGGCGAGAGCCACACTGGGGAGATTGTTAGGCGCTTGGATTGAAAAGAGGGCCGCAAGTATGACGGAGTGGCGAGAGCCACATTGAGGAGATTGTTAGGCGCTTGGATTGCAAACAGGGCCGCAAGTATGAAGGTGTGACGAGAGCCACATTGGGGAGATTGTTAGGCGTTTTGATTGCAAAGAGGGCCGCAAGTATGGTGGAGTGACGAGAGCCATATTGGGGAGATGTAAGGCACTTGGAATGCAAAGAGTGCCGCAAGTATGACGGAGTGACGAAAGCCACATTGGGAAGTTTGTTAGGCGCTTGAATTGCAAAGAGGGCCGCAAGAATGGCGGAGTGGCGAGAGCCACATCGGGGAGATTGTTAGGCGCTTGGATTGCAAAGAGAACGCAAGTATGACGGTGTGACGAGAACCACATTGGGGAGATTGTTAGGCGCTTGGATTGCAAAGAGGGCCGCAAGTATGGCGGAGTGGCGAGAGCCACATTGGGGTGATTGTTAGGCGCTTGGATTACAAAGAGGGCCGCCAGTATGACGGAGTGCCGAGAGCCACATTGGGGAGATGTTAGGCGTTTTGATTGCAAAGAGGGCCGCAAGTATGACGGAGTGGCGAGAGCAACACTGGGGAGATTGTTAGACGCTTGGATTGCAAAGAGGGCCACAAGTATGGCAGAGTGGCGAGAGCCACATCGGGGAGATTGTTAGGAGCTTGGATTACAAAGAGGGCCGCAAGTATGACGGAGTGCCGAGAGCCACATTGGGAAGATGTTAGGCGTTTTGTTTGCAAAGAGGGCCGCAAGTATGACGGAGTGGCGAGAGCCACACTGGGGAGATTGTTAGGCGCTTGGATTGCAAAGAGGGCCGCAAGAATGACGGAGTGGCGAGAGCCACATTGGGGAGATTGTTAGGCGCTTAAATTGCAAAGAGGGCCGCAAGTATGACGGAGTGGCGACAGCCACACTGGGGAGATTGTAAAACGCTTGGATTAAAAAGAGGCCCGCAAGTATGACGGAGTGGCGAGAGCCACACTGGGGTGATTGTTAGGCGCTTGGATTGCAAAGAGGGCCGCAAGTATGACGGAGTGGCGAGAGTCACGTCGGGGAGATTGTTAGGCACTTGGATTGCAAAGAGGGCCGCAAGTATGGTGGAGTGACGAGAGCCACATTGGGGAGATTGTAAGGCGCTTTGATTGCAAAGAGGGCCGCAAATATAGGTGGAGTGGCGAGAGCCACATTGGGGAGATTGTTAGGCGCTTGGATGGCAAAGAGGGCCGCAAGTATGACGGTGTGACGAGAGCCACATTGGGGAGATTGTTAGGCGCTTGGATTGCAAAAAGGGCCCCAAGTATGACGGAGTGGCGAGAGTCACATTGGGGAGATTGTTAGGCGCTTGGATTGCAAAGAGGGCCGCAAGTATGACGGTGTGACGAGAGCCACATTGGGGAGATTGTTAGGCGCTTGGATTGCAAAGAGGGCCGCAAGTATGAAGGTGTGACGAGAGCCACATTGGGGAGATTGTTAGGCGTTTTGATTGCAAAGAGGGCCGCAAGTATGGTGGAGTGACGAGAGCCATATTGGGAAGTTGGGGAGATTGTAAGGCGCTTGGATTGCTAAGAGGGCCGCAAGTATGGCGGAGTGGCGAGAGCCACATTAGGGAGATGTAAGGCACTTGAATTGCAAAGAGGGCCGCAAGTATGACGGTGTGACGAGAGCCACATTGGGGAGATTGTTAGGCGCTTGGATTGCCAAGAGGGCCGCAAGAATGACGGAGTGGCGAGAGCCACATTGGGGAGATTGTTAGGCGCTTGGATTGCAAAGAGGGCCGCAAGAATGACGGAGTGGCGAGAGCCAAATTGGGGAGATTGTTAGGCGCTTGGATTGAAAAGAGGGCCGCAAGTATGGCGGAGTGGCGAGAGCCAAATTAGGGAGATGTACGGCAAATGGATTGCAAAGAGGGCCGCAAGTATGACGGTGTGACGAGAGCCACATTAGGGAGATTGTTAGGCGCTTGGATTGCAAAGAGGGCCGCAAGTATGACGAAGTGGCGAGAGCAACACTGGGGAGATTGTTAGAAGCTTGGATTGCCAAGAGGGCCGCAAGTATGGCGGAGTGGCGAGAGCCACATCGGTGAGATTGTTAGGCGCTTGGATTACAAAGAGGGCCGCAAGTATGACGGAGGTGCTAGTCACATTGGGGAGATGTTAGGCACTTGGATTGCAAAGAGGGCCGCAAGTATGGTGGATTGACGAGAGCCACATTGGGGAGATTGTTAGGCGCTTGGATTGACAAAAGGGCCGCAAAGTATGAAGGTGTGACGAGAGCCACATTGAGGAGATTGTGAGGCGTTTTGATTGCAAAGAGGGCCGCAAGTATGGTGAAGTGACGAGAGCCATATTGGGGAGATTGTTAGGCGTTTGGATTGCAAAGAGGGCCGCAAGTATGGCGGAGTGCCGAGAGCCACATCGGGATGATTGTTAGGCGCTTGGATTTTTAAGAGGGCCGCAAGTATGAAGGTGTGACGAGAGCCAGATTGGGGAGATTGTTAGTTGTTTTGATTGCAAAGAGGGCCGCAAGTATGGTGGAGTGACGAGAGCCATATTGGGGAGATTGTTAGGCGCTTGGATTGCAAAGAGGGCCGCAAGAATGGCGGAGCGGCGAGAGCCACATTGGGGAGATTGTTAGGCGCTTGGATTGCAAAGAGGGCCGCATGTATGACGGTGTGATGAGGGCCACATTGGGGAGATTGTTAGGCGCTAGGATTGCAAAGAGGGCCGCAAGTATGACGGTGTGACGAGAACCACATTGGGGAGATTGTTAGGCGCTTGGATTGCAAAGAGGGCCGCAAGTATGACGAAGTGGCGAGAGCAACACTGGGGAGATTTTTAGGCGCTTGGATTGCAAAGAGGGCCGCAAGTATTACGGAGTGGCGAGAGCCACACTGGGGAGATTGTTAGGCGCTTGGATTGAAAAGAGGGCCGCAAGTATGACGGAGTGGCGAGAGCCACATTGAGGAGATTGTTAGGCGCTTGGATTGCAAAGAGGGCCGCAAGTATGAAGGTGTGACGAGAGCCACATTGGGGAGATTGTTAGGCGTTTTGATTGCAAAGAGGGCCGCAAGTATGGTGGAGTGACGAGAGCCATATTGGGGAGATGTAAGGCACTTGGAATGCAAAGAGGGCCGCAAGTATGACGGAGTGACGAAAGCCACATTGGGGAGTTTGTTAGGCGCTTGAATTGCAAAGAGGGCCGCAAGAATGGCGGAGTGGCGATAGCCACATCGGGGAGATTGTTAGGCGCTTGGATTGCAAAGAGAACGCAAGTATGACGGTGTGACGAGAACCACATTGGGGAGATTGTTAGGCGCTTGGATTGCAAAGAGGGCCGCAAGTATGGCGGAGTGGCGAGAGCCACATTGGGGAGATTGTTAGGCGCTTGGATTACAAAGAGGGCCGCAAGTATGACGGAGTGCCGAGAGCCACATTGGGGAGATGTTAGGCGTTTTGATTGCAAAGAGGGCCGCAAGTATGACGGAGTGGCGAGAGCAACACTGGGGAGATTGTTAGACGCTTGGATTGCAAAGAGGGCCACAAGTATGGCAGAGTGGCGAGAGCCACATCGGGGAGATTGTTAGGCGCTTGGATTACAAAGAGGGCCGCAAGTATGACGGAGTGCCGAGAGCCACATTGGGGAGATGTTAGGCGTTTTGTTTGCAAAGAGGGCCGCAAGTATGACGGAGTGGCGAGAGCCACACTGGGGAGATTGTTAGGCGCTTGGATTGCAAAGAGGGCCGCAAGAATGACGGAGTGGCGAGAGCCACATTGGGGAGATTGTTAGGCGCTTAAATTGCAAAGAGGGCCGCATATGACGGAGTGGCGACAGCCACACTGGGGGGATTGTAAAACGCTTGGATTAAAAAGAGGGCCGCAAGTATGACGGAGTGGCGAGAGCCACACTGGGGTGATTGTAAGGCGCTTGGATTGCAAAGAGGGCCGCAAGTATGACGGAGTGGCGAGAGCCACGTCGGGGAGATTGTTAGGCGCTTGGATTACAAAGAGGGCCGCAAGTATGACGGACTGGGGAGAGCCACATTGGGGAGATTGTTAGGCGCTTGGATTGCAAAGAGGGCCGCAAGTATGAAGGTGTGACGAGAGCCACATTGGGGAGATTGTTAGTTGTTTTGATTGCAAAGAGGGCCGCAAGTATGGTGGAGTGACGAGAGCCATATTGGGGAGATTGTTAGGCGCTTGGATTGCAAAGAGGGCCGCAAGAATGGCGGAGCGGCGAGAGCCAAATTGGGGAGATTGTAAGGCGCTTGGATTGCAAAGAGGGCCGCATGTATGACGGTGTGATGAGGGCCACATTGGGGAGATTGTTGACGCTTGGATTGCAAAGAGGGCCGCAAATATAGGTGGAGTGACGAGAGCCACATTGGGGAGATTGTTAGGCGCTAGGATTGCAAAGAGGGCCGCAAGTATGACGGTGTGACGAGAACCACATTGGGGAGATTGTTAGGCGCTTGGATTTACAAAGAGGGCCGCAAGTATGACGGAGTGGCGAGAGCCACACTGGGGAGATTGTTAGGCGCTTGGATTGAAAAGAGGGCCGCAAGTATGACGGAGTGGCGAGAGCCACATTGAGGAGATTGTTAGGCGCTTGGATTGCAAAGAGGGCCGCAAGTATGAAGGTGTGACGAGAGCCACATTGGGGAGATTGTTAGGCGTTTTGATTGCAAAGAGGGCCGCAAGTATGGTGGAGTGACGAGAGCCATATTGGGGAGATGTAAGGCACTTGGAATGCAAAGAGTGCCGCAAGTATGACGGAGTGACGAAAGCCACATTGGGAAGTTTGTTAGGCGCTTGAATTGCAAAGAGGGCCGCAAGAATGGCGGAGTGGCGAGAGCCACATCGGGGAGATTGTTAGGCGCTTGGATTGCAAAGAGAACGCAAGTATGACGGTGTGACGAGAACCACATTGGGGAGATTGTTAGGCGCTTGGATTGCAAAGAGGGCCGCAAGTATGGCGGAGTGGCGAGAGCCACATTGGGGTGATTGTTAGGCGCTTGGATTACAAAGAGGGCCGCCAGTATGACGGAGTGCCGAGAGCCACATTGGGGAGATGTTAGGCGTTTTGATTGCAAAGAGGGCCGCAAGTATGACGGAGTGGCGAGAGCAACACTGGGGAGATTGTTAGACGCTTGGATTGCAAAGAGGGCCACAAGTATGGCAGAGTGGCGAGAGCCACATCGGGGAGATTGTTAGGAGCTTGGATTACAAAGAGGGCCGCAAGTATGACGGAGTGCCGAGAGCCACATTGGGAAGATGTTAGGCGTTTTGTTTGCAAAGAGGGCCGCAAGTATGACGGAGTGGCGAGAGCTACACTGGGGAGATTGTTAGGCGCTTGGATTGCAAAGAGGGCCGCAAGAATGACGGAGTGGCGAGAGCCACATTGGGGAGATTGTTAGGCGCTTAAATTGCAAAGAGGGCCGCAAGTATGACGGAGTGGCGACAGCCACACTGGGGAGATTGTAAAACGCTTGGATTAAAAAGAGGCCCGCAAGTATGACGGAGTGGCGAGAGCCACACTGGGGTGATTGTTAGGCGCTTGGATTGCAAAGAGGGCCGCAAGTATGACGGAGTGGCGAGAGTCACGTCGGGGAGATTGTTAGGCACTTGGATTGCAAAGAGGGCCGCAAGTATGGTGGAGTGACGAGAGCCACATTGGGGAGATTGTAAGGCGCTTTGATTGCAAAGAGGGCCGCAAATATAGGTGGAGTGGCGAGAGCCACATTGGGGAGATTGTTAGGCGCTTGGATGGCAAAGAGGGCCGCAAGTATGACGGTGTGACGAGAGCCACATTGGGGAGATTGTTAGGCGCTTGGATTGCAAAAAGGGCCCCAAGTATGACGGAGTGGCGAGAGTCACATTGGGGAGATTGTTAGGCGCTTGGATTGCAAAGAGGGCCGCAAGTATGACGGTGTGACGAGAGCCACATTGGGGAGATTGTTAGGCGCTTGGATTGCAAAGAGGGCCGCAAGTATGAAGGTGTGACGAGAGCCACATTGGGGAGATTGTTAGGCGTTTTGATTGCAAAGAGGGCCGCAAGTATGGTGGAGTGACGAGAGCCATATTGGGGAGTTGGGGAGATTGTAAGGCGCTTGGATTGCTAAGAGGGCCGCAAGTATGGCGGAGTGGCGAGAGCCACATTAGGGAGATGTTAGGCACTTGAATTGCAAAGAGGGCCGCAAGTATGACGGTGTGACGAGAGCCACATTGGGGAGATTGTTAGGCGCTTGGATTGCCAAGAGGGCCGCAAGAATGACGGAGTGGCGAGAGCCACATTGGGGAGATTGTTAGGCGCTTGGATTGCAAAGAGGGCCGCAAGAATGACGGAGTGGCGAGAGCCAAATTGGGGAGATTGTTAGGCGCTTGGATTGAAAAGAGGGCCGCAAGTATGGCGGAGTGGCGAGAGCCAAATTAGGGAGATGTACGGCAAATGGATTGCAAAGAGGGCCGCAAGTATGACGGTGTGACGAGAGCCACATTAGGGAGATTGTTAGGCGCTTGGATTGCAAAGAGGGCCGCAAGTATGACGAAGTGGCGAGAGCAACACTGGGGAGATTGTTAGACGCTTGGATTGCCAAGAGGGCCGCAAGTATGGCGGAGTGGCGAGAGCCACATCGGTGAGATTGTTAGGCGCTTGGATTACAAAGAGGGCCGCAAGTATGACGGAGGTGCTAGTCACATTGGGGAGATGTAAGGCACTTGGATTGCAAAGAGGGCCGCAAGTATGGTGGATTGACGAGAGCCACATTGGGGAGATTGTTAGGCGCTTGGATTGACAAGAGGGCCGCAAAGTATGAAGGTGTGACGAGAGCCACATTGGGGAGATTGTGAGGCGTTTTGATTGCAAAGAGGGCCGCAAGTATGGTGGAGTGACGAGAGCCATATTGGGGAGATTGTTAGGCGTTTGGATTGCAAAGAGGGCCGCAAGTATGGCGGAGTGCCGAGAGCCACATCGGGGAGATTGTTAGGCGCTTGGATTGCAAAGAGGGCCGCAAGTATGAAGGTGTGACGAGAGCCAGATTGGGGAGATTGTTAGTTGTTTTGATTGCAAAGAGGGCCGCAAGTATGGTGGAGTGACGAGAGCCATATTGGGGAGATTGTTAGGCGCTTGGATTGCAAAGAGGGCCGCAAGAATGGCGGAGCGGCGAGAGCCACATTGGGGAGATTGTTAGGCGCTTGGATTGCAAAGAGGGCCGCATGTATGACGGTGTGATGAGGGCCACATTGGGGAGATTGTTAGGCGCTTGGATTGCAAAGAGGGCCGCAAATATAGGTGGAGTGACGAGAGCCACATTGGGGAGATTGTTAGGCGCTAGGATTGCAAAGAGGGCCGCAAGTATGACGGTGTGATGAGAACCACATTGGGGAGATTGTTAGGCGCTTGGATTGCAAAGAGGGCCGCAAGTATGACGAAGTGGCGAGAGCAACACTGGGGAGATTTTTAGGCGCTTGGATTGCAAAGAGGGCCGCAAGTATTACGGAGTGGCGAGAGCCACACTGGGGAGATTGTTAGGCGCTTGGATTGAAAAGAGGGCCGCAAGTATGACGGAGTGGCGAGAGCCACATTGAGGAGATTGTTAGGCGCTTGGATTTGCAAAGAGGGCCGCAAGTATGAAGGTGTGACGAGAGCCACATTGGGGAGATTGTTAGGCGTTTTGATTGCAAAGAGGGCCGCAAGTATGGTGGAGTGACGAGAGCCATATTGGGGAGATGTAAGGCACTTGGAATGCAAAGAGGGCCGCAAGTATGACGGAGTGACGAAAGCCACATTGGGGAGTTTGTTAGGCGCTTGAATTGCAAAGAGGGCCGCAAGAATGGCGGAGTGGCGAAAGCCACATCGGGGAGATTGTTAGGCGCTTGGATTGCAAAGAGAACGCAAGTATGACGGTGTGACGAGAACCACATTGGGGAGATTGTTAGGCGCTTGGATTGCAAAGAGAACGCAAGTATGACGGTGTGGCGAGAGCCACACTTGGGAGATTGTTAGGCGCTTGGATTGCAAAGAGGGCCGCAAGAATGACGGAGTGGCGAGAGCCACATTGGGGAGATTGTTAGGCGCTTAAATTGCAAAGAGGGCCGCATATGACGGAGTGGCGTCAGCCACACTGGGGGGATTGTAAAACGCTTGGATTAAAAAGAGGGCCGCAAGTATGACGGAGTGGCGAGAGCCACACTGGGGTGATTGTAAGGCGCTTGGATTGCAAAGAGGGCCGCAAGTATGACGGAGTGGCGAGAGCCACGTCGGGGAGATTGTTAGGCGCTTGGATTACAAAGAGGGCCGCAAGTATGACGGACTGGGGAGAGCCACATTGGGGAGATTGTTAGGCGCTTGGATTGCAAAGAGGGCCGCAAGTATGACGGAGTGGCGAGAGCAACACTGGGGAGATTGTTAGACGCTTGGATTGCAAAGAGGGCCGCAAGTATGGCGTAGTGGCGAAAGCCACATCGGGAAGATTGTTAGGCGCTTGGATTACAAAGAGGGCCGCTAGTATGACGGAGTGGCGAGAGCCACATTGGGGAGATGTTTGGCACTTGGTTTGCAAAGAGGGCCGCAAGTATGGTGGAGTGACGAGAGCCACATTGGGGAGATTGTAAGGCGCTTTGATTGCAAAGAGGGCCGCAAATATAGGTGGAGTGGCGAGAGACACATTGGGGAGATTGTTAGGCGCTTGGATTGCAAAGAGGGCCGCAAGTATGACGGTGTGACGAGAGCCACATTGGGGAGATTGTTAGGCGCTTGGATTGCAAAAAGGGCCCCAAGTATGACGGAGTGGCGAGAGTCACATTGGGGAGATTGTTAGGCGCTTGGATTGCAAAGAGGGCCGCAAGTATGAAGGTGTGACGAGAGCCACATTGGGGAGATTGTTAGGCGTTTTGATCGCAAAGAGGGCCGCAAGTATGGTGGAGTGACGAGAGCCATATTGGGGAGATTGTTAGGCGCTTGGATTGCAAAGAGGGCCGCAAGAATGGCGGAGCGGCGAGAGCCACATTGGGGAGATTGTTAGGCGCTTAAATTGCAAAGAGGGCCGCAAGTATGACGGTGTGATGAGGGCCACGTTCGGGAGATTGTTAGGCGCTTGGATTGCAAAGAGCGCCGCAAGTATGACGGAGTGGCGAGAGCAACACTGGGGAGATTGTTAGGCGCTTGGATTGCAAAGAGGGCCGCAAATATAGGTGGAGTGACGAGAGCCACATTGGGGAGTTTGTTAGGCGCTTGGATTGCAAAGAGGGCCGCAAGTATGACGGAGTGGCGAGAGCAACACTGGGGAGATTGTTAGGCGCTTGGATTGCAAAGAGGGCCGCAAATATAGGTGGAGTGACGAGAACCACATTGGGGAGTTTGTTAGGCGCTTGGATTGCAAAGAGGGCCGCAAGAATGGCGGAGTGGCGAGAGCCACATCGGGGAGATTGTTAGGCGCTTGGATTACAAAGAGGGCCGCAAGTATGGCGGAGTGGCGAGAGCCACATTAGGGAGATGTTAGGCACTTGGATTGCAAAGAGGGCCGCAAGTATGACGAAGTGACGAGAGCCTCATTGGGGAGTTTGTTAGGCGCTTGGATTGCAAAGAGGGCCGCAAGTATGGTGGAGTGACGAGAGCCACATTGGGGAGAATGTTAGGCGCTTGGATTGCAAAGAGGGCCGCAAGTATGAAGGTTTGACGAAAGCCACATTGGGGAGATTGTAAGGCGTTTTGATTGTAAAGAGGGCCGCAAGTATGGTGGAGTGACGAGAGCCATATTGGGGAGATTGTTAGGCGCTTGGATTGCAAAGGGGGCCGCAAGTATGAAGGTGTGACGAGAGCCACAGTGTGGAGATTTTTAGTTGTTTTGATTGCAAAGAGGGCCGCAAGTATGGTGGAGTGACGAGAGCCATATTGGGGAGATTGTAAGCCGCTTGGAATGCAAAGAGGGCCGCAAGTAAACGGAGTGACGAGAGCCACATTGGGGAGTTTGTTAGGCGCTTGGATTGCAAAGAGGGCCGCAAGAATGGCGGATTGGCGAGAGCCACATCGGGGAGATTGTTAGGCGCTTGGATTGCAAAGAGGGCCGCAAGTATGACGGTGTGACGAGAACCACATTGAGGAGATTGTTAGGCGCTTGGATTGCAAAGAGGGCCGCAAGTATGGCGGAGTGGCGAGAGCCACATTGGGGAGATTGTTAGGCGCTTGGATTACAAAGAGGGCCGAAAGTATGACGGAGTGCCGAGAGCCACATTGGGGAGATGTTAGGCGTTTTGATTGCAAAGAGGGCCGCAAGTATGACGGAGTGGCGAGAGCAACACTGGGGAGATTGTTAGACGCTTGGATTGCAAAGAGGGCCACAAGTATGGCGGAGTGGCGAGAGCCACATCGGAAAGATTGTTAGGCGCTTGGATTACAAAGAGGGCCGCAAGTATGACGGAGTGCCGAGAGCCACATTGGGGAGATGTTAGGCGTTTTGATTGCAAAGAGGGCTTCAAGTATGACAAAGTGGCGAGAGCCACACTGGGGAGATTGTTAGGCGCTTGGATTGCAAAGAGGGCCGCAAGAATAACGGAGTGGCGAGAGCCACATTGGGGAGATTGTAAAGCGCTTGGATTGCAAAGAGGGCCGCAAGTATGAAGGTGTGACGAGAGCCACATTGGGGAGATTGTTAGGCGTTTTGATTGCAAAGAGGGCCGCAAGAATGGTGGAGTGACGAGAGCCATATTGGGGAGATGTAAGGCACTTGGAATGCAAAGAGGGCCGCAAGTATGACGGAGTGACGAAAGCCACATTGGGGAGTTTGTTAGGCGCTTGAATTGCAAAGAGGGCCGCAAGAATGGCGGAGTGGCGATAGCCACATCGGGGAGATTGTTAGGCGCTTGGATTGCAAAGAGAACGCAAGTATGACGGTGTGACGAGAACCACATTGGGGAGATTGTTAGTCGCTTGGATTGCAAAGAGGGCCGCAAGTATGGCGGAGTGGCGAGAGCCACATTGGGGAGATTGTTAGGCGCTTGGATTACAAAGAGGGCCGCAAGTATGACGGAGTGCCGAGAGCCACATTGGGGAGATGTTAGGCGTTTTGATTGCAAAGAGGGCCGCAAGTATGACGGAGTGGCGAGAGCAACACTGGGGAGATTGTTAGACGCTTGGATTGCAAAGAGGGCCACAAGTATGGCAGAGTGGCGAGAGCCACATCGGAGAGATTGTTAGGCGCTTGGATTACAAAGAGGGCCGCAAGTATGACGGAGTGCCGAGAGCCACATTGGGGAGATGTTAGGCGTTTTGTTTGCAAAGAGGGCCGCAAGTATGACGGAGTGGCGAGAGCCACACTGGGGAGATTGTTAGGCGCTTGGATTGCAAAGAGGGCCGCAAGAATGACGGAGTGGCGAGAGCCACATTGGGGAGATTGTTAGGCGCTTAAATTGCAAAGAGGGCCGCATATGACGGAGTGGCGACAGCCACACTGGGGGGATTGTAAAACGCTTGGATTAAAAAGAGGGCCGCAAGTATGACGGAGTGGCGAGAGCCACACTGGGGTGATTGTAAGGCGCTTGGATTGCAAAGAGGGCCGCAAGTATGACGGAGTGGCGAGAGCCACGTCGGGGAGATTGTTAGGCGCTTGGATTACAAAGAGGGCCGCAAGTATGACGGACTGGGGAGAGCCACATTGGGGAGATTGTTAGGCGCTTGGATTGCAAAGAGGGCCGCAAGTATGAAGGTGTGACGAGAGCCACATTGGGGAGATTGTTAGTTGTTTTGATTGCAAAGAGGGCCGCAAGTATGGTGGAGTGACGAGAGCCATATTGGGGAGATTGTTAGGCGCTTGGATTGCAAAGAGGGCCGCAAGAATGGCGGAGCGGCGAGAGCCAAATTGGGGAGATTGTAAGGCGCTTGGATTGCAAAGAGGGCCGCATGTATGACGGTGTGATGAGGGCCACATTGGGGAGATTGTTGACGCTTGGATTGCAAAGAGGGCCGCAAATATAGGTGGAGTGACGAGAGCCACATTGGGGAGATTGTTAGGCGCTAGGATTGCAAAGAGGGCCGCAAGTATGACGGTGTGACGAGAACCACATTGGGGAGATTGTTAGGCGCTTGGATTGCAAAGAGGGCCGCAAGTATGACGGAGTGGCGAGAGCCACACTGGGGAGATTGTTAGGCGCTTGGATTGAAAAGAGGGCCGCAAGTATGACGGAGTGGCGAGAGCCACATTGAGGAGATTGTTAGGCGCTTGGATTGCTAAGAGGGCCGCAAGTATGAAGGTGTGACGAGAGCCACATTGGGGAGATTGTTCGGCGTTTTGATTGCAAAGAGGGCCGCAAGTATGGTGGAGTGACGAGAGCCATATTGGGGAGATGTAAGGCACTTGGAATGCAAAGAGTGCCGCAAGTATGACGGAGTGACGAAAGCCACATTGGGAAGTTTGTTAGGCGCTTGAATTGCAAAGAGGGCCGCAAGAATGGCGGAGTGGCGAGAGCCACATCGGGGAGATTGTTAGGCGCTTGGATTGCAAAGAGAACGCAAGTATGACGGTGTGACGAGAACCACATTGGGGAGATTGTTAGGCGCTTGGATTGCAAAGAGGGCCGCAAGTATGGCGGAGTGGCGAGAGCCACATTGGGGTGATTGTTAGGCGCTTGGATTACAAAGAGGGCCGCCAGTATGACGGAGTGCCGAGAGCCACATTGGGGAGATGTTAGGCGTTTTGATTGCAAAGAGGGCCGCAAGTATGACGGAGTGGCGAGAGCAACACTGGGGAGATTGTTAGACGCTTGGATTGCAAAGAGGGCCACAAGTATGGCAGAGTGGCGAGAGCCACATCGGGGAGATTGTTAGGAGCTTGGATTACAAAGACGGCCGCAAGTATGACGGAGTGCCGAGAGCCACATTGGGAAGATGTTAGGCGTTTTGTTTGCAAAGAGGGCCGCAAGTATGACGGAGTGGCGAGAGCTACACTGGGGAGATTGTTAGGCGCTTGGATTGCAAAGAGGGCCGCAAGAATGATGGAGTGGCGAGAGCCACATTGGGGAGATTGTTAGGCGCTTAAATTGCAAAGAGGGCCGCAAGTATGACGGAGTGGCGACAGCCACACTGGGGAGATTGTAAAACGCTTGGATTAAAAAGAGGCCCGCAAGTATGACGGAGTGGCGAGAGCCACACTGGGGTGATTGTTAGGCGCTTGGATTGCAAAGAGGGCCGCAAGTATGACGGAGTGGCGAGAGTCACGTCGGGGAGATTGTTAGGCACTTGGATTGCAAAGAGGGCCGCAAGTATGGTGGAGTGACGAGAGCCACATTGGGGAGATTGTAAGGCGCTTTGTTTGCAAAGAGGGCCGCAAATATAGGTGGAGTGGCGAGAGCCACATTGGGGAGATTGTTAGGCGCTTGGATGGCAAAGAGGGCCGCAAGTATGACGGTGTGACGAGAGCCACATTGGGGAGATTGTTAGGCGCTTGGATTGCAAAAAGGGCCCTAAGTATGACGGAGTGGCGAGAGTCACATTGGGGAGATTGTTAGGCGCTTGGATTGCAAAGAGGGCCGCAAGTATGACGGTGTGACGAGAGCCACATTGGGGAGATTGTTAGGCGCTTGGATTGCAAAGAGGGCCGCAAGTATGAAGGTGTGACGAGAGCCACATTGGGGAGATTGTTAGGCGTTTTGATTGCAAAGAGGGCCGCAAGTATGGTGGAGTGACGAGAGCCATATTGGGGAGTTGGGGAGATTGTAAGGCGCTTGGATTGCTAAGAGGGCCGCAAGTATGGCGGAGTGGCGAGAGCCACATTAGGGAGATGTTAGGCACTTGAATTGCAAAGAGGGCCGCAAGTATGACGGTGTGACGAGAGCCACATTGGGGAGATTGTTAGGCGCTTGGATTGCCAAGAGGGCCGCAAGAATGACGGAGTGGCGAGAGCCACATTGGGGAGATTGTTAGGCGCTTGGATTGCAAAGAGGGCCGCAAGAATGACGGAGTGGCGAGAGCCAAATTGGGGAGATTGTTAGGCGCTTGGATTGAAAAGAGGGCCGCAAGTATGGCGGAGTGGCGAGAGCCAAATTAGGGAGATGTACGGCAAATGGATTGCAAAGAGGGCCGCAAGTATGACGGTGTGACGAGAGCCACATTAGGGAGATTGTTAGGCGCTTGGATTGCAAAGAGGGCCGCAAGTATGACGAAGTGGCGAGAGCAACACTGGGGAGATTGTTAGACGCTTGGATTGCCAAGAGGGCCGCAAGTATGGCGGAGTGGCGAGAGCCACATCGGTGAGATTGTTAGGCGCTTGGATTACAAAGAGGGCCGCAAGTATGACGGAGGTGCTAGTCACATTGGGGAGATGTTAGGCACTTGGATTGCAAAGAGGGCCGCAAGTATGGTGGATTGACGAGAGCCACATTGGGGAGATTGTTAGGCGCTTGGATTGACAAGAGGGCCGCAAAGTATGAAGGTGTGACGAGAGCCACATTGGGGAGATTGTGAGGCGTTTTGATTGCAAAGAGGGCCGCAAGTATGGTGGAGTGACGAGAGCCATATTGGGGAGATTGTTAGGCGTTTGGATTGCAAAGAGGGCCGCAAGTATGGCGGAGTGCCGAGAGCCACATCGGGGAGATTGTTAGGCGCTTGGATTGCAAAGAGGGCCGCAAGTATGAAGGTGTGACGAGAGCCAGATTGGGGAGATTGTTAGTTGTTTTGATTGCAAAGAGGGCCGCAAGTATGGTGGAGTGACGAGAGCCACACTGGGGAGATTGTTAGGCGCTTGGATTGAAAAGAGGGCCGCAAGTATGACGGAGTGGCGAGAGCCACATTGAGGAGATTGTTAGGCGCTTGGATTGCAAAGAGGGCCGCAAGTATGAAGGTGTGACGAGAGCCACATTGGGGAGATTGTTAGGCGTTTTGATTGCAAAGAGGGCCGCAAGTATGGTGGAGTGACGAGAGCCATATTGGGGAGATGTAAGGCACTTGGAATGCAAAGAGGGCCGCAAGTATGACGGAGTGACGAAAGCCACATTGGGGAGTTTGTTAGGCGCTTGAATTGCAAAGAGGGCCGCAAGAATGGCGGAGTGGCGAAAGCCACATCGGGGAGATTGTTAGGCGCTTGGATTGCAAAGAGAACGCAAGTATGACGGTGTGACGAGAACCACATTGGGGAGATTGTTAGGCGCTTGGATTGCAAAGAGGGCCGCAAGTATGGCGGAGTGGCGAGAGCCACATTGGGGAGATTGTTAGGCGCTTGGATTACAAAGAGGGCCGCAAGTATGACGGAGTGCCGAGAGCCACATTGGGGAGATGTTAGGCGTTTTGATTGCAAAGAGGGCCGCAAGTATGACGGAGTGGCGAGAGCAACACTGGGGAGATTGTTAGACGCTTGGATTGCAAAGAGGGCCACAAGTATGGCAGAGTGGCGAGAGCCACATCGGGGAGATTGTTAGGCGCTTGGATTACAAAGAGGGCCGCAAGTATGACGGAGTGCCGAGAGCCACATTGGGGAGATGTTAGGCGTTTTGTTTGCAAAGAGGGCCGCAAGTATGACGGAGTGGCGAGAGCCACACTGGGGAGATTGTTAGGCGCTTGGATTGCAAAGAGGGCCGCAAGAATGACGGAGTGGCGAGAGCCACATTGGGGAGATTGTTAGGCGCTTAAATTGCAAAGAGGGCCGCATATGACGGAGTGGCGACAGCCACACTGGGGGGATTGTAAAACGCTTGGATTAAAAAGAGGGCCGCAAGTATGACGGAGTGGCGAGAGCCACACTGGGGTGATTGTAAGGCGCTTGGATTGCAAAGAGGGCCGCAAGTATGACGGAGTGGCGAGAGCCACGTCGGGGAGATTGTTAGGCGCTTGGATTACAAAGAGGGCCGCAAGTATGACGGACTGGGGAGAGCCACATTGGGGAGATTGTTAGGCGCTTGGATTGCAAAGAGGGCCGCAAGTATGACGGAGTGGCGAGAGCAACACTGGGGAGATTGTTAGACGCTTGGATTGCAAAGAGGGCCGCAAGTATGGCGTAGTGGCGAAAGCCACATCGAGAAGATTGTTAGGCGCTTGGATTACAAAGAGGGCCGCTAGTATGACGGAGTGGCGAGAGCCACATTGGGGAGATGTTTGGCACTTGGTTTGCAAAGAGGGCCGCAAGTATGGTGGAGTGACGAGAGCCACATTGGGGAGATTGTAAGGCGCTTTGATTGCAAAGAGGGCCGCAAATATAGGTGGAGTGGCGAGAGACACATTGGGGAGATTGTTAGGCGCTTGGATTGCAAAGAGGGCCGCAAGTATGACGGTGTGACGAGAGCCACATTGGGGAGATTGTTAGGCGCTTGGATTGCAAAAAGGGCCCCAAGTATGACGGAGTGGCGAGAGTCACATTGGGGAGATTGTTAGGCGCTTGGATTGCAAAGAGGGCCGCAAGTATGAAGGTGTGACGAGAGCCACATTGGGGAGATTGTTAGGCGTTTTGATCGCAAAGAGGGCCGCAAGTATGGTAGAGTGACGAGAGCCATATTGGGGAGATTGTTAGGCGCTTGGATTGCAAAGAGGGCCGCAAGAATGGCGGAGCGGCGAGAGCCACATTGGGGAGATTGTTAGGCGCTTTAATTGCAAAGAGGGCCGCAAGTATGACGGTGTGATGAGGGCCACGTTCGGGAGATTGTTAGGCGCTTGGATTGCAAAGAGCGCCGCAAGTATGACGGAGTGGCGAGAGCAACACTGGGGAGATTGTTAGGCGCTTGGATTGCAAAGAGGGCCGCAAATATAGGTGGAGTGACGAGAGCCACATTGGGGAGTTTGTTAGGCGCTTGGATTGCAAAGAGGGCCGCAAGTATGACGGAGTGGCGAGAGCAACACTGGGGAGATTGTTAGGCGCTTGGATTGCAAAGAGGGCCGCAAATATAGGTGGAGTGACGAGAGCCACATTGGGGAGTTTGTTAGGCGCTTGGATTGCAAAGAGGGCCGCAAGAATGGCGGAGTGGCGAGAGCCACATCGGGGAGATTGTTAGGCGCTTGGATTACAAAGAGGGCCGCAAGTATGGCGGAGTGGCGAGAGCCACATTAGGGAGATGTTAGGCACTTGGATTGCAAAGAGGGCCGCAAGTATGACGAAGTGACGAGAGCCTCATTGGGGAGTTTGTTAGGCGCTTGGATTGCAAAGAGGGCCGCAAGTATGGTGGAGTGACGAGAGCCACATTGGGGAGAATGTTAGGCGCTTGGATTGCAAAGAGGGCCGCAAGTATGAAGGTGTGACGAAAGCCACATTGGGGAGATTGTAAGGCGTTTTGATTGTAAAGAGGGCCGCAAGTATGGTGGAGTGACGAGAGCCATATTGGGGAGATTGTTAGGCGCTTGGATTGCAAAGGGGGCCGCAAGTATGAAGGTGTGACGAGAGCCACATTGTGGAGATTTTTAGTTGTTTTGATTGCAAAGAGGGCCGCAAGTATGGTGGAGTGACGAGAGCCATATTGGGGAGATTGTAAGCCGCTTGGAATGCAAAGAGGGCCGCAAGTAAACGGAGTGACAAAAGCCACATTGGGGAGTTTGTTAGGCGCTTGGATTGCAAAGAGGGCCGCAAGAATGGCGGATTGGCGAGAGCCACATCGGGGAGATTGTTAGGCGCTTGGATTGCAAAGAGGGCCGCAAGTATGACGGTGTGACGAGAACCACATTGAGGAGATTGTTAGGCGCTTGGATTGCAAAGAGGGCCGCAAGTATGGCGGAGTGGCGAGAGCCACATTGGGGAGATTGTTAGGCGCTTGGATTACAAAGAGGGCCGAAAGTATGACGGAGTGCCGAGAGCCACATTGGGGAGATGTTAGGCGTTTTGATTGCAAAGAGGGCCGCAAGTATGACGGAGTGGCGAGAGCAACACTGGGGAGATTGTTAGACGCTTGGATTGCAAAGAGGGCCACAAGTATGGCGGAGTGGCGAGAGCCACATCGGAAAGATTGTTAGGCGCTTGGATTACAAAGAGGGCCGCAAGTATGACGGAGTGCCGAGAGCCACATTGGGGAGATGTTAGGCGTTTTGATTGCAAAGAGGGCTTCAAGTATGACAAAGTGGCGAGAGCCACACTGGGGAGATTGTTAGGCGCTTGGATTGCAAAGAGGGCCGCAAGAATAACGGAGTGGCGAGAGCCACATTGGGGAGATTGTAAAGCGCTTGGATTGCAAAGAGGGCCGCAAGTATGAAGGTGTGACGAGAGCCACATTGGGGAGATTGTTAGGCGTTTTGATTGCAAAGAGGGCCGCAAGTATGGTGGAGTGACAAGAGCCATATTGGGGAGATTGTTAGGCGCTTGGATTGCAAAGAGGGCCGCAAGAATGGCGGAGCGGCGTGAGCCACATTGGGGAGATTGTTAGGCGCTTGGATTGCAAAGAGGGCCGCAAGTATGACGGTGTGATGAGGGCCACATTCGGGAAATTGTTAGGCGCTTGGATTGCAAAGAGGGCCGCAAATATGACGGTGTGATGAGAGCCACATTGGGGAGATTGTTAGGCGCTTGGATTGCAAAGAGGGCCGCAAGTAAGACAGAGTGGCGAGAGCAACACTGGGGAGATTGTTAGGCGCTTATATTGCAAAGAGGGCCGCAAGTATGACGGAGTGGCGAGAGCCACGTTGGGGAGATGTTTGGCACTTGGATTGCAAAGAGGGCCGCAAGTATGGTGGAGTGACGTAAGCCACATTGGGGAGATTGTTAGGCGCTTGGATTGCAAAGAGGGCCGCAAGTATGAAGGTGTGACGAGAGCCAAATTGGGGAGATTGTTAGGCGTTTTGCTTGCAAAGAGGGCCGCAAGTATGGTGAAGTGACGAGAGCCATATTGGGGAGATTGTTAGGCGCTTGGATTGCAAAGAGGGCGTCAAGTATGGCGGAGTGCCGAGAGCCAAATCGGGGAGATTGTTAGGCGCTTGGATTGCAAAGAGGGCCGCAAGTATGAAGGTGTGACGAGAGCCACATTGGGGAGATTGTTAGGCGTTTTGATCGCAAAGAAAGCCGCAAGTATGGAGGAGTGACGAGAGCCATATTGGGGAGATTGTTATACGCTTGGATTGCAAAGAGGGCCGCAAGAATGGCGGAGCGGCGAAAGCCACATTGGGGAGATTGTTAGGCGCTTAAATTGCAAAGAGGGTCGCAAGTATGACGGTGTGATGAGGGCCACATTCGGGAGATTGTAAGGCGCTTGGATTGCAAAGAGGGCCGCAAGTATGACGGAGTGGCGATAGCAACACTGGGGAGATTGTTAGGCGCTTGGATTGCAAAGAGGGCCGCAAATATAGGTGGAGTGACGAGAGCCACATTGGGGAGTTTGTTAGGCGCTTGGATTGCAAAGAGGGCCGCAAGAATGGCGGAGTGGCGAGAGCCACATCGGGGAGATTGTTAGGCGCTTGGATTGCAAAGAGGGCCGCAAGTATGGCGGAGTGGCGAGAGCCACATTAGGGAGATGTTAGGCACTTGGATTGCAAAGAGGCCGCAAGTATGACGGAGTGACGAGAGCCACATTGGGGAGTTTGTTAGTCGCTTGGATTGCAAAGAGGGCCGCAAGTATGGCGGAGTGGTGAGAGCCACATCGAGGAGATTGTTAGGCGCTTGGATTGCAAAGAGGGCCGCAAGTATGACGGTGTGACGAGAACCACATTGGGGAGATTGTTAGGCGCTTGGATTGCAAAGAGGGCCGCAAGTATGGCGGAGTGGCGAGAGCCACATTGGGGAGATTGTTAGGCGCTTGGATTACAAAGAGGGCCGAAAGTATGACGGAGTGCCGAGAGCCACATTGGGGAGATGTTAGGCGTTTTGATTGCAAAGAGGGCCGCAAGTATGACGGAGTGGCGAGAGCAACACTGGGGAGATTGTTAGACGCTTGGATTGCAAAGAGGGCCACAAGTATGGCGGAGTAGCGAGAGCCACATCGGGGAGATTGTTAGGCTCTTGGATTACAAAGAGGGCCGCAAGTATGACGGAGTGCCGAGAGCCACATTGGGGAGATGTAAGGCGTTTTGATTGCAAAGAGGGCTTCAAGTATGACAAAGTGGCGAGAGCCACACTGGGGAGATTGTTAGGCGCTTGGATTGCAAAGAGGGCCGCAAGTATGACGGAGTGGCGAGAGCCACACTGGGGAGATTGTTAGGCGCTTGGATTGAAAAGAGGGCCGCAAGTATGACGGAGTGGCGAGAGCCACACTGGGGAGATTGTTAGGCGCTTGGATTGCAAAGAGGGCCGCAAGTATGACGGAGTGGTAGTAGCCACGTCAGGGAGATTGTTAGGCGCTTGGATTACAAAGAGGGCCGCAAGTATGACGGAGTGGCGAGAGCCACATTGGGGAGATTGTAAGGCGCTTTGATTGCAAAGAGGGCCGCAAGTATGACGGAGTGGCGAGAGCAACACTGGGGAGATTGTTAGACGCTTGGATTACAAAGAGGGCCGTAAGTATGGCGGAGTGGCGAAAGCCACATCGGGAAGATTGTTAGGCGCTTGGATTACAAAGAGGGCCGCTAGTATGACAGAGTGGCGAGGGCCACATTGGGGAGATGTTAGGCACTTGGATTGCAAAGAGGGCCGCAAGTATGGTGGAGTGACGAGAGCCACATTGGGGAAATTGTAAGGCGCTTTGATTGCAAAGAGGGCCACAAATATAGGTGGAGTGGCGAGAGCCACATTGGGGAGATTGTGAGGCGCTTGGATTGCAAAGAGGGCCGCAAGTATGACGGTGTGACGAGAGCCACATTGGGGAGATTGTTAGGCGCTTGGATTGAAAAGAGGGCCGCAAGTATGACGGTGTGACGAGAGCCACATTGGGGAGATTGTTAGGCGCTTGGATTGCAAACAGGGCCGCAAGTATGAAGGTGTGACGAGAGCCACATTGGGGAGATTGTTAGGCGTTTTGATTGCAAAGAGGGCCGCAAGTATGGTGGAGTGACGAGAGCCATATTGGGGAGTTGGGGAGATTGTAAGGCGCTTGGATTGCAAAGAGGGCCGCAAGTATGGCGGAGTGGCGAGAGCCACATTAGGGAGATGTTAGGCACTTGAATTGCAAAGAGGGCCGCAAGTTTGACGGTGTGACGAGAGACACATTGGGGAGATTGTGAGGCGCTTGGATTGCCAAGAGGGCCGCAAGTATGGCGGAGTGGCGAGAGCCACATCGGTGAGATTGTTAGGCGCTTGGATTACAAAGAGGGCCGCAAGAATGGCGGAGCGGCGAGGGCCACATTGGGGAGATTGTTAGGCGCTTGGATTGCAAAGAAGGCCGCAAGTATGACGGTGTGATGAGGGCCAAAAGGGGAGATTGTTAGGCGCTTGGATTGCAAAAAGGGCCGCAAATATAGGTGGAGTGACGAGAGCCACATTGGGGAGATTGTTAGGCGCTAGGATTGCAAAGAGGGCCGCAAGTATGACGGAGTTGCGAGAGCCACATTAGGGAGATGTGAGGCACTTGGAATGCAAAGAGGGCCGCAAGTAAACGGAGTGACGAGAGCAACATTGGGAAGTTTGTTAGGCGCTTGGATTGCAAAGAGGGCCGCAAGTATGGCGGAGTGGCGAGAGCCACATCGGTGAGATTGGTAGGCGCTTGGATTACAAAGAGGGCCACAAGTATGACGGAGTGCCGAGAGCCACATTGGAGAGATGTAAGGCGTTTTGATTGTAAAGAGGGCCGCAAGTATGACGGAGTGGCGAGAGCCACACTGGGGAGATTGTTAGGCGCTTGGATTGAAAAGAGGGCCGCAAGTATGACGGAGTGGCGAGAGCCACACTGGGGAGATTGTTAGGCGCTTGGATTGCAAAGAGGGCCGCAAGTATGACGGAGTGGCGAGAGCCACATTGGGAAGATTCTAAGGCGCTTTGATTGCAAAGAGTGCCGCAAGTATGACGAAGTGGCGAGAGCAACACTGGGGAGATTGTTAGACGCTTGGATTGCAAAGAGGGCCGCAAGTATGGCGGAGTGGCAAAAGCCACATCGGGAAGATTGTTAGGCGCTTGGATTACAAAGAGGGCCGCTAGGATGACGGAGTGGCAAGAGCCACATTGGGGAGATGTTAGGCACTTGGATTGCAAAGAGGGCCGCAAGTATGGTGGAGTGACGAGAGCCACATTGGGAAGGTTGTATGGCGCTTTGATTGCAAAGAGGGCCGCAAATTTAGGTGAAGTGGCGAGAGCCACATTGGGGAGATTGTTAGGCGCTTGGATTGCAAAGAGGGCCGCAAGTATGACGGTGTGACGAGAGCCACATTGGGGAGATTGTTAGGCGCTTGGATTGCAAAGAGGGCCGCAAGTATGACGGTGTGACGAGAGCCACATTGGGGAGATTGTTAGGCGCTTGGATTGCAAAGAGGGCCGCAAGTATGGTGGAGTGACGAGAGCCATTTTGGGGAGTTGGGGAGATTGTAAGGCGCTTGGATTGCAAAGAGGGCCGCAAGTATGGCGGAGTGGCGAGAGCCACATTGGGGAGATTGTGAGGCGCTTGGATTGCAAAGAGGGCCGCAAGTATGACGGTGTGACGAGAGCCACATTGGGAAGATTGTTAGGCGCTTGGATTGCACAGAGGGCCGCAAGTATGACGGTGTGACGAGAGCCACATTGGGGAGATTGTTAGGCGCTTGGATTGCAAACAGAGCCGCAAGTATGAAGGTGTGACGAGAGCCACATTGGGGAGAATGTTAGGCGTTTTGATTGCAAAGAGGGCCGCAAGTATGGTGGAGTGACGAGAGCCATATTGGGGAGTTGGGGAGATTGTAAGGCTCTTGGATTGCAAAGAGGGCCGCAAGTATGGCGGAGTGGCGAGAGCCACATTAGGGAGATGTTAGGCACTTGAATTGCAAAGAGGGCCGCAAGTTTGACGGTGTGACGAGAGCCACATTGGGGAGATTGTTAGGCGCTTGGATTGCCAAGAGGGCCGCAAGTATGGCGGATTGGCGAGAGCCACATCGGTGAGATTGTTAGGCGCTTGGATTACAAAGAGGGCCGCAAGAATGGCGGAGCGGCGAGGGCCACATTGGGGAGATTGTTAGGCGCTTGGATTGCAAAGAGGGCCGCAAGTATGACGGTGTGATGAGGGCCAAAAGGGGGGATTGTTAGGCGCTTGGATTGCAAAGAGGGCCGCAAGTTTGACGGAGTGGCGAGAGCCACATTAGGGAGATGTGAGTCACTTGGAATGCAAAGAGGGCCGCAAGTAAACGGAGTGACGAGAGCAACATTGGGAAGTTTGTTAGGCGCTTGGATTGCAAAGAGGGCCGCAAGAATGACGTAGTGGCGAGAGCCACATCGGGGAGATTGTTAGGCGCTTGGATTGCAAAGAGGGCCGCAAGTATGACGGTGTGACGAGAACCACATTGGGGAGATTGTTAGGCGCTTGGATTGCAAAGAGGGCCGCAAGTATGGCGGAGTGGCGAGAGCCACATTGGGGAGATTGTTAGGCGCTTGGATTACAATGAGGCCCGCAAGTATGACGGAGTGCCTAGAGCCACATTGGGGAGATGTTAGGCGTGTTGATTGCAAAGAGGGCCGCAAGTATGACGGAGTGGCGAGAGCAACACTGGGGAGATTGTTAGACGCTTGGATTGCAAAGAGGGCCACAAGTATGGCGGAGTGGCGAGAGCCACATCGGGGAGATTGTTAGGCGCTTGGATTACAAAGAGGGCCGCAAGTATGACGGAGTGCCGAGAGCCACATTGGGGAGATGTTAGGCGTTTTGATTGCAAAGAGTGCTTCAAGTATGACAAAGTGGCGAGAGCCTCACTGGGGAGATTGTTAGGCGCTTGGATTGCAAAGAGGGCCGCAAGAATGACGGAGTGGCGAGAGCCACATTGGGGAGATTGTTAGGCGCTTGGATTGCAAAGAGGGCCGCAAGTATGACGAAGTGGTGAGAGCAACACTGGGGAGATTGTTAGACGCTTGGATTGCCAAGAGGGCCGCAAGTATGGTGGAGTGGCGAGAGCCACATCGGTGAGATTGGTAGGCGCTTGGATTACAAAGAGGGCCACAAGTATGACGGAGTGCCGAGAGCGACACATGGGGAGATGTTAGGCGTTTTGATTGCAAAGAGGGCCGCAAGTATGACGGAGTGGCGAGAGCCACACTGGGGAGATTGTTAGGCGCTTGGATTCAAAAGAGGGCCGCAAGTATGACGGAGTGGCGAGAGCCACACTGGGGAGATTGTTAGGCGCTTGGATTGCAAAGAGGGCCGCAAGTATGACGGAGTGGCGAAAGCCACATTGAGGAGATTGTAAGGCGCTTTGATTGCAAAGAGGGCCGCAAGTATGACGAAGTGGCGAGAGCAACACTGGGGAGATTGTTAGACGCTTGGATTGCAAAGAGGGCCGCAAGTATGGCGGAGTGGCGAAAGCCACATCGGGAAGATTGTTAGGCGCTTGGATTACAAAGAGGGCCGCTAGGATGACGGAGTGGCGAGAGCCACATTGGGGAGATGTAAGGCACTTGGATTGCAAAGAGGGCCGCAAGTATGGTGGAGTGACGAGAGCCACATTGGGAAGGTTGTATGGCGCTTTGATTGCAAAGAGGGCCGCAAATATAGGTGAAGTGGCGAGAGCCACATTGGGGAGATTGTTAGGCGCTTGGATTGCAAAGAGGGCCGCAAGTATGACGCTGTGACGAGAGCCACATTGGGGAGATTGTTAGGCGCTTGGATTGCAAAGAGGGCCGCAAGTATGACGGTGTGACGAGAGCCACATTGGGGAGATTGTTAGGCGCTTGGATTGCAAAGAGGGCCGCAAGTATGGTGGAGTAACGAGAGCCATTTTGGGGAGTTGGGGAGATTGTAAGGCGCTTGGATTGCAAAGAGGGCCGCAAGTATGGCGAGGTGGCGAGAGCCACATTAGGGAGATGTTAGGCACTTGAATTGCAAAGAGAACCGCAAGTATGACGGTGTGACGAGAGCCACATTGGGGAGATTGTTAGGCGCTTGGATTGCCAAGAGGGCCGCAAGTATGGCGGAGTGGCGAGAGCCACATCGGTGAGATTGTTAGGCGCTTGGATTACAGAGGGCCACAAGTATGACGGAGTGCCGAGAGCCACATTGGGGAGATGTTAGGCGTTTTGATTGCAAAGAGGGCCGCAAGTATGACGGAGTGGCGAGAGCCACACTGGGGAGATTGTTAGGCGCTTGGATTGAAAACAGGGCCGCAAGTATGGCGGAGTGGCGAGAGCCACATCGGTGAGATTGTTAGGCTCTTCGATTACAAAGAGGGCCACAAGTATGACGGAGTGCCGAGAGCCACATTGGGGAGATGTTAGGCGTTTTGATTGCAAAGAGGGCCGCAAGTATGACGGAGTGGCGAGAGCCACACTGGGGAGATTGTTAGGCGCTTGGATTGAAAAGAGTGCCGCAAGTTTGACGGAGCGGCGAGAGCCACACTGGGGGGATTGTTAGGCGCTTGGATTGCAAAGAGGGCCGCAAGTATGACGGAGTGGCGAGAGCCACATCGGGGAGATTGTTTAGCGCTTGGATTACAAAGAGGGCCGCCAGTATGACGGAGTGGCGAGAGCAACACTGGGGAGATTGTTAGGCGCTTGGATTACAAAGAGGGCCGCTAGTATGACGGAGTGGCGAGAGCCACATTGGGGAGATGTTAGGCACTTGGATTGCAAAGAGGGCCGCAAGTATGGTGGAGTGACGAGAGCCACATTGGGGAGATTGTTAGGCGCTTGGATTGCAAAGAGGGCCGCAAATATAGGTGGAGTGGCGAGAGCCACATTGGGGAGATTGTAAGGCGCTTGAATTGCAAAGAGGGCCGCAAGTATGACGGAGTGACGAGAGCCACATTGGGGAGATTGTTAGGCGCTTGGATTGCAAAGAGTATGGGCCGCAAGTATGGCGGAGTGACGAGAGCCACATTGGGGAGATTGTAAGGCGCTTGGATTGCAAAGAGGGCCGTTAGTATGACGGAGTGGCGAGAGCCACACTGGGGTGATTGTTAGGCGCTTGGATTGAAAAGAGGGCCGCAAGTATGACGGAGTGGCGAGAGCCACATCGGGGAGATTGTAAGGCGCTTGGATTGCAAAGAGGGCCGCAAGTATGACGGTTTAACGAGAGCCACATTGGGGAGATTGTAAGGCGCTTGGATTGCAAAGAGGGCCGCAAGTATGACGGAGTGGCGAGAGCAACACTGGGGAGATTGTTAGGCGCTTGGATTGCAAAGAGGGCCGCAAGTATGACGGAGTGGCGAGAGCCACACTGGGGAGATTGCTAGGCGCTTGGATTGAAAAGAGGGCCGCAAGTATGACGGAGTGGCGAGAGCCACATCGTCGAGATTGTTAGGCGCTCTTAATGCAAAGAGGGCCGCAAGTATGACGGAGTGGCGAGAGCCACATTGAGGAGATTGTTAGGCGCTTGGATTGCAAAGAGGGCCGCAAGTATGAAGGTGTGACGAGAGCCACATTGGGGAGATTGTTAGGCGTTTTGATTGCAAAGAGGGCCGCAAGTATGGTGGAGTGACGAGAGCCAAATTGGGGAGATGTAAGGCACTTGGAATGCAAAGAGGGCCGCAAGTATGACGGAGTGACGAGAGCCACATTGGGGAGTTTGTTAGTTGCTTGAATTGCAAAGAGGGCCGCAAGATCGGCGGAGTGGCGAGAGCCACATCGGGGAGATTGTTAGGCGCTTGGATTGCAAAGAGGGCCGCAAGTATGACGGTGTGACGAGAACCACATTGGGGAGATTGTTAGGCGCTTGGATTGCAAAGAGGGCCGCAAGTATGGCGGAGTGGCGAGAGCCACATTGGGGAGATTGTTAGGCGCTTGGATAACAAAGAGGGCCGCAAGTATGACGGAGTGCCGAGAGCCACATTGGGGAGATGTTAGGCGTTTTGATTGCAAAGAGGCCCGCAAGTATGACGGAGTGGCGAGAGCAACACTGGGGAGATTGTTAGACGCTTGGATTGCAAAGAGGGCCACAAGTATGGCGGAGTGGCGAGAGCCACATCGGGGAGATTGTTAGGCGCTTGGATTACAAAGAGGTTGCAAGTATGACGGAGTGCCGAGAGCCACATTGGGGAGATGTTAGGCGTTTTGATTGCAAAGAGGGCCGCAAGTATAACGGAGTTGCGAGAGCCACACTGGGGAGATTGTTAGGCGCTTGGATTGCAAAGAGGGCCGCAAGAATGACGGAGTGGCGAGAGCCACATTGGGGAGATTGTTAGGCGCTTAAATTGCAAAGAGGGCCGCAAGTATGACGGAGTGCCGAGAGCCACATTGGGGAGATGTTAGGCGTTTTGATTGCAAAGGGGGCCCGCTAGTATGACGGAGTGGCGAGAGCCATATTGGGGAGTTGGGGAGATTGTAAGGCCTTGGATTGCAAAGAGGGCCGCAAGTATGGTGGAGTGGCGAGAGCCACATAAGGGAGATTTTAGGCACTTGAATTGCAAAGAGGGCCGCAAGTATGACGGTGTGACGAGAGCCACATTGGGGAGAATGTTAGCCGCTTGGATTGCCAAGAGGGCCGCAAGTATGGCGGAGTGGTGAGAGCCACATCAGTGAGATTGTTAGGCGCTTGGATTACAAAGAGGGCCATAAGTATGACGGAGTGCCGAGAGCCATATTGGGGAGATGTTAGGCGTTTTGATTGCAAATAGGGCCGCAAGTTTGACGGAGTGGCGAGAGCCACACTGGGGAGATTGTAAGGCGCTTGGATTGAAAAGAGGGCCGCAAGTATGACGGAGTGGCGAGAGCCACACTGGGGAGATTGTTAGGCGCTTGGATTGCAAAGAGGGCCGCAAGTATGGCGGAGTGGTGAGAGCCACATCAGTGAGATTGTTAGGCGCTTGGATTACAAAGAGGGCCATAAGTATGACGGAGTGCCGAGAGCCATATTGGGGAGATGTTAGGCGTTTTGATTGCAAATAGGGCCGCAAGTTTGACGGAGTGGCGAGAGCCACACTGGGGAGATTGTAAGGCGCTTGGATTGAAAAGAGGGCCGCAAGTATGACGGAGTGGCGAGAGCCACACTGGGGAGATTGTTAGGCGCTTGGATTGCAAAGAGGGCCGCAAGTATGACGGAGTGGCGAGAGCCACATCGGGGAGATTGTAAGGCGCTTGGATAACAAAGAGGGCCGCAAGTATGACGGAGTGGCGAGAGCAACACTGGGGACATTGTTGGACGCCTGGATTGCAAAGAGGGCCGCAAGTATGGCGGAGTGGCGAAAGCCACATCGGGGAGATTGTTAGGCGCTTGGATTACAAAGAGGGCCGCTAGTATGACGGAGTGGCGAGAGCCACATTGGGGAGATGTTAGGCACTTGGATTGCAAAGAGGGCCGCAAGTATGGTGGAGTGACGAGAGCCACATTGGTGAGATTGTAAGGCGCTTGGATTGCAAAGAAGGCCGCAAATATAGGTGGAGTGGCGAGAGCCACATTGGGGAGATTGTTAGGCGCTTGGATTGCAAAGAGGGCCGCAAGTATGACGGAGTGACGAGAGCCACATTGGGGAGATTGTTAGGCGCTTGGATTGCAAAGAGTATGGGCCGCAAGTATGGCGGAGTGACGAGAGCCACATTGGGGAGATTGTAAGGCACTTGGATTGCAAAGAGGGCCGCAAGTATGACGGAGTGGCGAGAGCCACACTGGGGAGATTGTTAGGCGCTTGGATTGAAAAGAGGGCCACAAGTATGACGGAGTGGCGAGAGCCACATTGGGGAGATTGTTAGGCGCTCTGATTGCAAAGAGGGCCGCAAGTATGACGGAGTGGCGAGAGCCACATTGGTGAGATTGTTAGGCGCTTGGATTGCAAAGAGGGCCGCAAGTACGACGGAGTGACGAGAGCCACATTGGGGAGCTTGTTAGGCGCTTGGATTGCAAAGAGGCCGCAAGTATGACGGAGTGGCGAAAGCCACACTGGGGAGATTGTTAGGCGCTTGGATTGCAAAGAGGCCGCAAGTACGACGGAGTGACGAGAGCCACATTGGGGAGCTTGTTAGGCGCTTGGATTGCAAAGAGGCCGCAAGTATGGCGGAGTGACGAGAGCCACATTGGGGAGATTGTTAGGCGCTTGGATTGCAAAGAGGCCGCAAGTATGACGGAGTGGCGAGAGCCACACTGGGGAGATTGTTAGGCACTTGGATTGCAAAGAGGGCCGCAAGTATGACGGAGTGGCGAGAGCCATATTGGGGAGATTGTGAGGCGCTTGGATTGCAAAGAGGTCCGCAAGTATGACGGTGTGACGAGAGCCACATTGGGGAGATTGTTAGGCGCTTGGATTGCAAAGAGGGCCGCAAGTATGACGGAGTGGCGAGAGCAACACTGGGGAGATTGTTAGGCGCTTGGATTGCAAAGAGGGCCGCAAGTATGACGGAGTGGCGAGAGCCACATCGGGGAGATTGTTAGGCGCTCTGATTGCAAAGAGGGCCGCAAGTATGACGGAGTGGCGAGAGCCACATTGGGGAGATTGTTAGGCGCTTGGATTGCAATGAGGGCCGCAAGTATGAAGGTGTGACGAGAGCCACATTGGGGAGATTGTTAGGCGTTTTGATTGCAAAGAGGGCCGCAAGTATGGTGGAGTGACGAGAGCCATATTGGGGAGATTGTTAGGCGCTTGGATTGCAAAGAGGGCCGCAAGTATGGCGGAGTGCCGAGAGCCACATCGGGGAGATTGTTAGGCGCTTGGATTGCAAAGAGGGCCGCAAGTATGAAGGTGTGACGAGAGCCACATTGGGGAGATTGTTAGGCGTTTTGATTGCAAAGAGGGCCGCAAGTATGGTGGAGTGACGAGAGCCATATTGGGGAGATTGTTAGGCGCTTGGATTGCAAAGAGGGCCGCAAGAATGGCGGAGCGGCGAGAGCCACATTGGGGAGATTGTTTCGCGCTTGGATTGCAAAGAGGGCCGCAAGTTGACGGTGTGATGAGGGCCACATTGAAGAGATTGTTAGGCGCTTGGATTGCAAAGAGGGCCGCAAGTATGACGGAGTGGCGAGAGCCACCTTGGGGAGATTGTTAGGCGCTTGGATTGCAAAGAGGGCCGCAAGTATGACGGAGTGACGAGAGCCACATTGGGGAGATGTTAGGCGCTTGGATTGCAAAGAGGGCCGCAAGTATGACGGAGTGGCGAGCGCAACACTGGGGAGATTAAAAGACGCTTGGATTGCAAAGAGGGCCGCAAGTATGACGGAGTGACGAAAGCCACATTGGGGAGATGTTAGGCAATTGGATTGCAAAGAGGGCCGCAAGTATGGTGGAGTGCCGAGAGCCACATTGGGGAGATTGTTAGGCGCTTGGTTTGCAAAGAGGGCCGCAAGTATGACGGTGTGATGAGAGCCACATTGGAGAGATTGTTAGGCGCTTGGATTGCAAAGAGGGCCGCAAGTATGACGGAGTGACGAGAGCCACATTTGGGAGATTGTAAGGCGCTTGGATTGCAGGCGTTTTGATTGCAAAGAGGGCCGCAAGTATGACGGAGTGGCGAGAGCCACACTGGGAGATTGTAAGGCGCTCTGATTGCAAAGAGGGCCGCAAGTATGGCGGTTTGACGAGAGCAACATTGGAGAGATTGTTAGGCGCTTTGATTGCAAAGAGGGCCGCAAGTATGACGGAGTGACGAGAACCACATTGGGGAGATCGTTAGGCGCTTGGATTGCAAAAAGGGCCGCAAGTATGACGGTGTGCCGAGAGCCACATTGGGGAGATTGTTAGGCGCTTGGATTGCAAAGAGGGCCGCAAGTATGACGGAGTGGCGAGAGAAACACTGGGGAGATTGTTAGACGCTTGAATTGCAAAGAGGGCCGCAAGTATGGCGGAGTGGCGAGAGCCACATCGGGGAGATTGTTAGGCGCTTGGATTACAAAGAGGGCCGCAAGTATGACTGAGTGGCGTGAGCCACATTGGGGAGATGTTAAGCACTTGGATTGCAAAGAGGGCGCAAGTATGGTGGAATGCCGAGAGCCACATTGGGGAGATTGTTAGTCGCTTGGTTTGCAAAGAGGGCCGCAAGTATGACGGTGTGATAAGAGCCACATTGGGGAGATTGTTACGCGCTTGAATTGCAAAGAGGGCCGCAAGTATGGTGGAGTGGCGAGAGCCACATTAGGGAGATGTGAGGCACTTTGATTGCAAAGAGGGCCGCAAGTATGGTGGAGTGCCGAGAGCCACATTGGGGAGATTGTTAGGCATTTGGATTGCAAAGAGGGCCGCAAGTATGACGGTGTGGCGAGAGCCACATCGGGAGATTGTTAGGCGCTTGGATTGCAAAGACGGCCGCAAGTATGACGGTGTGACGAGAGCCACATTGGGGAAATTGTTAGGCACTTGGATTGCAAAGAGGGCCGCAAGTATAGCGGAGCGACGAGAGCCACATTTGGGAGATTGTTAGGCGCTTGGATTGCAAAGAGGGCCGCAAGTATGGTGTAGTGACGAGAGCCACATCAGGGAGATTGTTAGGCGTTTGGATTGCAAAGAGGGATGCAAGTATGACGGAGTGGCGAGAGCTACACTGGAGAAATTGTTAGGCGTTTTGATTGCAAAGAGGGCCGCAAGTATGACGGAGTGGCGAGAGCCACACTGGGGAGATTGTTAGGCGCTTGGATTGCAAAGAGGGCCGCAAGTATGACGGAGTTGCGAGAGCCACATCGGGGAGTTTGTTAGGCGCTTGGATTACAAAGAGAGCCATATTGGGGAGATTGTTAGGCGCTTGGATTGAACAGAGGGCCGCAAGTATGACAGAGTGGCGAGAGCCACATTGGGGAGATTGTTAGGCGCTTGGTTTGCAAAGAGGCCCGCAAGTATGACGGTGTGATGAGAGCCACATTGGGGAGATGTTAGGCGTTTTGATTGCAAAGAGGGCCGCAAGTATGACGGAGTGGCGAGAGCCACACTGGGGAGATTGTTAGGCGCTTGGATTGCAAAGAGGGCCGCAAGTATGACGGAGTTGCGAGAGCCACATTGGGGAGATGTTAGGCGTTTTGATTGCAAAGAGGGCCGCAAGTATGACGGAGTGGCGAGAGCAACACTGGGGAGATTGTTAGACGCTTGGATTGCAAAGAGGGCCACAAGTATGGCGGAGTGGCGAGAGCCACATCGGAAAGATTGTTAGGCGCTTGGATTACAAAGAGGGCCGCAAGTATGACGGAGTGCCGAGAGCCACATTGGGGAGATGTTAGGCGTTTTGATTGCAAAGAGGGCTTCAAGTATGACAAAGTGGCGAGAGCCACACTGGGGAGATTGTTAGGCGCTTGGATTGCAAAGAGGGCCGCAAGAATAACGGAGTGGCGAGAGCCACATTGGGGAGATTGTAAAGCGCTTGGATTGCAAAGAGGGCCGCAAGTATGAAGGTGTGACGAGAGCCACATTGGGGAGATTGTTAGGCGTTTTGATTGCAAAGAGGGCCGCAAGTATGGTGGAGTGACAAGAGCCATATTGGGGAGATTGTTAGGCGCTTGGATTGCAAAGAGGGCCGCAAGAATGGCGGAGCGGCGTGAGCCACATTGGGGAGATTGTTAGGCGCTTGGATTGCAAAGAGGGCCGCAAGTATGACGGTGTGATGAGGGCCACATTCGGGAAATTGTTAGGCGCTTGGATTGCAAAGAGGGCCGCAAATATGACGGTGTGATGAGAGCCACATTGGGGAGATTGTTAGGCGCTTGGATTGCAAAGAGGGCCGCAAGTAAGACAGAGTGGCGAGAGCAACACTGGGGAGATTGTTAGGCGCTTATATTGCAAAGAGGGCCGCAAGTATGACGGAGTGGCGAGAGCCACGTTGGGGAGATGTTTGGCACTTGGATTGCAAAGAGGGCCGCAAGTATGGTGGAGTGACGTAAGCCACATTGGGGAGATTGTTAGGCGCTTGGATTGCAAAGAGGGCCGCAAGTATGAAGGTGTGACGAGAGCCAAATTGGGGAGATTGTTAGGCGTTTTGCTTGCAAAGAGGGCCGCAAGTATGGTGAAGTGACGAGAGCCATATTGGGGAGATTGTTAGGCGCTTGGATTGCAAAGAGGGCGTCAAGTATGGCGGAGTGCCGAGAGCCAAATCGGGGAGATTGTTAGGCGCTTGGATTGCAAAGAGGGCCGCAAGAATGGCGGATTGGCGAGAGCCACATCGGGGAGATTGTTAGGCGCTTGGATTGCAAAGAGGGCCGCAAGTATGACGGTGTGACGAGAACCACATTGAGGAGATTGTTAGGCGCTTGGATTGCAAAGAGGGCCGCAAGTATGGCGGAGTGGCGAGAGCCACATTGGGGAGATTGTTAGGCGCTTGGATTACAAAGAGGGCCGAAAGTATGACGGAGTGCCGAGAGCCACATTGGGGAGATGTTAGGCGTTTTGATTGCAAAGAGGGCCGCAAGTATGACGGAGTGGCGAGAGCAACACTGGGGAGATTGTTAGACGCTTGGATTGCAAAGAGGGCCACAAGTATGGCGGAGTGGCGAGAGCCACATCGGAAAGATTGTTAGGCGCTTGGATTACAAAGAGGGCCGCAAGTATGACGGAGTGCCGAGAGCCACATTGGGGAGATGTTAGGCGTTTTGATTGCAAAGAGGGCTTCAAGTATGACAAAGTGGCGAGAGCCACACTGGGGAGATTGTTAGGCGCTTGGATTGCAAAGAGGGCCGCAAGAATAACGGAGTGGCGAGAGCCACATTGGGGAGATTGTAAAGCGCTTGGATTGCAAAGAGGGCCGCAAGTATGAAGGTGTGACGAGAGCCACATTGGGGAGATTGTTAGGCGTTTTGATTGCAAAGAGGGCCGCAAGTATGGTGGAGTGACAAGAGCCATATTGGGGAGATTGTTAGGCGCTTGGATTGCAAAGAGGGCCGCAAGAATGGCGGAGCGGCGTGAGCCACATTGGGGAGATTGTTAGGCGCTTGGATTGCAAAGAGGGCCGCAAGTATGACGGTGTGATGAGGGCCACATTCGGGAAATTGTTAGGCGCTTGGATTGCAAAGAGGGCCGCAAATATGACGGTGTGATGAGAGCCACATTGGGGAGATTGTTAGGCGCTTGGATTGCAAAGAGGGCCGCAAGTAAGACAGAGTGGCGAGAGCAACACTGGGGAGATTGTTAGGCGCTTATATTGCAAAGAGGGCCGCAAGTATGACGGAGTGGCGAGAGCCACGTTGGGGAGATGTTTGGCACTTGGATTGCAAAGAGGGCCGCAAGTATGGTGGAGTGACGTAAGCCACATTGGGGAGATTGTTAGGCGCTTGGATTGCAAAGAGGGCCGCAAGTATGAAGGTGTGACGAGAGCCAAATTGGGGAGATTGTTAGGCGTTTTGCTTGCAAAGAGGGCCGCAAGTATGGTGAAGTGACGAGAGCCATATTGGGGAGATTGTTAGGCGCTTGGATTGCAAAGAGGGCGTCAAGTATGGCGGAGTGCCGAGAGCCAAATCGGGGAGATTGTTAGGCGCTTGGATTGCAAAGAGGGCCGCAAGTATGAAGGTGTGACGAGAGCCACATTGGGGAGATTGTTAGGCGTTTTGATCGCAAAGAAAGCCGCAAGTATGGAGGAGTGACGAGAGCCATATTGGGGAGATTGTTAGACGCTTGGATTGCAAAGAGGGCCGCAAGAATGGCGGAGCGGCGAAAGCCACATTGGGGAGATTGTTAGGCGCTTAAATTGCAAAGAGGGTCGCAAGTATGACGGTGTGATGAGGGCCACATTCGGGAGATTGTAAGGCGCTTGGATTGCAAAGAGGGCCGCAAGTATGACGGAGTGGCGATAGCAACACTGGGGAGATTGTTAGGCGCTTGGATTGCAAAGAGGGCCGCAAATATAGGTGGAGTGACGAGAGCCACATTGGGGAGTTTGTTAGGCGCTTGGATTGCAAAGAGGGCCGCAAGAATGGCGGAGTGGCGAGAGCCACATCGGGGAGATTGTTAGGCGCTTGGATTGCAAAGAGGGCCGCAAGTATGGCGGAGTGGCGAGAGCCACATTAGGGAGATGTTAGGCACTTGGATTGCAAAGAGGCCGCAAGTATGACGGAGTGACGAGAGCCACATTGGGGAGTTTGTTAGTCGCTTGGATTGCAAAGAGGGCCGCAAGTATGGCGGAGTGGTGAGAGCCACATCGAGGAGATTGTTAGGCGCTTGGATTGCAAAGAGGGCCGCAAGTATGACGGTGTGACGAGAACCACATTGGGGAGATTGTTAGGCGCTTGGATTGCAAAGAGGGCCGCAAGTATGGCGGAGTGGCGAGAGCCACATTGGGGAGATTGTTAGGCGCTTGGATTACAAAGAGGGCCGAAAGTATGACGGAGTGCCGAGAGCCACATTGGGGAGATGTTAGGCGTTTTGATTGCAAAGAGGGCCGCAAGTATGACGGAGTGGCGAGAGCAACACTGGGGAGATTGTTAGACGCTTGGATTGCAAAGAGGGCCACAAGTATGGCGGAGTAGCGAGAGCCACATCGGGGAGATTGTTAGGCTCTTGGATTACAAAGAGGGCCGCAAGTATGACGGAGTGCCGAGAGCCACATTGGGGAGATGTAAGGCGTTTTGATTGCAAAGAGGGCTTCAAGTATGACAAAGTGGCGAGAGCCACACTGGGGAGATTGTTAGGCGCTTGGATTGCAAAGAGGGCCGCAAGTATGACGGAGTGGCGAGAGCCACACTGGGGAGATTGTTAGGCGCTTGGATTGAAAAGAGGGCCGCAAGTATGACGGAGTGGCGAGAGCCACACTGGGGAGATTGTTAGGCGCTTGGATTGCAAAGAGGGCCGCAAGTATGACGGAGTGGTAGTAGCCACGTCAGGGAGATTGTTAGGCGCTTGGATTACAAAGAGGGCCGCAAGTATGACGGAGTGGCGAGAGCCACATTGGGGAGATTGTAAGGCGCTTTGATTGCAAAGAGGGCCGCAAGTATGACGGAGTGGCGAGAGCAACACTGGGGAGATTGTTAGACGCTTGGATTACAAAGAGGGCCGTAAGTATGGCGGAGTGGCGAAAGCCACATCGGGAAGATTGTTAGGCGCTTGGATTACAAAGAGGGCCGCTAGTATGACAGAGTGGCGAGGGCCACATTGGGGAGATGTTAGGCACTTGGATTGCAAAGAGGGCCGCAAGTATGGTGGAGTGACGAGAGCCACATTGGGGAAATTGTAAGGCGCTTTGATTGCAAAGAGGGCCACAAATATAGGTGGAGTGGCGAGAGCCACATTGGGGAGATTGTGAGGCGCTTGGATTGCAAAGAGGGCCGCAAGTATGACGGTGTGACGAGAGCCACATTGGGGAGATTGTTAGGCGCTTGGATTGAAAAGAGGGCCGCAAGTATGACGGTGTGACGAGAGCCACATTGGGGAGATTGTTAGGCGCTTGGATTGCAAACAGGGCCGCAAGTATGAAGGTGTGACGAGAGCCACATTGGGGAGATTGTTAGGCGTTTTGATTGCAAAGAGGGCCGCAAGTATGGTGGAGTGACGAGAGCCATATTGGGGAGTTGGGGAGATTGTAAGGCGCTTGGATTGCAAAGAGGGCCGCAAGTATGGCGGAGTGGCGAGAGCCACATTAGGGAGATGTTAGGCACTTGAATTGCAAAGAGGGCCGCAAGTTTGACGGTGTGACGAGAGACACATTGGGGAGATTGTGAGGCGCTTGGATTGCCAAGAGGGCCGCAAGTATGGCGGAGTGGCGAGAGCCACATCGGTGAGATTGTTAGGCGCTTGGATTACAAAGAGGGCCGCAAGAATGGCGGAGCGGCGAGGGCCACATTGGGGAGATTGTTAGGCGCTTGGATTGCAAAGAAGGCCGCAAGTATGACGGTGTGATGAGGGCCAAAAGGGGAGATTGTTAGGCGCTTGGATTGCAAAAAGGGCCGCAAATATAGGTGGAGTGACGAGAGCCACATTGGGGAGATTGTTAGGCGCTAGGATTGCAAAGAGGGCCGCAAGTATGACGGAGTTGCGAGAGCCACATTAGGGAGATGTGAGGCACTTGGAATGCAAAGAGGGCCGCAAGTAAACGGAGTGACGAGAGCAACATTGGGAAGTTTGTTAGGCGCTTGGATTGCAAAGAGGGCCGCAAGTATGGCGGAGTGGCGAGAGCCACATCGGTGAGATTGGTAGGCGCTTGGATTACAAAGAGGGCCACAAGTATGACGGAGTGCCGAGAGCCACATTGGAGAGATGTAAGGCGTTTTGATTGTAAAGAGGGCCGCAAGTATGACGGAGTGGCGAGAGCCACACTGGGGAGATTGTTAGGCGCTTGGATTGAAAAGAGGGCCGCAAGTATGACGGAGTGGCGAGAGCCACACTGGGGAGATTGTTAGGCGCTTGGATTGCAAAGAGGGCCGCAAGTATGACGGAGTGGCGAGAGCCACATTGGGAAGATTGTAAGGCGCTTTGATTGCAAAGAGTGCCGCAAGTATGACGAAGTGGCGAGAGCAACACTGGGGAGATTGTTAGACGCTTGGATTGCAAAGAGGGCCGCAAGTATGGCGGAGTGGCAAAAGCCACATCGGGAAGATTGTTAGGCGCTTGGATTACAAAGAGGGCCGCTAGGATGACGGAGTGGCAAGAGCCACATTGGGGAGATGTTAGGCACTTGGATTGCAAAGAGGGCCGCAAGTATGGTGGAGTGACGAGAGCCACATTGGGAAGGTTGTATGGCGCTTTGATTGCAAAGAGGGCCGCAAATTTAGGTGAAGTGGCGAGAGCCACATTGGGGAGATTGTTAGGCGCTTGGATTGCAAAGAGGGCCGCAAGTATGACGGTGTGACGAGAGCCACATTGGGGAGATTGTTAGGCGCTTGGATTGCAAAGAGGGCCGCAAGTATGACGGTGTGACGAGAGCCACATTGGGGAGATTGTTAGGCGCTTGGATTGCAAAGAGGGCCGCAAGTATGGTGGAGTGACGAGAGCCATTTTGGGGAGTTGGGGAGATTGTAAGGCGCTTGGATTGCAAAGAGGGCCGCAAGTATGGCGGAGTGGCGAGAGCCACATTGGGGAGATTGTGAGGCGCTTGGATTGCAAAGAGGGCCGCAAGTATGACGGTGTGACGAGAGCCACATTGGGAAGATTGTTAGGCGCTTGGATTGCACAGAGGGCCGCAAGTATGACGGTGTGACGAGAGCCACATTGGGGAGATTGTTAGGCGCTTGGATTGCAAACAGAGCCGCAAGTATGAAGGTGTGACGAGAGCCACATTGGGGAGAATGTTAGGCGTTTTGATTGCAAAGAGGGCCGCAAGTATGGTGGAGTGACGAGAGCCATATTGGGGAGTTGGGGAGATTGTAAGGCTCTTGGATTGCAAAGAGGGCCGCAAGTATGGCGGAGTGGCGAGAGCCACATTAGGGAGATGTTAGGCACTTGAATTGCAAAGAGGGCCGCAAGTTTGACGGTGTGACGAGAGCCACATTGGGGAGATTGTTAGGCGCTTGGATTGCCAAGAGGGCCGCAAGTATGGCGGATTGGCGAGAGCCACATCGGTGAGATTGTTAGGCGCTTGGATTACAAAGAGGGCCGCAAGAATGGCGGAGCGGCGAGGGCCACATTGGGGAGATTGTTAGGCGCTTGGATTGCAAAGAGGGCCGCAAGTATGACGGTGTGATGAGGGCCAAAAGGGGGGATTGTTAGGCGCTTGGATTGCAAAGAGGGCCGCAAGTTTGACGGAGTGGCGAGAGCCACATTAGGGAGATGTGAGGCACTTGGAATGCAAAGAGGGCCGCAAGTAAACGGAGTGACGAGAGCAACATTGGGAAGTTTGTTAGGCGCTTGGATTGCAAAGAGGGCCGCAAGAATGACGTAGTGGCGAGAGCCACATCGGGGAGATTGTTAGGCGCTTGGATTGCAAAGAGGGCCGCAAGTATGACGGTGTGACGAGAACCACATTGGGGAGATTGTTAGGCGCTTGGATTGCAAAGAGGGCCGCAAGTATGGCGGAGTGGCGAGAGCCACATTGGGGAGATTGTTAGGCGCTTGGATTACAATGAGGCCCGCAAGTATGACGGAGTGCCTAGAGCCACATTGGGGAGATGTTAGGCGTGTTGATTGCAAAGAGGGCCGCAAGTATGACGGAGTGGCGAGAGCAACACTGGGGAGATTGTTAGACGCTTGGATTGCAAAGAGGGCCACAAGTATGGCGGAGTGGCGAGAGCCACATCGGGGAGATTGTTAGGCGCTTGGATTACAAAGAGGGCCGCAAGTATGACGGAGTGCCGTGAGCCACATTGGGGAGATGTTAGGCGTTTTGATTGCAAAGAGTGCTTCAAGTATGACAAAGTGGCGAGAGCCTCACTGGGGAGATTGTTAGGCGCTTGGATTGCAAAGAGGGCCGCAAGAATGACGGAGTGGCGAGAGCCACATTGGGGAGATTGTTAGGCGCTTGGATTGCAAAGAGGGCCGCAAGTATGACGAAGTGGTGAGAGCAACACTGGGGAGATTGTTAGACGCTTGGATTGCCAAGAGGGCCGCAAGTATGGTGGAGTGGCGAGAGCCACATCGGTGAGATTGGTAGGCGCTTGGATTACAAAGAGGGCCACAAGTATGACGGAGTGCCGAGAGCGACACATGGGGAGATGTTAGGCGTTTTGATTGCAAAGAGGGCCGCAAGTATGACGGAGTGGCGAGAGCCACACTGGGGAGATTGTTAGGCGCTTGGATTCAAAAGAGGGCCGCAAGTATGACGGAGTGGCGAGAGCCACACTGGGGAGATTGTTAGGCGCTTGGATTGCAAAGAGGGCCGCAAGTATGACGGAGTGGCGAGAGCCACATTGAGGAGATTGTAAGGCGCTTTGATTGCAAAGAGGGCCGCAAGTATGACGAAGTGGCGAGAGCAACACTGGGGAGATTGTTAGACGCTTGGATTGCAAAGAGGGCCGCAAGTATGGCGGAGTGGCGAAAGCCACATCGGGAAGATTGTTAGGCGCTTGGATTACAAAGAGGGCCGCTAGGATGACGGAGTGGCGAGAGCCACATTGGGGAGATGTAAGGCACTTGGATTGCAAAGAGGGCCGCAAGTATGGTGGAGTGACGAGAGCCACATTGGGAAGGTTGTATGGCGCTTTGATTGCAAAGAGGGCCGCAAATATAGGTGAAGTGGCGAGAGCCACATTGGGGAGATTGTTAGGCGCTTGGATTGCAAAGAGGGCCGCAAGTATGACGCTGTGACGAGAGCCACATTGGGGAGATTGTTAGGCGCTTGGATTGCAAAGAGGGCCGCAAGTATGACGGTGTGACGAGAGCCACATTGGGGAGATTGTTAGGCGCTTGGATTGCAAAGAGGGCCGCAAGTATGGTGGAGTAACGAGAGCCATTTTGGGGAGTTGGGGAGATTGTAAGGCGCTTGGATTGCAAAGAGGGCCGCAAGTATGGCGAGGTGGCGAGAGCCACATTAGGGAGATGTTAGGCACTTGAATTGCAAAGAGAACCGCAAGTATGACGGTGTGACGAGAGCCACATTGGGGAGATTGTTAGGCGCTTGGATTGCCAAGAGGGCCGCAAGTATGGCGGAGTGGCGAGAGCCACATCGGTGAGATTGTTAGGCGCTTGGATTACAGAGGGCCACAAGTATGACGGAGTGCCGAGAGCCACATTGGGGAGATGTTAGGCGTTTTGATTGCAAAGAGGGCCGCAAGTATGACGGAGTGGCGAGAGCCACACTGGGGAGATTGTTAGGCGCTTGGATTGAAAACAGGGCCGCAAGTATGGCGGAGTGGCGAGAGCCACATCGGTGAGATTGTTAGGCTCTTCGATTACAAAGAGGGCCACAAGTATGACGGAGTGCCGAGAGCCACATTGGGGAGATGTTAGGCGTTTTGATTGCAAAGAGGGCCGCAAGTATGACGGAGTGGCGAGAGCCACACTGGGGAGATTGTTAGGCGCTTGGATTGAAAAGAGTGCCGCAAGTTTGACGGAGCGGCGAGAGCCACACTGGGGGGATTGTTAGGCGCTTGGATTGCAAAGAGGGCCGCAAGTATGACGGAGTGGCGAGAGCCACATCGGGGAGATTGTTTAGCGCTTGGATTACAAAGAGGGCCGCCAGTATGACGGAGTGGCGAGAGCAACACTGGGGAGATTGTTAGGCGCTTGGATTACAAAGAGGGCCGCTAGTATGACGGAGTGGCGAGAGCCACATTGGGGAGATGTTAGGCACTTGGATTGCAAAGAGGGCCGCAAGTATGGTGGAGTGACGAGAGCCACATTGGGGAGATTGTTAGGCGCTTGGATTGCAAAGAGGGCCGTTAGTATGACGGAGTGGCGAGAGCCACACTGGGGTGATTGTTAGGCGCTTGGATTGAAAAGAGGGCCGCAAGTATGACGGAGTGGCGAGAGCCACATCGGGGAGATTGTAAGGCGCTTGGATTGCAAAGAGGGCCGCAAGTATGACGGTTTAACGAGAGCCACATTGGGGAGATTGTAAGGCGCTTGGATTGCAAAGAGGGCCGCAAGTATGACGGAGTGGCGAGAGCAACACTGGGGAGATTGTTAGGCGCTTGGATTGCAAAGAGGGCCGCAAGTATGACGGAGTGGCGAGAGCCACACTGGGGAGATTGCTAGGCGCTTGGATTGAAAAGAGGGCCGCAAGTATGACGGAGTGGCGAGAGCCACATCGTCGAGATTGTTAGGCGCTCTTAATGCAAAGAGGGCCGCAAGTATGACGGAGTGGCGAGAGCCACATTGAGGAGATTGTTAGGCGCTTGGATTGCAAAGAGGGCCGCAAGTATGAAGGTGTGACGAGAGCCACATTGGGGAGATTGTTAGGCGTTTTGATTGCAAAGAGGGCCGCAAGTATGGTGGAGTGACGAGAGCCAAATTGGGGAGATGTAAGGCACTTGGAATGCAAAGAGGGCCGCAAGTATGACGGAGTGACGAGAGCCACATTGGGGAGTTTGTTAGTTGCTTGAATTGCAAAGAGGGCCGCAAGATCGGCGGAGTGGCGAGAGCCACATCGGGGAGATTGTTAGGCGCTTGGATTGCAAAGAGGGCCGCAAGTATGACGGTGTGACGAGAACCACATTGGGGAGATTGTTAGGCGCTTGGATTGCAAAGAGGGCCGCAAGTATGGCGGAGTGGCGAGAGCCACATTGGGGAGATTGTTAGGCGCTTGGATAACAAAGAGGGCCGCAAGTATGACGGAGTGCCGAGAGCCACATTGGGGAGATGTTAGGCGTTTTGATTGCAAAGAGGCCCGCAAGTATGACGGAGTGGCGAGAGCAACACTGGGGAGATTGTTAGACGCTTGGATTGCAAAGAGGGCCACAAGTATGGCGGAGTGGCGAGAGCCACATCGGGGAGATTGTTAGGCGCTTGGATTACAAAGAGGTTGCAAGTATGACGGAGTGCCGAGAGCCACATTGGGGAGATGTTAGGCGTTTTGATTGCAAAGAGGGCCGCAAGTATAACGGAGTTGCGAGAGCCACACTGGGGAGATTGTTAGGCGCTTGGATTGCAAAGAGGGCCGCAAGAATGACGGAGTGGCGAGAGCCACATTGGGGAGATTGTTAGGCGCTTAAATTGCAAAGAGGGCCGCAAGTATGACGGAGTGCCGAGAGCCACATTGGGGAGATGTTAGGCGTTTTGATTGCAAAGGGGGCCCGCTAGTATGACGGAGTGGCGAGAGCCATATTGGGGAGTTGGGGAGATTGTAAGGCCTTGGATTGCAAAGAGGGCCGCAAGTATGGTGGAGTGGCGAGAGCCACATAAGGGAGATTTTAGGCACTTGAATTGCAAAGAGGGCCGCAAGTATGACGGTGTGAGGAGAGCCACATTGGGGAGAATGTTAGCCGCTTGGATTGCCAAGAGGGCCGCAAGTATGGCGGAGTGGTGAGAGCCACATCAGTGAGATTGTTAGGCGCTTGGATTACAAAGAGGGCCATAAGTATGACGGAGTGCCGAGAGCCATATTGGGGAGATGTTAGGCGTTTTGATTGCAAATAGGGCCGCAAGTTTGACGGAGTGGCGAGAGCCACACTGGGGAGATTGTAAGGCGCTTGGATTGAAAAGAGGGCCTCAAGTATGACGGAGTGGCGAGAGCCACACTGGGGAGATTGTTAGGCGCTTGGATTGCAAAGAGGGCCGCAAGTATGGCGGAGTGGTGAGAGCCACATCAGTGAGATTGTTAGGCGCTTGGATTACAAAGAGGGCCATAAGTATGACGGAGTGCCGAGAGCCATATTGGGGAGATGTTAGGCGTTTTGATTGCAAATAGGGCCGCAAGTTTGACGGAGTGGCGAGAGCCACACTGGGGAGATTGTAAGGCGCTTGGATTGAAAAGAGGGCCGCAAGTATGACGGAGTGGCGAGAGCCACACTGGGGAGATTGTTAGGCGCTTGGATTGCAAAGAGGGCCGCAAGTATGACGGAGTGGCGAGAGCCACATCGGGGAGATTGTAAGGCGCTTGGATAACAAAGAGGGCCGCAAGTATGACGGAGTGGCGAGAGCAACACTGGGGACATTGTTGGACGCCTGGATTGCAAAGAGGGCCGCAAGTATGGCGGAGTGGCGAAAGCCACATCGGGGAGATTGTTAGGCGCTTGGATTACAAAGAGGGCCGCTAGTATGACGGAGTGGCGAGAGCCACATTGGGGAGATGTTAGGCACTTGGATTGCAAAGAGGGCCGCAAGTATGGTGGAGTGACGAGAGCCACATTGGTGAGATTGTAAGGCGCTTGGATTGCAAAGAAGGCCGCAAATATAGGTGGAGTGGCGAGAGCCACATTGGGGAGATTGTTAGGCGCTTGGATTGCAAAGAGGGCCGCAAGTATGACGGAGTGACGAGAGCCACATTGGGGAGATTGTTAGGCGCTTGGATTGCAAAGAGTATGGGCCGCAAGTATGGCGGAGTGACGAGAGCCACATTGGGGAGATTGTAAGGCACTTGGATTGCAAAGAGGGCCGCAAGTATGACGGAGTGGCGAGAGCCACACTGGGGAGATTGTTAGGCGCTTGGATTGAAAAGAGGGCCACAAGTATGACGGAGTGGCGAGAGCCACATTGGGGAGATTGTTAGGCGCTCTGATTGCAAAGAGGGCCGCAAGTATGACGGAGTGGCGAGAGCCACATTGGTGAGATTGTTAGGCGCTTGGATTGCAAAGAGGGCCGCAAGTACGACGGAGTGACGAGAGCCACATTGGGGAGCTTGTTAGGCGCTTGGATTGCAAAGAGGCCGCAAGTATGACGGAGTGGCGAAAGCCACACTGGGGAGATTGTTAGGCGCTTGGATTGCAAAGAGGCCGCAAGTACGACGGAGTGACGAGAGCCACATTGGGGAGCTTGTTAGGCGCTTGGATTGCAAAGAGGCCGCAAGTATGGCGGAGTGACGAGAGCCACATTGGGGAGATTGTTAGGCGCTTGGATTGCAAAGAGGCCGCAAGTATGACGGAGTGGCGAGAGCCACACTGGGGAGATTGTTAGGCACTTGGATTGCAAAGAGGGCCGCAAGTATGACGGAGTGGCGAGAGCCATATTGGGGAGATTGTGAGGCGCTTGGATTGCAAAGAGGGCCGCAAGTATGACGGTGTGACGAGAGCCACATTGGGGAGATTGTTAGGCGCTTGGATTGCAAAGAGGGCCGCAAGTATGACGGAGTGGCGAGAGCAACACTGGGGAGATTGTTAGGCGCTTGGATTGCAAAGAGGGCCGCAAGTATGACGGAGTGGCGAGAGCCACATCGGGGAGATTGTTAGGCGCTCTGATTGCAAAGAGGGCCGCAAGTATGACGGAGTGGCGAGAGCCACATTGGGGAGATTGTTAGGCGCTTGGATTGCAATGAGGGCCGCAAGTATGAAGGTGTGACGAGAGCCACATTGGGGAGATTGTTAGGCGTTTTGATTGCAAAGAGGGCCGCAAGTATGGTGGAGTGACGAGAGCCATATTGGGGAGATTGTTAGGCGCTTGGATTGCAAAGAGGGCCGCAAGTATGGCGGAGTGCCGAGAGCCACATCGGGGAGATTGTTTCGCGCTTGGATTGCAAAGAGGGCCGCAAGTTGACGGTGTGATGAGGGCCACATTGAAGAGATTGTTAGGCGCTTGGATTGCAAAGAGGGCCGCAAGTATGACGGAGTGGCGAGAGCCACCTTGGGGAGATTGTTAGGCGCTTGGATTGCAAAGAGGGCCGCAAGTATGACGGAGTGACGAGAGCCACATTGGGGAGATGTTAGGCGCTTGGATTGCAAAGAGGGCCGCAAGTATGACGGAGTGGCGAGCGCAACACTGGGGAGATTAAAAGACGCTTGGATTGCAAAGAGGGCCGCAAGTATGACGGAGTGACGAAAGCCACATTGGGGAGATGTTAGGCAATTGGATTGCAAAGAGGGCCGCAAGTATGGTGGAGTGCCGAGAGCCACATTGGGGAGATTGTTAGGCGCTTGGTTTGCAAAGAGGGCCGCAAGTATGACGGTGTGATGAGAGCCACATTGGAGAGATTGTTAGGCGCTTGGATTGCAAAGAGGGCCGCAAGTATGACGGAGTGACGAGAGCCACATTTGGGAGATTGTAAGGCGCTTGGATTGCAGGCGTTTTGATTGCAAAGAGGGCCGCAAGTATGACGGAGTGGCGAGAGCCACACTGGGAGATTGTAAGGCGCTCTGATTGCAAAGAGGGCCGCAAGTATGGCGGTTTGACGAGAGCAACATTGGAGAGATTGTTAGGCGCTTTGATTGCAAAGAGGGCCGCAAGTATGACGGAGTGACGAGAACCACATTGGGGAGATCGTTAGGCGCTTGGATTGCAAAAAGGGCCGCAAGTATGACGGTGTGCCGAGAGCCACATTGGGGAGATTGTTAGGCGCTTGGATTGCAAAGAGGGCCGCAAGTATGACGGAGTGGCGAGAGAAACACTGGGGAGATTGTTAGACGCTTGAATTGCAAAGAGGGCCGCAAGTATGGCGGAGTGGCGAGAGCCACATCGGGGAGATTGTTAGGCGCTTGGATTACAAAGAGGGCCGCAAGTATGACTGAGTGGCGTGAGCCACATTGGGGAGATGTTAGGCACTTGGATTGCAAAGAGGGCGCAAGTATGGTGGAATGCCGAGAGCCACATTGGGGAGATTGTTAGTCGCTTGGTTTGCAAAGAGGGCCGCAAGTATGACGGTGTGATAAGAGCCACATTGGGGAGATTGTTACGCGCTTGAATTGCAAAGAGGGCCGCAAGTATGGTGGAGTGGCGAGAGCCACATTAGGGAGATGTGAGGCACTTTGATTGCAAAGAGGGCCGCAAGTATGGTGGAGTGCCGAGAGCCACATTGGGGAGATTGTTAGGCATTTGGATTGCAAAGAGGGCCGCAAGTATGACGGTGTGGCGAGAGCCACATCGGGAGATTGTTAGGCGCTTGGATTGCAAAGACGGCCGCAAGTATGACGGTGTGACGAGAGCCACATTGGGGAAATTGTTAGGCACTTGGATTGCAAAGAGGGCCGCAAGTATAGCGGAGCGACGAGAGCCACATTTGGGAGATTGTTAGGCGCTTGGATTGCAAAGAGGGCCGCAAGTATGGTGTAGTGACGAGAGCCACATCAGGGAGATTGTTAGGCGTTTGGATTGCAAAGAGGGATGCAAGTATGACGGAGTGGCGAGAGCTACACTGGAGAAATTGTTAGGCGTTTTGATTGCAAAGAGGGCCGCAAGTATGACGGAGTGGCGAGAGCCACACTGGGGAGATTGTTAGGCGCTTGGATTGCAAAGAGGGCCGCAAGTATGACGGAGTTGCGAGAGCCACATCGGGGAGTTTGTTAGGCGCTTGGATTACAAAGAGAGCCATATTGGGGAGATTGTTAGGCGCTTGGATTGAACAGAGGGCCGCAAGTATGACAGAGTGGCGAGAGCCACATTGGGGAGATTGTTAGGCGCTTGGTTTGCAAAGAGGCCCGCAAGTATGACGGTGTGATGAGAGCCACATTGGGGAGATGTTAGGCGTTTTGATTGCAAAGAGGGCCGCAAGTATGACGGAGTGGCGAGAGCCACACTGGGGAGATTGTTAGGCGCTTGGATTGCAAAGAGGGCCGCAAGTATGACGGAGTTGCGAGAGCCACTTTAAGGAGATTGTAAGGCGCTTGGATTGCAAAGAGGGCCGCAAGTATGGCGGAGTGGCGAGAGCCATATTGGGGAGATTGTTATGCGCTTGGATTGCAAAGAGGGCCGCAAGTATGACGGAGTGACGAGAGCCACATAAGGGAGATTGTTAGGCGCTTGGATTGCAAAGAGCAATCCGCTACGTGCGAGCAGTTTCCCAATGAACACTGTGGTTTCGATCAGCTTTAAAGCAAAAGCACGAGCGGTAAGTCCCATGAAATCAACATTATTATGCAATATTTGCAACGAGATGTGAGTTTGTAAGCGTGGAAAGTAAATACATTAATTAGACTTATCGTAATATATGGATTCCCATGGCTAGATCTGATAAATCATCGTATAAACGCTTGCAACGATTAAGGTTGTGTTTGTAATTCGTCATTTAGATCCAAATTGGCTAGAGTACTTCACTACAGCATAAACAGGAAACTCGTGCAGTGCATCGAGGTATGTGTTGACACTATGTCTGATGGCTGACGTTTAGAGCTAATCTACCCGCTCTGGTCGTTTTTTTTTTTTATATCCACATAAAGTATAAGTTGCAAAGGCTTTTAATGAAATTTAATCGTCTTGATTAGCCAAGTTGCAAAAATATGAGACGTTAAGCCCAAATAGCAATCATGAAATGTAAAAAACAAAACTTTTGGACAACCCATCCCTCAATGTTACGTTTTACATTCGCGTTACGGAGGCATTCTATTAGCGAGAAAAAAGGAAGGGTGAAAGTTCATATTTTTCATATTATAAATACACCTTAGTCTGTATGATATGGAGTTTGGAAAACACAACTTCAACAGGGTTATCGGTGAACGAATTGTTTCTGGAACCGGTACAATAGATTACTTTATATATCGGCACACGAAAATATTCGTATACCAAACGCTAAACAATATAATAAATAGTTTATTCTTACTGCAAAACATAAACAATTAGGTATATTGAAGGTTAAAGCAATATGAACATTCACACTTCCATTTTACTCGAGAAATGATGAGATCATTCCGTAATGTGAAGGTTTTACCTACTATTTATGAAATTCGTTTTACAAATGTTCATTTTTCACTTTTGGAAGTTGCATATTATGAAGCCGCATTGAATTAATAATACCAACAATAAAATTAAAATAGAATAAAACGAAGGTAAATTATACTAGTATTTGCTGACAGCATAATGACAAGCACGTGTAAATGGCGATATAAATAAAATGAAATATAAATAGTTAATGCAGGCGTACGTGAGCACAATACATGTTGACGTTTCATTGTTTCAACTTAAACCCAACCTAACCTGTGTTATTACATCACAACACGTGATACAGAACACACACATACACATACACACACAATGGAAGTCTCATCTCGCACTTCGAGATCTAAGGTCACTGATGACGGACGTATGACGGAGTGACGAGAGCCACATTGGGGAGTTTGTTAGGCGCTTGGATTGCAAAGGGGCCGCAAGTATGGCGGAGTGGCGAGAGCCACATCGGGGAGATTGTTAGGCGCTTGGATTGCAAAGAGGGCCGCAAGTATGACGGAGTGGCGAGAGCCACATTGGGGAGATGTTAGGCACTTGGATTGCAAAGAGGGCCGCAAGTATGGTGGAGTGACGGGAGCCACATTGGGGAGATTGTTAGGCGCTTGGATTGCAAAGAGGGCCGCAAGTATGACGGTGTGACGAGAGCCACATTGGGGAGATTGTTAGGCGCTTGGATTGAAAAGAGGGCCGCAAGTATGACGGAGTGACGAGAGCCACATTGGGGAGATTGTTAGGCGCTTGGATTACAAAGAGGGCCGCAAGTATGACGGAGTGCCGAAAGCCACATTGGGGAGATGTAAGGCGTTTTGATTGCAAAGAGGGCCGCAAGTATGACGGAGTGACGAGAGCCACACTTGGGAGATTGTCAGGCGTTTGGATTGAAAAAAGGGCCGCAAGTATGACGGAGTATCGAGAGCAACACTGGGGAGATTGTTAGGCGCTTTAATTGCAAAGAGGGCCGCAAGTATGACGGTGTGATGAGGGCCACATTCGGGAGATTGTTAGGCGCTTGGATTGCAAAGAGGGCCGCAAATATGACGGTGTGACGAGAGCCACATTGGGGAGATTGTTAGGCGCTTGGATTGCAAAGAGGGCCGCAAGTATGACGGAGTGGCGAGATTAACACTGGGGAGATTGTTAGGCGCTTGGATTGCAAAGAGGGCCGCAAATATAGGTGGAGTGACGAGAGCCACATTGGGGAGATTGTTAGGCGCTTGGATTGCAAAGAGGGCCGCAAGTATGACGGAGTGGGGAGTTTCCTGTTCCCACATTAGGGAGATGTAAGGCACTTGGAATGCAAAGAGGGCCATAAGTATGACGGAGTGCCGAGAGCCACATTGGGGAGATGTAAGGCGTTTTGATTGCAAAGAGGGCCGCAAGTATGACGGAGTGGCGAGAGCCACACTGGGGAGATTGTAAGGCGCTTGGATTGAAAAGAGGGCCGCAAGTATGACGGTGTGATGAGAGCCACATTGGGGAGATGTTAGGCGTTTTGATTGCAAAGAGGGCCGCAAGTATGACGGTGTGACGAGAGCCACATTGGGGAGATTGTTAGGCGCTTGGATTGCAAAGAGGGCCGCAAGTATGACGGAGTGACGAGAGCCACATTGGGGAGATTGTTAGGCGCTTGGATTGAAAAGAGGGCCGCAAGTATGACGGTGTGACGAGAGCCACATTGGGGAGATTGTAAGGCGCTTGGATTGCAAAGAGGGCCGCAAGTATGACGGTGTGACGAGAACCACATTGGGGAGATTGTTAGGCGCTTGGATTGCCAAAAGGGCCGCAAGTATGGCGGAGTGGCGAGAGCCACATCGGTGAGATATTAAGGCGCTTGGATTACAAAGAGGGCCGCAAGTATGACGGAGTGCCGAGAGCCACATTGGGGAGATGTTAGGCATTTTGATTGCAAAGAGGGCCGCAAGTATGACGGAGTGGCGAGAGCCACACTGGGGAGATTGTTAGGCGCTTGGATTGAAAAAAAGGCTGCAAGTATGACGGAGTGGCGAGAGCCACACTGGGGAGATTGTTAGGCGCTTGGATTGCAAAGAGAGCCGCAAGTATGACGGAGTGGCGAAAGCCACATCGGGGAGTTTGTTAGGCGCTTGGATCACAAAGAGAGCCATATTGGGGAAATTGTTAGGCGCTTGGATTGCAAAGAGGGCCGCAAGTATGACGGAGTGGCGAGAGCCACTTTAGGGAGATTGTTAGGCGCTTGGATTGCAAAGAGGGCCGCAAGTATGGCGGAGTGGCGAGAGCCATATTGGGGAGATTGTTATGCGCTTGGATTGCAAAGAGGGCCGCAAGTATGACGGAGTGCCGAGAGCCACATAAGGGAGATTGTTAGGCGCTTGGATTGCTAAGAGGGCCGCAAGTATGGCGGAGTGGCGAGAGCCACATTAGGGAGATGTAAGACACTTGGATTGCAAAGAGGGCCGCAAGTATGACTGAGTGACGAGAGCCACATTGGGAAGTTTGTTAGGCGCTTGGATTGCAAAGAGGGCCGCAAGTATGGCGGAGTGGCGAGAGCCACATTAGGGAGATTTTAGGCACTTGGATTGCAAAGAGGGCTGCAAGTATGGTGGAGTGACGAGAGCCACATTGGGGAGATTGTTAGATGCTTGTATTGCAAAGAGGGCCGCAAGTATGACGGAGTGGCGAGAGCCACATTGGGAAGATTGTAAGGCGCTTGGATTGCAAAGAGGGCCGCAAGTATGACGGAGTAGCGAGAGCCACATTAGGGAGATGTAAGGCACTTGGAATGCAAAGAGGGCCGCAAGTATGACGGAGTGACGAGAGCCACATTGGGGAGATTGTTAGGCGCTTGGATTGAAAAGAGGGCCGCAAGTATGACGGAGTAGCGAGAGCCACATTAGGGAGATGTTAGGCACTTGGATTGCAAAGAGGGCCGCAAGTATGGTGGAGTGCCGAGAGCCACATAGGGGAGATTGGTAGGCGCTTGGTTTGCAAAGAGGGCCGCAAGTATGACGGTGTGATGAGAGCCACATTGGGGAGATGTTAGGCGTTTTGATTGCAAAAAGGGCCGCAAGTATGACGGTGTGACGAGAGCCACATTGGGGAGATTGTTAGGCGCTTGGATTGCAAAGAGGGCCGCAAGTATGACGGAGTGACGAGAGCCACATTGGGGAGATTGTTAGGCGCTTGGATTGCAAAGAGGGCCGCAAGTATGACGGTGTGATGAGGGCCACATTCGGGAGATTGTTAGGCGCTTGGATTGCAAAGAGGGCCGCAAATATGACGGTGTGACGAGAGCCACATTGGGGAGATTGTAAGGCGCTTGGATTGCAAAGAGGGCCGCAAGTATGACGGAGTGGCGAGATTAACACTGGGGAGATTGTTAGGCGCTTGGATTGCAAAGAGGGCCGCAAATATAGGTGGAGTGACGAGAGCCACATTGGGGAGATTGTTAGGCGCTTGGATTGCAAAGAGGGCCGCAAGTATGACGGAGTGGGGAGTTTCCTGTTCCCACATTAGGGAGATGTTAGGCACTTGGAATGCAAAGAGGGCCATAAGTATGACGGAGTGCCGAGAGCCACATTGGGGAGATGTTAGGCGTTTTGATTGCAAAGAGGGCCGCAAGTATGACGGAGTGGCGAGAGCCACACTGGGGAGATTGTTAGGCGCTTGGATTGAAAAGAGGGCCGCAAGTATGACGGTGTGATGAGAGCCACATTGGGGAGATGTTAGGCGTTTTGATTGCAAAGAGGGCCGCAAGTATGACGGTGTGACGAGAGCCACATTGGGGAGATTGTTAGGCGCTTGGATTGCAAAGAGGGCCGCAAGTATGACGGAGTGACGAGAGCCACACTGGGGAGATTGTTAGGCGCTTGGATTGCAAAGAGGGCCGCAAGTATGACGGAGTGGCGAGAGCCACATCGGGGAGTTTGTTAGGCGCTTGGATTACAAAGAGAGCCATATTGGGGAGATTGTTAGGCGCTTGAATTGCAAAGAGGGCCGCAAGTATGACGGAGTGGCGAGAGCCACTTTAGGGAGATTGTTAGGCGCTTGGATTGCAAAGAGGGCCGCAAGTATGGCGGAGTGGCGAGAGCCATATTGGGGAGATTGTTATGCGCTTGGATTGCAAAGAGGGCCGCAAGTATGACGGAGTGACGAGAGCCACATAAGGGAGATTGTTAGGCGCTTGGATTGCAAAGAGCAATCCGCTACGTGCGAGCAGTTTCCCAATGAACACTGTGGTTTCGATCAGCTTCAAAGCAAAAGCACGAGCGGTTAGTCCCATAAAATCAACATAATTATGCAATATTTGCAACGAGATGTGAGTTTGTAAGCGTGGAAAGTAAATACATTAATTAGACTTATCGTAATATATGGATTCCCATGGCTAGATCTGATAAATCATCGTATAAACGCTTGCAACGATTTAGGTTGTGTTTGTAATTCGTCATTTAGATCCTAATTGGCTAGAGTACTTCACTACAGCATAAACAGGAAACTCGTGCAGTGCATCGAGGTATGTGTTGACACTATGTCTGATGGCTGACGTTTAGAGCTAATCTACCCGCTCTGGTCGTTTTTTTTTTATATCCACATAAAGTATATGTTGCAAAGGCTTTTAATGAAATTTAATCGTCTTGATTAGCCAAGTTGCAAAAAAATGAGACGTTAAGCCCAAATAGCAATCATGAAATGTAAAAAACAAAACTTTTGGACAACCCATCCCTCAATAATACGTTTTACATTCGCGTTATGGAGGCATTCTATTAGCGAGAAAAAAGAAAGGGTGAAAGTTCATATTTTTCATATTATAAATACACCTTAGTCTATATGATATGGAGTTTGGAAAACACAACTTCAACAGGGTTATCGGTGAACGAATTGTTTCTGGAACCGGTACAATAGATTACTTTATATATCGGCACACGAAAATATTCGTATACCAAACGCTGATCAATATAATAAATAGTTTATTCTTACTGCAAAACATAAACAATTAGGTATATTGAAGGTTAAAGCAATATGAACATTCACACTTCCATTTTACTCGAGAAATGATGAGATCATTCCGTAATGTGAAGGTTTCACCTACTATTTATGAAATTCGTTTTACAAATGTTCATTTTTCACTTTTGGAAGTTGCATATTATGAAGCCGCATTGAATTAATAATACCAACAATAAAATTAAAATAGAATGAAACGAAGGTAAATTATACTAGTATTTGCTGACAGCATAATGACAAGCACGTGTAAATGGCGATATAAATAAAATGAAATATAAATAGTTAATGCAGGCGTACGTGAGCACAATACATGTTGACGTTTCATTGTTTCAACTTAAACCCAACCTAACCAGTGTTATTACATCACAACACGTGATACAGAACACACACATACACATACACACACAATGGAAGTCTCATTTCGCACTTCGAGATCTAAGGTCACTGATGACGGACGTATGACGGAGTGACGAGAGCCACATTGGGGAGTTTGTTAGGCGCTTGGATTGCAAAGGGGCCGCAAGTATGGCGGAGTGGCGAGAGCCACATCGGGGAGATTGTTAGGCGCTTGGATTGCAAAAAGGGCCGCAAGTATGACGGAGTGGCGAGAGCCACATTGGGGAGATGTTAGGCACTTGGATTGCAAAGAGGGCCGCAAGTATGGTGGAGTGACGGGAGCCACATTGGGGAGATTGTTAGGCGCTTGGATTGCAAAGAGGGCAGCAAGTATGACGGTGTGACGAGAGCCACATCGGGGAGATTGTTAGGTGCTTGGATTGCAAAGAGGGCCGCAAGTATGACGGAGTGACGAGAGCCACATTGGGGAGATTGTTAGGCGCTTGGATTGCAAAGAGTATGGGCCGCAAGTATGGCGGAGTGACGAGAGCCACATTGGGGAGATTGTTTGGCGCTTGGATTGCAAAGAGGGCCGCAAGTATGATGGAGTGGCGAGAGCCACACTGGGGAGATTGTTAGGCGCTTGGATTGAAAAGAGGGCCGCAAGTATGACGGAGTGGCGAAAGCCACACTGGGGAGATTGTTAGGCGCTTTAATTGCAAAGATGGCCGCAAATATGGCGGTGTGACGAGAGCCACATTGGGGAGATTGTAAGGCGCTTGGATTGCAAAGAGGGCCGCAAGTATGACGGACTGGCGAGAGCAACACTGGGGAGATTGTTAGGCGCTTGGATTGCAAAGAGGGCCGCAAATATAGGTGGAGTGACGAGAGCCACATTGGGGAGATTGTTAGGCGCTAGGATTGCAAAGAGGGCCGCAAGTATGACGGAGTGGGGAGAGCCACATTAAGGAGATGTAAGGCACTTGAAATGCAAAGAGGGCCGCAAGTATGACGGAGTGACGAGAGCCACATTGGGGAAATTGTTAGGCGCTTGGATTGCAAAGAGGGCCGCAAGTATGACGGTGTGACGAGAGCTTCATTGGGGAGATTGTTAGGCGCTTGGATTGAAAAGAGGGCCGCAAGTATGACGGAGTGACGAGAGCCACATTGGGGAGATTGTTAGGCGCTTGGATTACAAAGAGGGCCGCAAGTATGACGGAGTGCCGAGAGCCACATTGGGGAGATGTTAGGCGTTTTGATTGCAAAGAGGGCCGCAAGTATGACGGAGTGACGAGAGCCACACTTGGGAGATTGTTAGGCGTTTGGATTGAAAAGAGGGCCGCAAGTATGACGGAGTATCGAAAGCCACACTGGGGAGATTGTTAGGCGCTTTGATTGCAAAGAGGGCCGCAAGTATGACGGTGTGATGAGGGCCACATTCGGGAGATTGTTAGGCGCTTGGATTGCAAAGAGGGCCGCAAATATGACGGTGTGACAAGAGCAACATTGGGGAGATTGTTAGGCGCTTGGATTGCAAAGAGGGCCGCAAGTATGACGGAGTGGGGAGTTTCCTGTTCCCACATTAGGGAGATGTAAGGCACTTGGAATGCAAAGAGGGCCACAAGTATGACGGAGTGCCGAGAGCCACATTGGGGAGATATTAGGCGTTTTGATTGCAAAGAGGGCCGCAAGTATGACGGAGTGGCGAGAGCCACACTGGGGAGATTGTTAGGCGCTTGGATTGAAAAGAGGGCCGCAAGTATGACGGTGTGATGAGAGCCACATTGGGGAGATGTTAGGCGTTTTGATTGCAAAGAGGGCCGCAAGTATGACGGTGTGACGAGAGCCACATTGGGGAGATTGTTAGGCGCTTGGATTGCAAAGAGGGCCGCAAGTATGACGGAATGACGAGAGCCAAAATTGGGGAGATTGTTAGGCACTTGGATTGAAAAGAGGGCCGCAAGTATGACGGAGTGACGAGAGCCACATTGGGGAGTTTGTTAGGCGCTTGGATTGCAAAGAGGGCCGCAAGTATGGCGGAGTGGTGAGAGACACATTAGGGAGATGTTAGGCACTTGGATTGCAAAGAGGGCCGCAAGTATGGCGGAGTGGCGAGAGCTACATAAGGGAGATTGTTAGGCGCTTGGATTGCAAAGAGGGCCGCAAGTATGGTGGAGTGACCAGAGCCACATTGGGGAGATTGTTAGACGCTTGTATTGCAAAGAGGGCCGCAAGTATGACGGTGTGACGAGAGCCACATTGGGAAGATTGTAAGGCGCTTGGATTGCAAAGAGGGCCGCAAGTATGACGGAGTAGCGAGAGCCACATTAGGGAGATGTAAGGCACTTGGAATGCAAAGAGGGCCGCAAGTATGACGGAAGGACGAGAGCCACATTGGGGAGTTTGTTAGACGCTTGGATTGCAAAGAGGGCCGCAAGTATGGCGGAGTGGCCAGAGCCACATCGGGGAGATTGTCAGACGCTTGGATTGCAAAGAGGGCCGCAAGTATGACGGTGTGACGAGAGCCACATTGGGGAGATTGTTAGGCGCTTGGATTGCAAAGAGGGCCGCAAGTATGACGGAGTGGCGAGAGCAACACTGGGGAGATTAATAGACGCTTGGATTGCAAAGAGGGCCGCAAGTATGGCGGAGAGGCGAGAGTTACATCGGGGAGATTGTTAGGCGCTTGGATTGCAAAGAGGGCCGCAAGTATGACGGAGTGACGAGAGCCACATTGGGGAGATTGTTAGGCGTTTTGATTGCAAAGAGGGCCGCAAGTATGGTGGAGTGACGAGAGCCACATTGGGGAGATTGTTAGACGCTTGGATTGCAAAGAGGGCCGCAAGTATGGCGGAGTGGCGAAAGCCACATCGGGGAGATTGTTAGGCGCTTGGATTACAAAGAGGGCCGCAAGTATGACGGAGTGGCGAGAGCCACATTGGGGAGATGTTAGGCACTTGGATTTGCAAAGAGGGCCGCAAGTATGGTTGAGAGACGAGAGCCACATTGGGGAGATTGTTAGGCGCTTGGATTGCAAAGAGGGCCGCAAATATAGGTGGAGTGTCGAGAGCCACATTGGGGGGATTGTTAGGCGCTTGGATTGCAAAGAGGGCCGCAAGTATGACGGTGTGACAGAATGCCTCCGTAACGCGAATGTAAAACGTAACATTGAGGGATGGGTTGTCCAAAAGTTTTGTTTTTTACATTTCATGATTGCTATTTGGGCTTAACGTCTCATATTTTTGCAACTTGGCTAATCAAGACGATTAAATTTCATTAAAAGCCTTTGCAACTTATACTTTATGTGGATATAAAAAAAAAACGACCAGAGCGGGTAGATTAGCACTAAACGTCAGCCATCAGACATAGTGTCAACACATACCTCGATAAACTGCACGAGTTTCCTGTTTATGCTGTAGTGAAGTACTCTAGCCAATTAGGATCTAAATGACGAATTACAAACACAACCTAAATCGTTGCAAGCGTTTATACGATGATTTATCAGATCTAGCCATGGGAATCCATATATTATTACGATAAGTCTAATTAATGTATTTACTTTCCACGCTTACAAACTCACATCTCGTTGCAAATATTGCATAATTATGTTGATTTTATGGGACTTACCGCTCGTGCTTTTGCTTTGAAGCTGATCGAAACCACAGTGTTCATTGGGAAACTGCTCGCACGTAGCGGATCCCTGTTGTACTGCAATATGTTCAATGTTGCACCCTGGGGGGGATATGTTGTTAGGCATAGGCTATGTATTATGTCAGTATGAAAATATCTTTACATTTCGTCAAAGCTGTTCTCAACGTCTATAAAAATACGCTAAATTATTGTAATTCATGGCATATGAAAAATTAATTAACACTGTTTTTTTTCATCAAAAATGTTTGCTAAAACGATATCGTTGAAGAAGAATCATCACAGAAAACAATAATAGCATGTGTTTGTATGTGAGCCCTATATCTGAGATACAGCGAGAGTTCTTTACGACTCCTGACCAATACTTCGTCTACTACGACGTGAAGAGTGAGCAAAATCTACGTCACGATGGGCGGCTGCGCGCGCACCACTAAAACCTTGTGCATAAAATAATGTATTATTAACTCCTGCAACAAGTGAGCAACTGCCAGTTTTCGCTATAAATCGGTACCAAATGTAACGTATTTTACAACGTTGGCAAAACTCAGTGTGTGATGCTCATTTAGGATTCTTATTGATGACGGTATTTATTGGTTTTACCAAGAGCCGTTTAACATGGTAAAACTTTCCGATCAAGAAATTGAAGCAATATCGTCCAACTTTTTAATCAATTATTTCCGTGAGGACTTTCCAGATTTTAAATTTCAATATTGAAATCAACTAGCTGAAAGGAAAGTATGGCCGTGAAAAGCACATTTTGACTTAACATTCACCGCTCATGCATATAATTTTAGTAATATAATTTAGGGTGTTTATTTCTGATGGCGTTTAATAAGGTACTGGCTTCTTCACCTCAACATTATCTCAAACGTATGTATTAATCCTTGACGATGTTTATTGCTGACGGCGTTTAAAAAGGTACTGGCTTCTTCACCTCAACATTATCTTAAACGTATGTATACATCCTTGACGATGTTTGTCTCATGTTGCAGCTCCGAAAAAGACGATCCTGAAGTCAGTGAGCGGGAGATTCAAGTCCGGAGAGTTCTCAGCGATCCTGGGGCCGTCTGGGGCCGGGAAGAGCAGCTTGCTCAACGTATTGTCCGGCTACAGGTTTAGCACATTGCAACCTTGGGTATGCTGACGTCATAGATGAGTGAGGCATTACCCAACCAAATGCCAGTGTGTGAAAATGCCGCCCGCTGATTGGCTCCGACTCACTCATCCATGACGTCAGCATTCATAAGGTTACTGCGGAACAACTTGACTAGCCCCACACGTAACTAGTCTCATGCTGACCTCAGATCCTTATATAGCGTTTCATGCACGCTGTTTCAACGAAAGTCAACATATTTCTGGCGTTAAATTGGGTAAAGGTACAGTGGAGTTCCGCGGGAGTTTACTCCAACCTTTTAGGTAGTTTTCTTGGTACACCCCTAGAGCAAAGTCCAGTCGAGCAATTATCTCCATTCAAACTCGAGCAAAGGACGAGGAATTCAGATGACTGAATATAATAATGTGTTACTTGTTCCTCTCCATTAGACAGGTATTTGGTAATTCCCAGGTATAATGCACTTGTTTACTGCTGTTTTTTTTACTTTGAGATATACTCAATAATTAGAGTTAAATTCGATTTAATTCAAATTTGCACATCTTTCTCATACAGATTACTTTTTTGATTTCATGTCTACGACAAAAATTGACAATTTACGCCGTGGAATGAAACGATTGAATTAATAATACTTTATTGAACATATAGATAAATCATATTTTTTGCAACACTTCAATACGAACAGAAATTCCTGAGTATAATAACTCTTAACTTTCCCAAGATAAATTAATAATATTTAAAGATAACATAAAGGTTGTGGAAAAAGAACAAAAACATGTATAGTGTGTTGGGGAAAAAAGTTGAAAAAAAAAAACCACTGGTTCGGACACTCACACACAGCAACAAGCGCTGTGAAAAATGTGTATTAATGAAAACGTCCTTTTCTCATACGCAGGGGATAACTTGACTCTGTTCGTATGTTTTCTTTTAACTAATAATAACTTAATAATAACAAAAAAAAAAGGAAAAATAACAATTAAAAGAGACTTTTCCGTCATATTATAAAAGTATGTCTTTAGGTAACTTATGTTTATATCGATAAGGTAGGGTTAAAAAACTGTATTGACCTAGCCCTGAAATTAAAGAATTTGAATTATTGTTGTTGCAAGCTGTATAGAAGTTGACAGTGAGGTTAAAAACAAAGTCGAACATAAGTGGCAACTTAAAGTAGTCATGGAGAGCTGAGATGCACTTGCGTTTTGGAATATTCCCTATCATTCTGAGGCATTTATTTTGGACAGTCTGAATTTTCTTAAAATTTGTTGCACACGTCGAACTCCACACGGGGGCAGCGTACGTCATAATCGGCCGGATCACCATGGTGTAGAGGAGACGTTTGTTTGTTAAGCTGAGTTTGCTCGTTTTATTGAGGAGCGGGTAGAGGCTAGACATGGAGGCGTAGGCTTGCTGCATCTTGCTGTTCACATGATGAGTAAATGTTAATTTTAAATCAAGATAAACTCCGAGATATTTAACAAAACTGGACCACTGAATAGGGTTTCCATTGACAGTCACTTCCGGTTTATGGGAATGAAACGATTAAATACATTAGTAAGAGCTCGTAAATGGCGTTGTTTTTGTCCTACAGACAAAAATAAGAAAACAATACACTGTATATAGTACATCTGCGGTAATGATATTATATCAATTAGCCTAGTTACTGAAACAGGTAAATTTGTAGTAACATGTAGGCCTAGTAATATAGCAATTTTCATATCTTCGTTCAATGCAATGAGTATTAAAGAAGCATTTTGGAATGATGCACTTTTTTTATTTGCGATTTTGATATTGTTTTTAAAAATGTTCAGACGTATCTCAGTTTTAAATCGACACGTCGTCAATATAGATAATCTGCAATGTTCGTAACTTCACGGGGTTAAAAGATTTTAAGGGGAGATTGTTGGGCGTTTGTATTGCAAAAAGGGCCGCAAGTATGACGGAGTGGCGAGAGCCACATTAAGGAGATGTTAGGCGTTTTGATTGCAAAGAGGGCCGCAAAAATGACGGAGTGGCGAGAGCCACACTGGGGAGATTGTTAGGCGCTTGGATTGAAAAGAGGGCCGCAAGTATGACGGAGTGGCGAGAGCCACATTGGGGAGATGTTAGGCACTTGGATTGCAAAAAGGGCCGCAAGTATTGTGGAGTGCCGAGAGCCACATTGGGGAGATTGTTAGGCGCTTGGTTTGCAAAGAGGGCCGCAAGTATGACGGTGTGATGACAGCCACATTGGGGAGATGTTAGGCGTTTTGATTGCAAAGAGGGCCGCAAGTATGACGGTGTGACGAGAGCCACATTGGGGAGATTGTTAGGCGCTTGGATTGCAAAGAGGGCCGCAAGTATGACGGAGTGACGAGAGCCACATTGGGGAGATTGTTAGGCGCTTGGATTGAAAAGAGGGCCGCAAGTATGACGGTGTGACGAGAGCCACATTGGGGAGATTGTAAGGCGCTTGGATTGCAAAGAGGGCCGCAAGTATGACGGTGTGACGAGAACCACATTGGGGAGATTAATAGGCGCTTGGATTGCCAAAAAGGCCGCAAGTATGGCGGAGTGGCGAGAGCCACATCGGTGAGATTGTAAGGCGCTTGGATTACAAAGAGGGCCACAAGTATGACGGAGTGCCGAGAGCCACATTGGGGAGATGTTAGGCATTTTGATTGCAAAGAGGGCCGCAAGTATGACGGATTGGCGAGAGCCACACTGGGGAGATTGTTAGGCGCTTGGATTGCAAAGAGGGCCGCAAGTTTGACGGAGTGGCGAGAGCCACATCAGGGAGTTTGTTAGGCGCTTGGATCACAAAGAGAGCCATATTGGGGAAATTGTTAGGCGCTTGGATTGCAAAGAGGGCCGCAAGTATGACGGAGTGGCGAGAGCCACTTTAGGGAGATTGTTAGGCGCTTGGATTGCAAAGAGGGCCGCAAGTATGGCGGAGTGCGAGAGCCATATTTGGGAGATTGTTATGCGCTTGGATTGCAAAGAGGGCCGCAAGTATGGCGGAGTGGTGAGAGACACATTAGGGAGATGTTAGGCACTTGGATTGCAAAGAGGGCCGCAAGAATGGTGGAGTGACGAGAGCCACATTGGGGAGATTGTTAGACGCTTGTATTGCAAAGAGGGCCGCAAGTATGACGGAGTGGCGAGAGCCACATAAGGGAGATTGTTAGGCGCTTGGATTACAAAGAGGGCCGCAAGTATGGCGGAGTGGCGAGAGCTACATAAGGGAGATTGTTAGGCGCTTGGATTGCAAAGAGGGCCGCAAGTATGGTGGAGTGACCAGAGCCACATTGGGGAGATTGTTAGACGCTTGTATTGCAAAGAGGGCCGCAAGTATGACGGTGTGACGAGAGCCACATTGGGAAGATTGTTAGGCGCTTGGATTGCAAAGAGGGCCGCAAGTATGACGGAGTAGCGAGAGCCACAATAGGGAGATGTAAGGCACTTGGAATGCAAAGAGGGCCGCAAGTATGACGGAGGGACGAGAGCCACATTGGGGAGTTTGTTAGGCGCTTGGATTGCAAAGAGGGCCGCAAGTATGGCGGAGTGGCGAGAGCCACATCGGGGAGATTGTTAGACGCTTGGATTGCAAAGAGGGCCGCAAGTATAACGGTGTGACGAGAGCCACATTGGGGAGATTGTTAGGCGCTTGGATTGCAAAGAGGGCCGCAAGTATGACGGAGTGGCGAGAGCAACACTGGGGAGATTAATAGACGCTTGGATTGCAAAGAGGGCCGCAAGTATGGCGGAGTGGCGAGAGCCACATCGGGGAGATTGTTATGCGCTTGGATTGCAAAGAGGGCCGCAAGTTTGACGGTGTGCCGAGACCCACATTGGGGAGATTGTTTGGCGCTTGGATTGCAAAGAGGGCCGCAAGTATGACGGAGTGACGAGAGCCACATTGGGGAGAATGTAAGGCGCTTAGATTGCAAAGAGGGCCGCAAGTATGACGGTGTGACGAGAGCCACATTGGGGAGATTGTAAGGCGCTTGGATTGCAAAGAGGGCCGCAAGTATGACGGTGTGACAAGAACCACATTGGGGAGATTGTAAGGCGCTTGGATTACAAAGAGGGCCGCAAGTATGACGGAGTGCCGAGAGCCACATTGGGGAGATGTTAGACGTTTTGATTGCAAAGAGGGCCGCAAGTATGACGGAGTGCCGAGAGCCACATTGGGGAGATGTTAGACGTTTTGATTGCAAAGAGGGCCGCAAGTATGACGGAGTGGCGAGAGAAACACTGGGGAGATTGTTAGACGCTTGAATTGCAAAGAGGGCCGTAAGTATGGCGGAGTGGCGAGAGCCACATCGGGGAGATTGTTAGGCGCTTGGATTACAAAGAGGGCCGCAAGTATGACTGAGTGGCGAGAGCCACATTGGGGAGATGTTAGGCACTTGGATTACAAAGAGGGCCGCAAGTATGGTGGAGTGCCGAGAGCCACATTGGGGAGATTGTTAGTCGCTTGGTTTGCAAAGAGGGCCGCAAGTATGACGGTGTGATAAGAGCCACATTGGGGAGATTGTTACGCGCTTGGATTGCAAAGAGAGCCGCAAGTATGGTGGAGTGGCGAGAGCCACATTAGGGAGATGTGAGGCACTTTGATTGCAAAGAGGGCCGCAAGTATGGTGGAGTGCCGAGAGCCACATTGGGGAGATTGTTAGGCGTTTGGATTGCAAAGAGGGCCGCAAGTATGACGGTGTGGCGAAAGCCACATCGGGAGATTGTTAGGCGCTTGGATTGCAAAGAGGGCCGCAAGTATGACGGTGTGATGAGAGCCACATTGGGGAGATGTTAGGCGTTTTGATTGCAAAGAGGGCCGCAAGTATGACGGAGTGGCGAGAGCCACACTGGGGAGATTGTTAGGCGCTTGGATTGCAAAGAGGGCCGCAAGTATGACGGAGTGGCGAGAGCCACATCGGGGAGTTTGTTAGGCCTTGGATTACAAAGAGAGCCATATTGGGGAGATTGTTAGGCGCTTGAATTGCAAAGAGGGCCGCAAGTATGACGGAGTGGCGAGAGCCACTTTAGGGAGATTGTTAGGCGCTTGGATTGCAAAGAGGGCCGCAAGTATGGCGGAGTGGCGAGAGCCATATTGGGGAGATTGTTATGCGCTTGGATTGCAAAGAGGGCCGCAAGTATGACGGAGTGACGAGAGCCACATAAGGGAGATTGTTAGGCGCTTGGATTGCAAAGAGCAATCCGCTACGTGCGAGCAGTTTCCCAATGAACACTGTGGTTTCGATCAGCTTCAAAGCAAAAGCACGAGCGGTAAGTCCCATAAAATCAACATAATTATGCAATATTTGCAACGAGATGTGAGTTTGTAAGCGTGGAAAGTAAATACATTAATTAGACTTATCGTAATAATATATGGATTCCCATGGCTAGATCTGATAAATCATCGTATAAACGCTTGCAACGATTTAGGTTGTGTTTGTAATTCGTCATTTAGATCCTAATTGGCTAGAGTACTTCACTACAGCATAAACAGGAAACTCGTGCAGTGCATCGAGGTATGTGTTGACACTATGTCTGATGGCTGACGTTTAGAGCTAATCTACCCGCTCTGGTCGTTTTTTTTTTATATCCACATAAAGTATAAGTTGCAAAGGCTTTTAATGAAATTTAATCGTCTTGATTAGCCAAGTTGCAAAAATATGAGACGTTAAGCCCAAATAGCAATCATGAAATGTAAAAAACAAAACTTTTGGACAACCCATCCCTCAATGTTACGTTTTACATTCGCTTTACGGAGGCATTCTATTAGCGAGAAAAAAGAAAGGGTGAAAGTTCATATTTTTCATATTATAAATACACCTTAGTCTATATGATATGGAGTTTGGAAAACACAACTTCAACAGGGTTATCGGTGAACGAATTGTTTCTGGAACCGGTACAATAGATTACTTTATATATCGGCACACGAAAATATTCGTATACCAAACGCTGATCAATATAATAAATAGTTTATTCTTACTGCAAAACATAAACAATTAGGTATATTGAAGGTTAAAGCAATATGAACATTCACACTTCCATTTTACTCGAGAAATGATGAGATCATTCCGTAATGTGAAGGTTTCACCTACTATTTATGAAATTCGTTTTACAAATGTTCATTTTTCACTTTTGGAAGTTGCATATTATGAAGCCGCATTGAATTAATAATACCAACAATAAAATTAAAATAGAATAAAACGAAGGTAAATTATACTAGTATTTGCTGACAGCATAATGACAAGCACGTGTAAATGGCGATATAAATAAAATGAAATATAAATAGTTAATGCAGGCGTACGTGAGCACAATACATGTTGACGTTTCATTGTTTCAACTTAAACCCAACCTAACCTGTGTTATTACATCACAACACGTGATACAGAACACACACATACACATACACACACAATGGAAGTCTCATCTCGCACTTCGAGATCTAAGGTCACTGATGACGGACGTATGACGGAGTGACGAGAGCCACATTGGGGAGTTTGTTAGGCGCTTGGATTGCAAAGGGGCCGCAAGTATGGCGGAGTGGCGAGAGCCACATCGGGGAGATTGTTAGGCGCTTGGATTGCTAAGAGGGCCGCAAGTATGACGGAGTAGCGAGAGCCACACTGGGGAGATTGTTAGGCGCTTGGATTGCAAAGAGGGCCACAAGTATGGTGGAGTGACGGGAGCCACATTGGGGAGATTGTTAGGCGCTTGGATTGCAAAGAGGGCCGCAAGTATGACGGTGTGACGAGAGCCACATCAGGTAGATTGTTAGGCGCTTGGATTGCAAAGAGGGCCGCAAGTATGACGGAGTGACGAGAGCCACATTGGGGAGATTGTTAGGCGCTTGGATTGCAAAGAGTATGGGCCGCAAGTATGGCGGAGTGACGAGAGCCACATCGGGGAGATTGTTAGGCGCTTGGATTGCAAAGAGGGCCGCAAGTATGACGGAGTGGCGAGAGCCACATTAGGGAGATTGTTAGGCTTTTGGATTGCAAAGAGGGCCGCAAGTATGGCGGAGTGACGAGAGCCACATCGGGGAGATTGTTAGGCCTTTGGATTGAAAAGAGGGCCGCAAGTATGACGGAGTGGCGAGAGCCACACTGGGGAGATTATTAGGCGCTTTGATTGCAAAGAGGGCCGCAAGTATGACGGAATGGCGAGAGCCACATCGGGGAGATTGTTAGGCGCTCTGATTGCAAAGAGGGCCGCAAGTATGACGGAGTGGCGAGAGCAACACTGGGGAGATTGTTAGGCGATTGGATTGCAAAGAGGGCCGCAAGTATGACGGAGTGCCGAGAGCCACATTGGGGAGATTGTTAGGCGCTTGGATTGCAAAGAGGGCCGCAAGTATGACGGTGTGGCGAGAGCCACACTGGGGAGATTGTTAGGCGCTTTGATTGCAAAGAGGGCCGCAAGTATGACGAAGTGGCGAGAGCAACACAAGGGAGATTGTGAGGCACTTGGATTGCAAAGAGGGCCGCAAGTATGGTGGAGTGACAAGAGCCACATTGGGGTGATTCTTAGGTGCTTGGATTGCAAAGAGGGCCGCAAGAATGGCGGAGTGGCGAGAGCCACATCGGGGAGATTGTAAGGCGCTCTGATTGCAAAGAGGGCCGCAAGTATGACGGAGTGACGAAAGCCACATTGGGGAGATTGTTTAGGCGCTCTGATTGCAAAGAGGGCCGCAAGTATGGCGGTGTGACGAGAGCCACATTGGGGAGATTGTAAGGCGCTTGGATTGCAAAGAGGGCCGCAAGAGTGACGGAGTGAAAGTGCCAACAGTTGTCGGGACCGTAGTTCTGATCAAAGTGTGCTCATACCGGCATACAAAGGTATCGCATATCAACTGTGCAAGAGGACCTTATCTAGTTTCATAACAAACAGGGCTGATTTCTCCAAGGGATTGACATTTTATTGTAAACTATACTCGTACAAGTGAATCGATCTGCTTGTTGTTTTTGTTTACAATCTCCCTTGTGTTGCTCTTGCCACTTCGTCATACTTGCGGCCCTCTTTGCAATCCAAGCGCCTAACAATCTCCCCAGTGTGGCTCTCGCCACACCGTCATACTTGCAGCCCTCTTTGCAATCCAAGCGCCTAACAATCTCCCCAATGTGGATCTCGTCACACCGTCATACTTGCGGCCCTCTTTGCAATCCAAGCGCCTAACACCCTCCCCAATGTGGCTCTCGTCACACCGTCATACTTGCGGCTCTCTTTGCAATCCAAGCGCCTAACCATCTCCCCAATGTGGCTCTCGTCACTATTCCATACTTGCGGCCCTCTTTGCAATCCAATCGCCTTACAATCTCCCCAGTGTTGCTCTCGCCACTCCGTCATTCTTGCGGCCCTCTTTGCAATCAGAGCGCCTAACAATCTCCCCGATGTGGCTCTCGCCACTCCGTCATACTTGCGGCCCTCTTTGCAATCAAAGCGCCTAACAATCTCCCCAGTGTGGCTCTCGCCACTCCGTTATACTTGCGGCCCTCTTTTAAATCCAAGCGCCTAACAATCTCCCCGATGTGGCTCTCGTCACTCCGCCTGACTTGCGGCCCTCTTTGCAATCCAAAAGCCTAACAATCTCCCCAGTGTTGCTCTCGCCACACCGTCATACTTGCGGCCCTCTTTGAAATCAAAGCGCCTAACAATCTCCCCGTTGTGGCTCTCACCACTCCACAATACTTGCGGCCCTCTTTGCAATCCAAGCGCCTTACAATCTCCCCAATATGGCTTTTGTCACTCCACCATACTTGCGGCCCTCTTTGCAATCAAAACGCCTTACAATCTCCCCAATGTGGATCTCGTCACACCGTCATACTTGCGGCCCTCTTTGCAATCCAAGCGCCTTACAATCTCCCCAATGTGGCTCTCGTCACACCGTCATACTTGCGGCCCTACTTGCAATCCAAGCGCCTTACAATCTCCCCAATGTGGCTCTCGTCACTATTCCATACTTGCGGCCCTCTTTGCAATCCAATCGCCTAACAATCTCCCCAGTGTTGCTCTCGCCACTCCGTCATACTTGCGGCCATCTTTGCAATCAGAGCGCCTTACAATCTCCCCGATGTGGCTCTCGCCACTCCGTCATACTTGCGGCCCTCTTTGCAATCAAAGCGCCTAACAATCTCCCCAGTGTGGCTCTCGCCACTCCGTCATACTTGCGGCCCTCTTTTCAATCCAAGCGCCTAACAATCTCTTCGATGTGGCTCTCGTCACTCCGCCATACTTGCGGCCCTCTTGGCAATCCAAGCGCCTAACAATCTCCCTAGTGTGGCTCTCGGCACACTGCCATACTTGCGGCCCTCTTTGCAATCCAAGCGCCTAACAATCTCCCCAATGAGGCTCTCGTCGAACCGTCATACTTGTGGCCCTCTTTGCAATCCATGTGCCTCACAATCTCCTTTGTGTTGCTCTCGCCACTTCGTCATACTTGCGGCCCTCTTTGCAATCAAAGCGCCTAACAATCTCCCCAGTGTGGCTCACGCCACACCGTCATACTTGCGGCCCTCTTTGCAATCCAAGCGCCTAACAATCTCCCCAATGTGGATCTCGTCACACCGTCATACTTGCGGCCCTCTTTGCAATCCAAGCGCCTCACAATCTCCCCAATGTGGCTCTCGTCACTATTCCATACTTGCGGCCCTCTTTGCAATCCAATCGCCTAACAATCTCCCCAGTGTTGCTCTCGCCACTCCGTCATACTTGCGGCCCTCTTTGCAATCAGAGCGCCTAACAATGTCCCCGATGTGGCTCTCGCCATTCCGTCATACTTGCGGCCCTCTTTGCAATCAAAGCGCCTAACAATCTCCCCAGTGTGGCTCTCGCCACTCCGTCATACTTGCGGCCCTCTTTTCAATCCAAGCGCCTAACAATCTCTCCGATGTGGCTCTCGTCACTTCGCCATACTTGCGGCCCTCTTGGCAATCCAAAAGCATAACAATCTCCCTAATGTGGCTCTCGCCACTCCGTCATACTTGCGGCCCTCTTTGCAATCCAAGCGCCTAACAATCTCCCCGATGTGGCCTTCGGCACTCCGCCATACTTGCGGCCCTCTTTGCAATCCAAGCGCCTAACGATCCCCCCAGTGTGGCTCTCGCCACTCCGTCATACTTGCAGCCCTCTTTGCAATCCAAGCGCCTAACAATCTCCCTAGTGTGGCTCTCGGCACACTGCCATACTTGCGGCCTTCTTTGCAATCCCAGCGCCTAACAATCTCCCTAATGTGGCGCTTGCCACTCTGCCATACCTGCGGCCCTCTTTGCAATCCAAGTGCCTAACAATCTCCCCGATGTGGCTCTCGTCACTCCGCCATACTTGCGGCCCTCTTTGCAATCCAAGCGCCTAACAATCTCCCCAATGTGGCTCTCGTCACTCCGTCATACTTGCGGCCCTCTTTGCAATCCAAGCGCCTAACAATCTCCCTAGTGTGGCTCTCGGCACACTGCCATACTTGCGGCCCTCTTTGCAATCCAAGCGCCTAACAATCTCCCCAATGAGGCTCTCGTCGCACCGTCATACTTGCGGCCCTCTTTGCAATCCAAGTGCCTAACATCTCCCCAATGTGGCTCTCGCCACTCCGTCATACTTGCGGCCCTCTTTGTAATCCAAGCACCTAACAATCTCTCCGATGTGGCTCTCGCCACTCCGCCATAAATGCGGCCTTCTTTGCAATCCAAGTGCCTAACAATCTCCCCAGTGTTGCTCTCGCCACTCCGTCATTCTTGCGGCCCTCTTTGCAATCCAAGCGACTAACAATCTCCCCAATGTGGCTCTCGTCACACCGTCATACTTGCGGCCCTCTTTGCAATCCAAGCGACTAACAATCTCCCCAATGTGGCGCTCGCCACTCCGTCATACTTGCGGCCCTCTTTGCAATTAGAGCACCTTACAATCTCCCCGATGTGGCTCTCGCCACTCCGCCATTTTTGCGGCCCTCTTTGCCATCCAAGCACCTTAGAATCACCCCAATGTGGCTCTCGTCACTCCACCATACTTGCGGCCCTCTTTGCAATCCAAGTGCCTCACAATCTCCTTTGTGTTGCTCTCGCCACTTCGTCATACTTGCGGCCCTCTTTGCAATCAAAGCGCCTAACAATCTCCCCAGTGTGGCTCTCGCCACACCGTCATACTTGCGGCCCTCTTTGCAATCCAAGCGCCTAACAATCTCCCCAATGTGGCTCTCGGCACTCCGTCATACTTGCGGCCCTCTTTGCAATCAGAGCGCCTTACAATCTTCCCGATGTGGCTCTCGCCACTCCGCCATACTTGCTGCCCTCTTTGCAATCCAAGCGCCTAACAATCTACCCAATGTGGCTCTCGTCACTCCACCATACTTGCGGCCCGCTTTGCAATCAAAACGCCTAACAATCTCCTCAATGTTTATCTCGTCACACCGTCATACTTGCGGCCCTCTTTGCAATCCAAGCGCCTTACAATCTCCCCAATGTGGCTCTTGTCACACCGTCATACTTGCGGTCCTCTTTGCAATCCAAGCGCCTAACAATCTCCCCAATGTGGCTCTCGTCACTATGCCATACTTGCGGCCCTCTTTGCAATCCAATCGCCTAACAATCTCCCCAGTGTTGCTCTCGCCACTTCGTCATACTTGCGGCCCTCTTTGCAATCAGAGCGCCCAACAATCTCTCCGATGTGGCACTCGCCTCTCCGTCATACTTGCGGCCCTCTTTGCAATCAAAGCGCCGCACAATCTCCCCAGTGTGGCTCTCGCCACTCCGTCATACTTGCGGCCCTCTTTTCAATCCAAGCGCCTAACAATCTCCCCGATGTGGCTCTCGTCACTCCGCCTGACTTGCGGCCCTCTTGGCAATCCAAAACCCAAACAATCTCCCTAATGTGGCTCTCGCCACTCTGTCATACTTGCGGCCCTCTTTGCAATCCAAGCGCCTAACAATCATCCCGATGTGGCTCTCGTCACTCCGCCATACTTGCGGCCCTCTTTGCAATCCAAGCGCCTAACGATCCCCCCAATGTGGCTCTCGCCACTCCGTCATACTTGCAGCCCTCTTTGCAATCCAAGCGCCTAACAATCTCCCTAGTGTGGCTCTCGGCACACTGCCATACTTGCGGCCCTCTTTGCAATCCCAGCGCCTAACAATCTCCTTAATGTGGCTCTTGCCACTCCGCCATACCTGCGGCCCTCTTTGCAATCCAAGTGCCTAACAATCTCCCCGATGTGGCTCTCGTCACTCCGCCATTCTTGCGGCCCTCTTTGCAATCCAAGCGCCTAACAATCTCCCCAATGTGGCTCTCGTCACTCCGTCATACTTGCGGCCCTCTTTGCAATCCAAGCGCCTAACAATCTCCCTAGTGTGGCTCTCGGCACACTGCCATACTTGCGGCCCTCTTTGCAATCCAAGCGCCTAACAATCTCCCCAATGAGGCTCTCGTCGCACCGTCATACTTGCGGCCCTCTTTGCAATCCAAGCGCCTAACAATCTCCCCAATGTGGCTTTCGTCACTCCGCCATACTTGCACACCGCCATACTTGCGGCCCCTTTGCAATCCAAGCGCCTAACAATCTCCCTATTGTGGCTCTCGCCACTCCGTCATACTTGCGGCCCTCTTTGCAATCAGAGCGCCTCACAATCTCCCCAATATGGCGCTCGCCACTCCATCATACTTGCGGCCCTCTTTGCAATCAAAACGCCTAACAATCTCCCCGATGTGGCTCTCGTCACTCCGCCATACTTGCGGCCCTTTTTGCAATCCAAGCGCCTAACGATCCCCCCAATGTGGCTCTCGCCACTCCGTCATACTTGCGGCCCTCTTTGCAATACAAGTGCCTAACAATCTCCCCAGTGTTGCTCTCGCCACTCCGTCATTTTTGCGGCCCTCTTTGCAATCCAAGCGCCTAACAATCTCCCCAATGTGGCTCTCGTCACACCGTCATACTTGCGGCCCTCTTTGCAATCCAAGCGACTAACAATCTCCCCAATGTGGCGCTCGCCACTCCGTCATACTTGCGGCCCTCTTTGCAATCAAAACGCCTAACAATCTCCCCAATGTGGCTCTCGTCACACCGTCATACTTTTTTTTTTTTTTTTTTTTTATTTATGACTCCAAGAACCCACAAAGCCAAGACTTGGCTTAACTGTGGTACATAATAAAAAATATTATACATAGTGACAGAACAGAACAGAAAACGGAACATGTATTTACAATAACAAAATAATGTATAGAACTAAATACTTGAAACTACTAAGAAAGTGAACTTTACAAAAATCAATACAAATGCAGAATTAACTTGTTTACAGTAATTAAAATATAAACGGAACATTCACAGTAAAAAGGTGTCAGAAAGTAGATGTGTTTTTAGTTCAGATTTAATTTTAGAAATAGACGACAGGGTTTTGAGTGAGGATGGTAGCATATTAAATATAGTTGGCACAGAATAAGACAAAGAGCGTTGGCCATATTTGTTAGTATAATTAGGAACTTGTAAGGTGCCCGCCACTTTGAGCCTTGTCTCCTTACAGGTGTCCATAGGGATCTTAAAATCCGGTTTAAAATAAAAGTACAACTAAAATCTATATACGAATAAAGAATAAATTGGCAGTATATTACAAAATGAAAATATTTGTTTTCTAGAAAGTGTAGTATCGATTTTGATGTCGCATATTACCATTTTTAGCATTCTAACTTGTAGGTCTTCAACCCTTTGCGTATGGCACCGCGAAGCATTGCCCCAAGCTAGAATGCCATATAAAATTAATGATTCGGCCATAGATTGATAAACGGCTCTAAATAATGTAAAGGGCAGAATATATTTAAGTGCATACAATCGAGAAGAGCATGAGCGTAGTTTATTACATAGTTTATCAATATGATTTCTCCAAGAAAAGTTACGGTCAACAATTACGCCCAGGTACTCATACTCGTCCACACATTCTATTTTTAAACTGCAATCACAATATGTCACTTCATCCACATTATGAAGGCAATTAAAATCATGATAAATGATATTTATAGGAAAGTCTCTTTCACGATTATGGGGAGAAGAAATATGTAAAACTTTAGTTTTAGACGAGTTAATTACTAATTCATTATCGTGATTCCAACGCAGAAGGTTATTAAAATCAGTTTGCAACATTTCTTGTGCAATACGAATATCTGAATGCACGGCAAGTAAGACAGTATCGTCAGCATAAGATAAAATAATGCAAAAAATAAGACATTTGGACATAAAATTAACATAAATCAAAAATAGAGTCGGTCCCAAAATAGACCCTTGTGGGACCCCAGAATCACAAGGTCTTTCTTCACTTGATTGGCCGTTTACTTTAACCTGCATAAATCTATTAGTTAAATAATTTTTAAACCAGTCTAACGCAATTCCACGGATGCCAATTGACTCTAAAGCTCGTAATAGTTTCTGATGGTTGAGGGTATCGAATGCTTTACTGAAATCTACAAATAATGCCAAAACTTGCATATTGTCGTTAAGTTTAGAATTGACGTAATTGGAGAACTCTAATAACAGTGTGGAGGTACTCTTTCCTTTTTGAAAACCAAATTGTTTACTATTTATAATCCCGTATTTATTTAAGTATTCGATCAAGTTGTTAGCAACATGTCTTTCTAAAAGTTTCTCAATACTTGGCAATATTGCAATAGGTCTGTAATTAGAGTAAAGCGTATGGTCACCCTTCTTATATATTGGTTTAATTATTGATTTTTTGAGGCGCTTAGGGATGATACCGGTCTCCATCGATTTGTTTATTAACACGACTAGTACAGGAGCAATAGAGTCCTTGACAAATTGCAGGTCTTGAACACGTATCTTATCTACACCTGGCTGTTTATTTACATTAAGTGAGTCGATCATTTCCCTAACAGTTGGAAGAGTAACTGGTTTCATGAAAAACGATTGACTCACTGGGATATTGACATTCTGAGCTCGCTGCAATGTAACAACGTCACAATCATGTTTCAACGTACTTATTTCGTCAACAAATGAATTCACAAAATTGTTTACAACTAGGTTCACATCAACGTCTTTACACAAAAATTTATTGATTACGTCATCAACTGACATTCGTTTCTTTTTTCCAGTGATCTGGTTGATAATTTGCCACGTCTCTTTTAAGTCCCCTCGTGCGTTTAGAATTAACTCGCGATAAAACTTTATCTTTGCTTTGTTTATAGCTTTTGTAACTTTATTCCTGTACGCATTATACTCTGTTCTAAGACGGGTTTTCTTTTCACCAAGGATACAGTTTTTCCAATCTTTAAAAAGTCTATCTCTAACTTTCGTCATAATAACAAGTTCGTCAGACACCCATATTTTGCGAGGTCTTTCTCTTGACTTAGGTATTTTATTCCCCCTGAAGATAGAACTGTCATAAGCTTCTGTAAACTGTCTAGATATTATAGTGTATATTTCTTCTGGATCATCGGCATCACAAGCTAAGTTCCAGTTAATATTAGACAAGTTATGCTTTAATTTTCTTTCGTTAAGCGTAATTGCGACAGAGATATTATTGTCATTAGAATGATTATTATGCGTATTAACGTTGAGAGACTTTCCTATAAACCCTAAACAAGTAAGCACCATATAGTGGTCAGAGACTTTAGTGGTAAGGATAGCGGATTCACATGACGAGAAACTTCCACGCAAAAAAATGTGATCAATACAAGATGACACAAACCTACCAGAAATATACTCTTCGCGTGTACTTTTAGTAATGCATTTACTAAAACCGTGTGCGGCCAACACATCTTCATACATAACAGTATATCTGTCCAAAGTATCAAGTAAATTTATATTGACGTCCCCAACTATGATCCCATTAATGCCAAAACATTTCCCTAAAAACACATCTAGTTCTTCAATAAAGTTTAAACGACTTAAGTTAGGAGGACGATACAAAGCTAACAAATGAACACATGTGTTATTAAGATAAATAGTACCACAAAGCGCTTCTGCATTCAAAAAATCAACGTTAATTTCAGCAAATTTTAATGTTTCTTTAACAAATATAAGTATGCCACCACCTATTCTGTTTATTCTTTGTTTTGATATTTTTTGATACCCCTGCAAATTATATAAATTAACATCACAATTAGAAATTTCACTTATAACTAAAACATCTATTGATCCTAAGTAATCTTGCAAAATACAACATAACTCGTTCCAATGTTTTTTTAACGATCTAATATTAATGTGAATAATCTTAGAGACTGTAGACAGATCGCGGCCGCCTGTCTCATACCAGCCGCTAATGTCATCAATGTACGTACATTCGATGGAATCATTTTGCAGAAATATGTTATTGACCTCATCCCAACTAGCCATACAAACACAAACTCACGCACAAGGTAAACATAACAACACTTGCTGCCCTCTTTGCAATCCAAGCGCCTAACAATCTTCCCAATGCGGCTCTCGTCACACCGTCATACTTGCGGCCCTCTTTGCAATCCAAGCGCCTAACAATCATCCCAATGTGGCTCTCGCCACTCCGTCATACTTGCGGCCCTCTTTGCAATCCAAGCGCCTAACAATCTCCCCAGTGTTGCTCTCGTCACTTCGTTATACTTGCGGCCCTCTTTGCAATCCAAGCGCCTAACAATCTCCCCAATGTGGCTCTCGTCACACCTACATACTTGCGGCCCTCTTTGCAATCCAAGCGCCTCACAATCTCCCCAAGGTGGCACTTTCACTCCGTCACTCTTGCGGCCCTCTTTGCAATCCAAGCGCCTTACAATCTCCCCAATGTGGCTTTCGTTACACCGCCATACTTGCGGCCCTCTTTGCAATCAGAGCGCCTAACAATCTCCCCAATGTGGCTTTCATCACTCCGTCATACTTGCGGCCCTCTTTGCAATCAGAGCGCCTTACAATCTCCCCGATGTGGCTCTCGCCACTCCGCCATTCTTGCGGCCCTCTTTGCAATCCAAGCACCTAAGAATCACCCTAATGTGGCTCTCGTCACTCCACCATACTTGCGGCCCTCTTTGCAATCCAAGTGCCTCACAATCTCCCTTGTGTTGCTCTCGCCACTTCGTCATACTTGCGGCCCTCTTTGCAATCCAAGCGCCTAACAATCTCCCCAATGTGGCTCTCGGCACTCCGTCATACTTGCGGCCCTTTTTGCAATCAGAGTGCCTAACAATCTCCCCGATGTGGCTCTCGCCAATCCGCCATACTTGCGGCCCTCTTTGCAATCCAAGCGCCTAACAATCTCCCCAATATGGCTCTTGTCACTCCACCATACTTGCGGCCCTCTTTGCAATCAAAAAGCCTAACAATCCCCCCAATGTGGATCTCGTCACACCGTCATATTTGCGGCCCTCTTTGCAATCCAAGCGCCTAACAATCTCCCCAATGTGGCTCTCGTCACTATTCCATACTTGCTTCCCTCTTTGCAATCCAATCGCCTAACAATCTCCCCAGTGTTGCTCTCGCCACTCCGTCATACTTGCGGCCCTCTTTGCAATCAGAGCGCCTAACAATCTCCCCGATTTGGCTCTCGCCACTCCGTCATACTTGCGGCCCTCTTTGCATTCCAAGTGCCTTACATCATCCTAATGTGGCTCTCGCTACTCCGTCATACTTGCGGCCCTCTTTGCAATCCAAGCGCCTAACAATCTCCCCAATGTGGCTCTCGTCACCCCGTCATACTTACGGCCCTCTTTGCAATACAAGCGTCTTACAATCTCCCCAATGTGGCTCTCGTCACTCCACCATACTTGCGGCCCTCTTTGCAATCCAAGCGCCTAACAATCTCCCTTATGTGGCTCTCGCCACTCCGCCATACTTGCGGCCCTCTTTGCAATCCAAGCGCCTAACAATCTCCCTTATGTGGCTCTCGCCACTCCGTCATACTTGCGGCCCTCTTTGCATTACAAGCGTCTAACAATCTCCCCAATGTGGCTCTCGTCACTCCACCATACTTGCGGCCCTCTTTGCAATCCAAGTGCCTAACATCTCCCTAATGTGGCTCTCGCCACTCCGCCATACTTACGGCCCTCTTTGCAATCCAAGCGTCTAACAATCTCCCCGATGTGGCTCTCGCCACTCCGTCATACTTGCGGCCCTCTTTGCATTACAAGCGTCTAACAATCTCCCCAATGTGGCTCTCGTCACTCCACCATACTTGCGGCCCTCTTTGCAATCCAAGCGCATAACAATCTCCCCAATATGGCTCTCGCCACTTCGCCATACTTGCGGCCCTCTTTGCAATCCAAGCGCTTAACAATCTCCCTAAAGTGGCTCTCGCCACTTCGTCATACTTGCGGCCCTCTTTGCAATCCAAGCGCCTAACAATTTCCCCAATATGGCTCTCTTTGTGATCCAAGCGCCTAACAAACTCCCCGATGTGGCTCTTGCCACTCCGTCATACTTGCGGCCTTCTTTTCAATCCAAGCGCCTAACAAACTCCAGAGTGTGGCTCTCGCCACTCCGTCATACTTGCGGCCCTCTTTGCAATCAAAACGCCTAACAACCTCCCCAATGTGGCTCTCATCACACCTTCATATTTGCGGCCCTCTTTGCAATCCAAGCGCCTAACAATCTCCCCAATGTGGCTCTCGTCACTCCGTCATACTTGCGGCCCTCTTTTCAATCCAAGCGCCTAACAATCTCCCCAGTGTGGCTCTCGCCACTCCGTCATACTTGCGGCCCTCTTTGCAATCAAAACGCCTAACATCTCCCCAATGTGGCTCTCGGCACTCCGTCGTACTTGCGGCCCTCTTTGTAAACCAAGCGCCTAACAATCTCCCCAATGTGGTTCTCGTCACACCGTCATACTTGCGGCCCTCTTTGCAATCCAAGCGTCTATTTATCTCCCCAGTGTTGCTCTCGCCACTCCGTCATACTTGCGGCCCTCTTTGCAATCCAAGCGCCTAACAATCTCCCCAATGTGGCTCTCGTCACACCGTCATACTTGCGGCCCTCTTTGCAATCCAAGCGTCTAACAATCTCCCCGATGTGGCTCTCGCCACTCCGCCATACTTGCGGCCCTCTTTGCAATCCAAGCGCCTAACAAACTCCCCAAAGTGGCTCTCGTCACTCCGTCATACTTGCGGCCCTCTTTGCATTCTTAGTTCCTTACATCTCCCTAATGTGGCTCTCGCTACTCCGTCATACTTGCGGCCCTCTTTGCAATCCAAGCGCCTAACAATCTACCCAATTTGGCTCTCGTCACCCCGTCATACTTGCGGCCCTCTTTGCAATACAAGCGTCTAACAATCTCCCCAATGTGGCTCTCGTCACTCCGTCATTCTTGCGGCCCATAAAAATCTCCCCAATATGGCTCTCACCACTCCGCCATACCTGCGGCCCTCTTTGCATTCCAAGCGCCTAACAATCTCCCAACAGTGGTTCTCGCCACTTAGTCATACTTGCGGCCCTCTTTGCAATCCAAGCGCATAACAATCTCCCCAATATGGCTCTCTTTGTAATCCAAGCGCCTAACAAACTCCCCGATGTGGCTCTCGCCACTCCGTCATACTTGCGGCCCTCTTTGCAATCCAAGCGCCTAACAATCATCCCAATGTGGCTCTCGCCACTCCGTCATACTTGCGGCCCTCTTTGCAATCCAAGCGCCTAACAATCTCCCCAGTGTTGCTCTCGTCACTTCGTTATACTTGCGGCCCTCTTTGCAATCCAAGCGCCTAACAATCTCCCCAATGTGGCTCTCGTCACACCTACATACTTGCGGCCCTCTTTGCAATCCAAGCGCCTCACAATCTCCCCAAGGTGGCACTTTCACTCCGTCACTCTTGCGGCCCTCTTTGCAATCCAAGCGCCTTACAATCTCCCCAATGTGGCTTTCGTTACACCGCCATACTTGCGGCCCTCTTTGCAATCATAGCGCCTAACAATCTCCCCAATGTGGCTTTCATCACTCCGTCATACTTGCGGCCCTCTTTGCAATCAGAGCGCCTTACAATCTCCCCGATGTGGCTCTCGCCACTCCGCCATTCTTGCGGCCCTCTTTGCAATCCAAGCACCTAAGAATCACCCTAATGTGGCTCTCGTCACTCCACCATTCTTGCGGCCCTCTTTGCAATCCAAGTGCCTCACAATCTCCCTTGTGTTGCTCTCGCCACTTCGTCATACTTGCGGCCCTCTTTGCAATCCAAGCGCCTAACAATCTCCCCAATGTGGCTCTCGGCACTCCGTCATACTTGCGGCCCTTTTTGCAATCAGAGTGCCTAACAATCTCCCCGATGTGGCTCTCGCCAATCCGCCATACTTGCGGCCCTCTTTGCAATCCAAGCGCCTAACAATCTCCCCAATATGGCTCTTGTCACTCCACCATACTTGCGGCCCTCTTTGCAATCAAAAAGCCTAACAATCCCCCCAATGTGGATCTCGTCACACCGTCATATTTGCGGCCCTCTTTGCAATCCAAGCGCCTAACAATCTCCCCAATGTGGCTCTCGTCACTATTCCATACTTGCTTCCCTCTTTGCAATCCAATCGCCTAACAATCTCCCCAGTGTTGCTCTCGCCACTCCGTCATACTTGCGGCCCTCTTTGCAATCAGAGCGCCTAACAATCTCCCCGATGTGGCTCTCGCCACTCCGTCATACTTGCGGCCCTCTTTGCATTCCAAGTGCCTTACATCATCCTAATGTGGCTCTCGCTACTCCGTCATACTTGCGGCCCTCTTTGCAATCCAAGCGCCTAACAATCTCCCCAATGTGGCTCTCGTCACCCCGTCATACTTACGGCCCTCTTTGCAATACAAGCGTCTTACAATCTCCCCAATGTGGCTCTCGTCACTCCACCATACTTGCGGCCCTCTTTGCAATCCAAGCGCCTAACAATCTCCCTTATGTGGCTCTCGCCACTCCGCCATACTTGCGGCCCTCTTTGCAATCCAAGCGCCTAACAATCTCCCTTATGTGGCTCTCGCCACTCCGTCATACTTGCGGCCCTCTTTGCATTACAAGCGTCTAACAATCTCCCCAATGTGGCTCTCGTCACTCCACCATACTTGCGGCCCTCTTTGCAATCCAAGTGCCTAACATCTCCCTAATGTGGCTCTCGCCACTCCGCCATACTTACGGCCCTCTTTGCAATCCAAGCGTCTAACAATCTCCCCGATGTGGCTCTCGCCACTCCGTCATACTTGCGGCCCTCTTTGCATTACAAGCGTCTAACAATCTCCCCAATGTGGCTCTCGTCACTCCACCATACTTGCGGCCCTCTTTGCAATCCAAGCGCATAACAATCTCCCCAATATGGCTCTCGCCACTTCGCCATACTTGCGGCCCTCTTTGCAATCCAAGCGCTTAACAATCTCCCTAAAGTGGCTCTCGCCACTTCGTCATACTTGCGGCCCTCTTTGCAATCCAAGCGCCTAACAATTTCCCCAATATGGCTCTCTTTGTGATCCAAGCGCCTAACAAACTCCCCGATGTGGCTCTTGCCACTCCGTCATACTTGCGGCCTTCTTTTCAATCCAAGCGCCTAACAAACTCCAGAGTGTGGCTCTCGCCACTCCGTCATACTTGCGGCCCTCTTTGCAATCAAAACGCCTAACAACCTCCCCAATGTGGCTCTCATCACACCTTCATATTTGCGGCCCTCTTTGCAATCCAAGCGCCTAACAATCTCCCCAATGTGGCTCTCGTCACTCCGTCATACTTGCGGCCCTCTTTTCAATCCAAGCGCCTAACAATCTCCCCAGTGTGGCTCTCGCCACTCCGTCATACTTGCGGCCCTCTTTGCAATCAAAACGCCTAACATCTCCCCAATGTGGCTCTCGGCACTCCGTCGTACTTGCGGCCCTCTTTGTAAACCAAGCGCCTAACAATCTCCCCAATGTGGTTCTCGTCACACCGTCATACTTGCGGCCCTCTTTGCAATCCAAGCGTCTATTTATCTCCCCAGTGTTGCTCTCGCCACTCCGTCATACTTGCGGCCCTCTTTGCAATCCAAGCGCCTAACAATCTCCCCAATGTGGCTCTCGTCACACCGTCATACTTGCGGCCCTCTTTGCAATCCAAGCGTCTAACAATCTCCCCGATGTGGCTCTCGCCACTCCGCCATACTTGCGGCCCTTTTTGCAATCCAAGCGCCTAACAAACTCCCCAAAGTGGCTCTCGTCACTCCGTCATACTTGCGGCCCTCTTTGCATTCTTAGTTCCTTACATCTCCCTAATGTGGCTCTCGCTACTCCGTCATACTTGCGGCCCTCTTTGCAATCCAAGCGCCTAACAATCTACCCAATTTGGCTCTCTTCACCCCGTCATACTTGCGGCCCTCTTTGCAATACAAGCGTCTAACAATCTCCCCAATGTGGCTCTCGTCACTCCGTCATTCTTGCGGCCCATAAAAATCTCCCCAATATGGCTCTCACCACTCCGCCATACCTGCGGCCCTCTTTGCATTCCAAGCGCCTAACAATCTCCCAACAGTGGTTCTCGCCACTTAGTCATACTTGCGGCCCTCTTTGCAATCCAAGCGCATAACAATCTCCCCAATATGGCTCTCTTTGTAATCCAAGCGCCTAACAAACTCCCCGATGTGGCTCTCGCCACTCCGTCATACTTGCGGCCCTCTTTGCAATCCAAGCGCCTAACAATCTCCCCAGTGTGGCTCTCGCCACTCCGTCATACTTGCGGCCTTCCTTTCAATCCAAGCGCCTTACAAACTCCAGAGTGTGGCTCTCGCCACTCCGTCATACTTGCGGCCCTCTTTGCAATCAAAACGCCTAACAACCTCCCCAATGTGGCTCTCGTCACACCTTCATACTTGCGGCCCTCTTTGCAATCCAAGCGCCTAACAATCTCTCCAATGTGGCTTTCGTCACTCCGTCATACTTGCGGCCCTCTTTTCAATCCAAGCGCCTAACAATCTCCCCAGTGTGGCTCTCGCCACTCCGTCATACTTGCGGCTTTCTTTGCAATCAAAACGCCTAACATCTCCCCAATGTGGCTCTCGGCACTCCGTCATACTTGCGGCCCTCTTTGCAATCCAAGCGCCTAACAATCTCCCCAATGTGGCTCTCGTCACACCGTCATACTTGCGGCCCTCTTTGCAATCCAAGCGTCTAACAATCTCCCCGATGTGGCTCTCGCCACTCCGCCATACTTGCGGCCCTCTTTGCAATCCAAGCGCCTAACAAACTCCCCAATGTGGCTCTCGTCACTCCGTCATACTTGCGGCCCTCTTTGCATTCTTAGTTCCTTACATCTCCCTAATGTGGCTCTCGCTACTCCGCTATACTTGCGGCCCTCTTTGCAATCCAAGCGCCAAACAATCTCCCCAATTTGGCTCTCGTCACCCCGTCATACTTGCGGCCCTCTTTGCAATACAAGCGTCTAACAATCTCCCCAATGTGGCTCTCGTCACTCCACCATACTTGCGGCCCTCTTTGCAATCCAAGCGCCTAACAATCTCCCTTATGTGGCTCTCGCCACTCCGCCATACTTGCGGCACTCTTTGCAATCCAAGCGCCTAACAATCTCCCTTATGTGGCTCTCGCCACTCCGTCATACTTGCGGCCCCTTTGCAATACAAGCGTCTAACAATCTCCCCAATGTGGCTCTCGTCACTCCACCATACTGGCGGCCCTCTTTGCAATCCAAGTGCCTAACATCGTCCTAATGTGGCTTTCGCCACTCCGCCATACTTGCGGCCCTCTTTGCAATCCAAGCGTTTAACAAACTCCCCAATGTGGCTCTCGTCACTCCGTCATACTTGCGGCCCTCTTTGCAATCAAAACGCCTAACATCTCCCCAATGTGGCTCTCATCACACCGTCATACTTGCGGCCCTCTTTGCAAACCAAGCGCCTAACAATCTCCCCAATGTGGCTCTCGGCACTCCACCATACTTGCGGCCCTCTTTGCAATCCAAGTGCCTAACATCTCCCCAATGTGGCTCTCGCCACTCCGTCATACTTGCGGCCCTCTTTTCAATCCAAGCGCCTAACAATCTCCCCAGTGTGGCTCTCGCCACTCCGTCATACTTGCGGCCCTCTTTGCAATCAAAACGCCTAACATCTCCCCAATGTGGCTTTCGCCACTCCGTCATACTTGCGGCCCTTTTTGCAATACAAACGCCCAACAATCTCCCCTTAAAATCTTTTAACCCCGTGAAGTTACGAACATTGCAGATTATCTATATTGACGACGTGTCGATTTAAAACTGAGATACGTCTGAACATTTTTAAAAACAATATCAAAATCGCAAATAAAAAAAGTGCATCATTCCAAAATGCTTCTTTAATACTCATTGCATTGAACGAAGATATGAAAATTGCTATATTACTAGGCCTACATGTTACTACAAATTTACCTGTTTCAGTAACTAGGCTAATTGATATAATATCATTACCGCAGATGTACTATATACAGTGTATTGTTTTCTTATTTTTGTCTGTAGGACAAAAACAACGCCATTTACGAGCTCTTACTAATGTATTTAATCGTTTCATTCCACGGCGTAAATTGTCAATTTTTGTCGTAGACATGAAATCAAAAAAGTAATCTGTATGAGAAAGATGTGCAAATTTGAATTAAATCGAATTTAACTCTAATTATTGAGTATATCTCAAAGTAAAAAAAACAGCAGTAAACAAGTGCATTATACCTGGGAATTACCAAATACCTGTCTAATGGAGAGGAACAAGTAACACATTATTATATTCAGTCATCTGAATTCCTCGTCCTTTGCTCGAGTTTGAATGGAGATAATTGCTCGACTGGACTTTGCTCTAGGGGTGTACCAAGAAAACTACCTAAAAGGTTGGAGTAAACTCCCGCGGAACTCCACTGTACCTTTACCCAATTTAACGCCAGAAATATGTTGACTTTCGTTGAAACAGCGTGCATGAAACGCTATATAAGGATCTGAGGTCAGCATGAGACTAGTTACGTGTGGGGCTAGTCAAGTTGTTCCGCAGTAACCTTATGAATGCTGACGTCATGGATGAGTGAGTCGGAGCCAATCAGCGGGCGGCATTTTCACACACTGGCATTTGGTTGGGTAATGCCTCACTCATCTATGACGTCAGCATACCCAAGGTTGCAATGTGCTAAACCTGTAGCCGGACAATACGTTGAGCAAGCTGCTCTTCCCGGCCCCAGACGGCCCCAGGATCGCTGAGAACTCTCCGGACTTGAATCTCCCGCTCACTGACTTCAGGATCGTCTTTTTCGGAGCTGCAACATGAGACAAACATCGTCAAGGATGTATACATACGTTTAAGATAATGTTGAGGTGAAGAAGCCAGTACCTTTTTAAACGCCGTCAGCAATAAACATCGTCAAGGATTAATACATACGTTTGAGATAATGTTGAGGTGAAGAAGCCAGTACCTTATTAAACGCCATCAGAAATAAACACCCTAAATTATATTACTAAAATAATATGCATGAGCGGTGAATGTTAAGTCAAAATGTGCTTTTCACGGCCATACTTTCCTTTCAGCTAGTTGATTTCAATATTGAAATTTAAAATCTGGAAAGTCTACACGGAAATAATTGATTAAAAAGTTGGACGATATTGCTTCAATTTCTTGATCGGAAAGTTTTACCATGTTAAACGGCTCTTGGTAAAACCAATAAATACCGTCATCAATAAGAATCCTAAATGAGCATCACACACTGAGTTTTGCCAACGTTGTAAAATACGTTACATTTGGTACCGATTTATAGCGAAAACTGGCAGTTGCTCACTTGTTGCAGGAGTTAATAATACATTATTTTATGCACAAGGTTTTAGTGGTGCGCGCGCAGCCGCCCATCGTGACGTAGATTTTGCTCACTCTTCACGTCGTAGTAGACGAAGTATTGGTCAGGAGTCGTAAAGAACTCTCGCTGTATCTCAGATATAGGGCTCACATACAAACACATGTTATTATTGTTTTCTGTGATGATTCTTCTTCAACGATATCGTTTTAGCAAACATTTTTGATGAAAAAAAAAACAGTGTTGATTAATTTTCCATATGCCATGAATTACAATAATTTAGCGTATTTTTATAGACGTTGAGAACAGCTTTGACGAAATGTAAAGATATTTTCATACTGACATAATACATAGCCTATGCCTAACAACATATCCCCCCCAGGGTGCAACATTGAACATATTGCAGTACAACAGGGATCCGCTACGTGCGAGCAGTTTCCCAATGAACACTGTGGTTTCGATCAGCTTCAAAGCAAAAGCACGAGCGGTAAGTCCCATAAAATCAACATAATTATGCAATATTTGCAACGAGATGTGAGTTTGTAAGCGTGGAAAGTAAATACATTAATTAGACTTATCGTAATAATATATGGATTCCCATGGCTAGATCTGATAAATCATCGTATAAACGCTTGCAACGATTAAGGTTGTGTTTGTAATTCGTCATTTAGATCCAAATTGGCTAGAGTACTTCACTACAGCATAAACAGGAAACTCGTGCAGTGCATCGAGGTATGTGTTGACACTATGTCTGATGGCTGACGTTTAGAGCTAATCTACCCGCTCTGGTCGTTTTTTTTTTATATCCACATAAAGTATAAGTTGCAAAGGCTTTTAATGAAATTTAATCGTCTTGATTAGCCAAGTTGCAAAAATATGAGACGTTAAGCCCAAATAGCAATCATGAAATGTAAAAAACAAAACTTTTGGACAACCCATCCCTCAATGTTACGTTTTACATTCGCTTTACGGAGGCATTCTATTAGCGAGAAAAAAGAAAGGGTGAAAGTTCATATTTTTCATATTATAAATACACCTTAGTCTATATGATATGGAGTTTGGAAAACACAACTTCAACAGGGTTATCGGTGAACGAATTGTTTCTGGAACCGGTACAATAGATTACTTTATACATCGGCACACGAAAATATTCGTATACCAAACGCTGATCAATATAATAAATAGTTTATTCTTACTGCAAAACATAAACAATTAGGTATATTGAAGGTTAAAGCAATATGAACATTCACACTTCCATTTTACTCGAGAAATGATGAGATCATTCCGTAATGTGAAGGTTTCACCTACTATTTATGAAATTCGTTTTACAAATGTTCATTTTTCACTTTTGGAAGTTGCATATTATGAAGCCGCATTGAATTAATAATACCAACAATAAAATTAAAATAGAATAAAACGAAGGTAAATTATACTAGTATTTGCTGACAGCATAATGACAAGCACGTGTAAATGGCGATATAAATAAAATGAAATATAAATAGTTAATGCAGGCGTACGTGAGCACAATACATGTTGACGTTTCATTGTTTTAACTTAAACCCAACCTAACCTGTGTTATTACATCACAACACGTGATACAGAACACACACATACACATACACACACAATGGAAGTCTCATCTCGCACTTCGAGATCTAAGGTCACTGATGACGGACGTATGACGGAGTGACGAGAGCCACATTGGGGAGTTTGTTAGGCGCTTGGATTGCAAAGGGGCCGCAAGTATGGCGGAGTGGCGAGAGCCACATCGGGGAGATTGTTAGGCGCTTGGATTGCTAAGAGGGCCGCAAGTATGACGGAGTAGCGAGAGCCACACTGGGGAGATTGTTAGGCGCTTGGATTGCAAAGAGGGCCACAAGTATGGTGGAGTGACGGGAGCCACATTGGGGAGATTGTTAGGCGCTTGGATTGCAAAGAGGGCCGCAAGTATGACGGTGTGACGAGAGCCACATCAGGTAGATTGTTAGGCGCTTGGATTGCAAAGAGGGCCGCAAGTATGACGGAGTGACGAGAGCCACATTGGGGAGATTGTTAGGCGCTTGGATTGCAAAGAGTATGGGCCGCAAGTATGGCGGAGTGACGAGAGCCACATTGGGGAGATTGTTAGGCGCTTGGATTGCAAAGAGGGCCGCAAGTATGATGGAGTGGCGAGAGCCACACTGGGGAGATTGTTAGGCGCTTGGATTGAAAAGAGGGCCGCAAGTATGACGGAGTGGCGAAAGCCACACTGGGGAGATTGTTAGGCGCTTTGATTGCAAAGATGGCCGCAAATATGACGGTGTGACGAGAGCCACATTGGGGAGATTGTTAGGCGCTTGGATTGCAAAGAGGGCCGCAAGTATGACGGAGTGGCGAGAGCAACACTGGGGAGATTGTTAGGCGCTTGGATTGCAAAGAGGGCCGCAAATATAGGTGGAGTGACGAGAGCCACATTGGGGAGATTGTTAGGCGCTTGGATTGCAAAGAGGGCCGCAAGTATGACGGAGTGGCAAGAGCAACACTGGAGAGATTAATAGACGCTTGGATTGCAAAGAGGGCCGCAAGTATGGCGGAGTGGCGAGAGCCACATCGGGGAGATTGTTATGCGCTTGGATTGCAAAGAGGGCCGCAAGTATGACGGTGTGCCGAGAGCCACATTGGGGAGATTGTTAGGCGCTTGGATTGCAAAGAGGGCCGCAAGTATGACGGAGTGACGAGAGCCACATTGGGGAGAATGTTAGGCGCTTAGATTGCAAAGAGGGCCGCAAGTATGACGGTGTGACGAGAGCCACATTGGGGAGATTGTAAGGCGCTTGGATTGCAAAGAGGGCCGCAAGTATGACGGTGTGACAAGAACCACATTGGGGAGATTGTAAGGCGCTGTGATTACAAAGAGGGCCGCAAGTATTACGGAGTGCCGAGAGCCACATTGGGGAGATGTTAGGCGTTTTGATTGCAAAGAGGGCCGCAAGTATGACGGAGTGGCGAGAGCCACACTCGGGAGATTGTTAGGCGCTTGGATTGAAAAGAGGGCCGCAAGTATGACGGAGTGACGATAGCCACATTGGGGAGATTGTTAGGCGCTTGGATTGCAAAGAGGGCCGCAAGTATGAAGGTGTGACGAGAGCCACATTGGGGAGGTTGTTAGGCGTTTTGATTGCAAAGAGGGCCGCTAGTATGACGGAGTGGCGACAGCCACACTCTGGAGATTGTTAGGCGCTTGGATTGAAAAGAGGGCCGCAAGTATGACGGAGTGGCGAGAGCCACACTGGGGAGCTTGTTAGGCGCTTGGATTGCAAAGAGGGCCGCAAGTATGACGGAGTGGCGAGAGCCACATCGGGGAGTTTGTTAGGCGCTTGGATTACAAAGAGAGCCATATTGGGGAGATTGTTAGGCGCTTGGATTGCAAAGAGGGCCGCAAGTATGACTGAGTGGCGAGAGCCACATCGGGGAGATTGTTAGGCGCTTGGATTACAAAGAGGGCCGCAAGTATGACGGAGTGGCGAGAGCCACATTGGGGAGATTGTTAGGCGTTTTGATTGCAAAGAGGGCCGCAAGTATGGTGGAGTGACGAGAGCCACATTGGGGAGATTGTTAGGCGCTTGGATTGCAAAGAGGGCCGCAAGTTTGACGGAGTGGCCAGAGCAACACTGGGGAGATTGTTAGACGCTTGGATTACAAAGAGGGCCGCAAGTATGACGGAGTGCCGAGAGCAACACTGGGGAGATTGTTAGGCGCTTGGATTGCAAAGAGGGCCGCAAATATAGGTGGAGTGACGAGAGCCACATTGGGGAGATTGTTAGGCGCTTGGATTGCAAAGAGGGCCGCAAGTATGACGGAGTGGCAAGAGCAACACTGGAGAGATTAATAGACGCTTGGATTGCAAAGAGGGCCGCAAGTATGGCGGAGTGGCGAGAGCCACATCGGGGAGATTGTTATGCGCTTGGATTGCAAAGAGGGCCGCAAGTATGACGGTGTGCCGAGAGCCACATTGGGGAGATTGTTAGGCGCTTGGATTGCAAAGAGGGCCGCAAGTATGACGGAGTGACGAGAGCCACATTGGGGAGAATGTTAGGCGCTTAGATTGCAAAGAGGGCCGCAAGTATGACGGTGTGACGAGAGCCACATTGGGGAGATTGTAAGGCGCTTGGATTGCAAAGAGGGCCGCAAGTATGACGGTGTGACAAGAACAACATTGGGGAGATTGTAAGGCGCTGTGATTACAAAGAGGGCCGCAAGTATTACGGAGTGGCGAGAGCCACACTCGGGAGATTGTTAGGCGCTTGGATTGAAAAGAGGGCCGCAAGTATGACGGAGTGACGATAGCCACATTGGGGAGATGTTAGGCGTTTTGATTGCAAAGAGGGCCGCAAATATAGGTGGAGTGACGAGAGCCACATTGGGGAGGTTGTTAGGCGCTTGGATTGCAAAGAGGGCCGCAAGTATGACGGAGTGGCGAGAGCCACATCGGGGAGTTTGTTAGGCGCTTGGATTACAAAGAGAGCCATATTGGGGAGATTGTTAGGCGCTTGGATTGCAAAGAGGGCCGCAAGTATGACTGAGTGGCGAGAGCCACATCGGGGAGATTGTTAGGCGCTTGGATTACAAAGAGGGCCGCAAGTATGACGGAGTGGCGAGAGCCACATTGGGGAGATTGTTAGGCGTTTTGATTGCAAAGAGGGCCGCAAGTATGGTGGAGTGACGAGAGCCACATTGGGGAGATTGTTAGGCGCTTGGATTGCAAAGAGGGCCGCAAGTTTGACGGAGTGGCCAGAGCAACACTGGGGAGATTGTTAGACGCTTGGATTACAAAGAGGGCCGCAAGTATGACGGAGTGCCGAGAGCCACATTGGGGAGATGTTAGGCGTTTTGATTGCAAAGAGGGCCGCAAGTATGACGGAGTGACGAGAGCCACACTGGGGAGATTGTTAGGCGCTTGGATTGCAAAGAGGGCCGCAAGTATGACGGTGTGATGAGGGCCACATTCGGGAGATTGTTAGGCGCTTGGATTGCAAAGAGGGCCGCAAATATGACGGTGTGACGAGAGCCACATTGGGGAGATTGTTAGGCGCTTGGATTGCAAAGAGGGCCGCAAGTATGACGGAGTGGCGAGAGCAACACTGGGGAGATTGTTAGGCGCTTGGATTGCAAAGAGGGCCGCAAATATAGGTGGAGTGACGAGAGCCACATTGGGAAGATTGTTAGGCGCTTGGATTGCAAAGAGGGCCGCAAGTATGACGGAGTGGGGAGTTTCCTGTTCCCACATTAGGGAGATGTAAGGCACTTGGAATGCAAAGAGGGCCATAAGTATGACGGAGTGCCGAGAGCCAGATTGGGGAGATGTTAGGCGTTTTGATTGCAAAGAGGGCCGCAAGTATGACGGAGTGGCGAGAGCCACACTGAGGAGATTGTTAGGCGCTTGGATTGAAAAGAGGGCCGCAAGTATGACGGAGTGGCGAGAGCCACACTGGGGAGATTGTTAGGCGCTTGGATTGCAAAGAGGGCCGCAAGTATGACTGAGTGGCGATAGCCACGTCGAGGAGATTGTTAGGCGCTTGGATTACAAAGAGGGCCGCAAGTATGACGGAGTGGCGAGAGCCACATTGGGGAGATTGTTAGGCGTTTTGATTGCAAAGAGGGCCGCAAGTATGACGGAGTGGCGAGAGCAACATTAGGGAGATGTTAGGCACTTGGATTTGCAAAGAGGGCCGCAAGTATGGTGGAGAGACGAGAGCCACATTGGGGAGATTGTTAGGCGCTTGGATTGCAAAGAGGGCCGCAAATATAGGTGGAGTGGCGAGAGCCACATTGGGGAGATTGTTAGGCACTTGGATTGCAAAGAGGGCCGCAAGTATGACGGAGTGGCGAGAGCCACATCGGGGAGTTTGTTAGGCGCTTGGATCACAAAGAGAGCCATATTGGGGAAATTGATAGGCGCTTGGATTGCAAAGAGGGCCGCAAGTATGACGGAGTGGCGAGAGCCACTTTAGGGAGATTGTTAGGCGCTTGGATTGCAAAGAGGGCCGCAAGTATGGCGAAGTGGCGAGAGCCATATTGGGGAGATTGTTATGCGCTTGGATTGCAAAGAGGGCCGCAAGTATGACGGAGTGCCGAGAGCCACATAAGGGAGATTGTTAGGCGCTTGGATTGCAAAGAGGGCCGCAAGTATGGCGGAGTGGCGAGAGCCACATTAGGGAGATGTAAGGCACTTGGATTGCAAAGAGGGCCGCAAGTATGACGGAGTGACGAAAGCCACATTGGGGAGTTTGTTAGGCGCTTGGATTGAGAAGAGGGCCGCAAGTATGGCGGATTGGCGAGAGCCACATTAGGGAGATGTTAGGCACTTGGATTGCAAAGAGGGCCGTAAGAATGGTGGAGTGACGAGAGCCACATTGGGGAGATTGTTAGACGCTTGTATTGCAAAGAGGGCCGCAAGTATGACGGAGTGGCGAGAGCCACATAAGGGAGATTGTTAGGCGCTTGGATTACAAAGAGGGCCGCAAGTATGGCGGAGTGGCGAGAGCTACATAAGGGAGATTGTAAGGCGCTTGGATTGCAAAGAGGGCTGCAAGTATGGTGGAGTGACGAGAGCCACATTGGGGAGATTGTTAGACGCTTGTATTGCAAAGAGGGCCGCAAGTATGGTGGAGTGACGGGAGCCACATTGGGGAGATTGTTAGGCGCTTGGATTGCAAAGAGGGCCGCAAGTATGACGGTGTGACGAGAGCCACATCAGGTAGATTGTTAGGCGCTTGGATTGCAAAGAGGGCCGCAAGTATGACGGAGTGACGAGAGCCACATTGGGGAGATTGTTAGGCGCTTGGATTGCAAAGAGTATGGGCCGCAAGTATGGCGGAGTGACGAGAGCCACATTGGGGAGATTGTTAGGCGCTTGGATTGCAAAGAGGGCCGAAAGTATGATGGAGTGGCGAGAGCCACACTGGGGAGATTGTTAGGCGCTTGGATTGAAAAGAGGGCCGCAAGTATGACGGAGTGGCGAAAGCCACACTGGGGAGATTGTTAGGCGCTTTGATTGCAAAGATGGCCGCAAATATGACGGTGTGACGAGAGCCACATTGGGGAGATTGTTAGGCGCTTGGATTGCAAAGAGGGCCGCAAGTATGACGGAGTGGCGAGAGCAACCCTGGGGAGAATGTTAGGCGCTTGGATTGCAAAGAGGGCCGCAAATATAGGTGGAGTGACAAGAGCCACATTGGGGAGATTGTTAGGCGCTTGGATTGCAAAGAGGGCCGCAAGTATGACGGAGTGGCAAGAGCAACACTGGGGAGATTAATAGACGCTTGGATTGCAAAGAGGGCCGCAAGTATGGCGGAGTGGCGAGAGCCACATCGGGGAGATTGTTATGCGCTTGGATTGCAAAGAGGGCCGCAAGTATGACGGTGTGCCGAGAGCCACATTGGGGAGATTGTTTGGCGCTTGGATTGCAAAGAGGGCCGCAAGTATGACGGAGTGACGAGAGCCACATTGGGGAGAATGTTAGGCGCTTAGATTGCAAAGAGGGCCGCAAGTATGACGGTGTGACGAGAGCCACATTGGGGAGATTGTAAGGCGCTTGGATTGCAAAGAGGGCCGCAAGTATGACGGTGTGACAAGAACCACATTGGGGAGATTGTAAGGCGCTTGGATTACAAAGAGGGCCGCAATGATTACGGAGTGCCGAGAGCCACATTGGGGAGATGTTAGGCGTTTTGATTGCAAAGAGGGCCGCAAGTATGACGGAGTGGCGAGAGCCACACTGGGGAGATTGTTAGGCGCTTGGATTGAAAAGAGGGCCGCAAGTATGACGGAGTGACGAGAGCCACATTGGGGAGATTGTTAGGCGCTTGGATTGCAAAGAGGGCCGCAAGTATGAGGGTGTGACGAGAGCCACATTGGGGAGGTTGTTAGGCGTTTTGATTGCAAAGAGGGCCGCAAGTATGACGGAGTGGCGAGAGCCACACTCTGGAGATTGTTAGGCGCTTGGATTGAAAAGAGGGCCGCAATTATGACGGAGTAGCGAGAGCCACACTGGGGAGATTGTTAGGCGCTTGGATTGCAAAGAGGGCCGCAAGAATGACGGAGTGGCGAGAGCCACATCGGGGAGTTTGTTAGGCGCTTGGATTACAAAGAGAGCCATATTGGGGAGATTGTTAGGCGCTTGGATTGCAAAGAGGGCCGCAAGTATGACTGAGTGGCGAGAGCCACACTGGGGAGATTGTTAGGCGCTTGGATTGCAAGAGGGCCGCAAGTATGACGGAGTGGCGAGAGCCACATCGGGGAGTTTGTAAGGCGCTTGGATTACAAAGAGAGCCATATTGGGGAGATTGTTAGGCGCTCGGATTGCAAAGAGGGCCGCAAGTATGACGGTGTGCCGAGAGCCACATTGGGGAGATTGTTAGGCGCTTGGATTGCAAAGAGGGCCGCAAGTATGACGGAGTGACGAGAGCCACATTGGGGAGAATGTTAGGCGCTTAGATTGCAAAGAGGGCCGCAAGTATGACGGTGTGACGAGAGCCACATTGGGGAGATTGTAAGGCGCTTGGATTGCAAAGAGGGCCGCAAGTATGACGGTGTGACAAGAACCACATTGGGGAGATTGTAAGGCGCTTGGATTACAAAGAGGGCCGCAAGTATTACGGAGTGCCGAGAGCCACATTGGGGAGATGTTAGGCGTTTTGATTGCAAAGAGGGCCGCAAGTATGACGGAGTGGCGAGAGCCACACTGGGGAGATTGTTAGGCGCTTGGATTGAAAAGAGGGCCGCAAGTATGACGGAGTGGCGAGAGCCACATTGGGGAGATTGTTAGGCGCTTGGATTACAAAGAGGGCCGCAAGTATGACGGAGTGGCGAGAGCCACATTGGGGAGATTGTTAGGCGTTTTGATTGCAAAGAGGGCCGCAAATATGGTGGAGTGACGAGAGCCACATTGGGGAGATTGTTAGGCGCTTGGATTGCAAAGAGGGCCGCAAGTTTGACGGAGTGGCCAGAGCAACACTGGGGAGATTGTTAGACGCTTGGATTTCAAAGAGGGCCGCAAGTATGACGGAGTGCCGAGAGCGACATTGGGGAGATGTTAGGCGTTTTGATTGCAAAGAGGGCCGCAAGTATGACGGAGTGACGAGAGCCACACTTGGGAGATTGTTAGGCGCTTGGATTGAAAAGAGGGCCGCAAGTATGACGGAGTATCGAGAGCCACACTGGGGAGATTGTTAGGCGCTTGGATTGCAAAGAGGGCCGCAAGTTTGACGCTGTGATGAGGGCCACATTCGGGAGATTGTAAGGCGCTTGGATTGCAAAGAGGGCCGCAAATATGACGGTGTGACGAGAGCCACATTGGGGAGAATGTTAGGCGCTTGGATTGCAAAGAGGGCCGCAAGTATGACGGAGTGGATAGAGCAACACTGGGGAGATTGTTAGGCGCTTGGATTGCAAAGAGGGCCGCAAATATAGGTGGAGTGACGAGAGCCACATTGGGGAGATTGTTAGGCGCTTGGATTGCAAAGAGGGCCGCAAGTATGACGGAGTGGGGAGTTTCCTGTTCCCACATTAGGGAGATGTAAGGCACTTGGAATGCAAAGAGGGCCATAAGTATGACGGAGTGCCGAGAGCCACATTGGGGAGATGTTAGGCGTTTTGATTGCAAAGAGGGCCGCAAGTATGACGGAGTGGCGAGAGCCACACTGGGGAGATTGTTAGGCGCTTGGATTGAAAAGAGGGCCGCAAGTATGACGGAGTGGCGAGAGCCACACTGGGGAGATTGTTAGGCGCTTGGATTGCAAAGAGGGCCGCAAGTATGACTGAGTGGCGATAGCCACATCGAGGAGATTGTTAGGCGCTTGGATTACAAAGAGGGCCGCAAGTATGACGGAGTGGCGAGAGCCACATTGGGGAGATTGTTAGGCGTTTTGATTGCAAAGAGGGCCGCAAGTATGATGGAGTGGCGAGAGCCACATTAGGGAGATGTTAGGCACTTGGATTTGCAAAGAGGGCCGCAAGTATGGTGGAGAGACGAGAGCCACATTGGGGAGATTGTTAGGCGCTTGGATTGCAAAGAGGGCCGCAAATATAGGTGGAGTGGCGAGAGCCACATTGGGGAGATTGTTAGGCACTTGGATTGCAAAGAGGGCCGCAAGTATGACGGAGTGGCGAGAGCCACATCGGGGAGTTTGTTAGGCGCTTGGATCACAAAGAGAGCCATATTGGGGAAACTGTTAGGCGCTTGGATTGCAAAGAGGGCCGCAAGTATGACGGAGTGGCGAGAGCCACTTTAGGGAGATTGTTAGGCGCTTGGATTGCAAAGAGGGCCGCAAGTATGGCGGAGTGGCGAGAGCCATATTGGGGAAATTGTTATGCGCTTGGATTGCAAAGAGGGCCGCAAGTATGACGGAGTGCCGAGAGCCACATAAGGGAGATTGTTAGGCGCTTGGATTGCAAAGAGGGCCGCAAGTATGGCGGAGTGGCGAGAGCCACATTAGGGAGATGTAAGGCACTTGGATTGCAAAGAGGGCCGCAAGTATGACGGAGTGACGAGAGCCACATTGGGGAGTTTGTTAGGCGCTTGGATTGAGAAGAGGGCCGCAAGTATGGCGGAGTGGCGAGAGCCACATTAGGGAGATGTTAGGCACTTGGATTGCAAAGAGGGCCGCAAGTATGACGGAGTGGCGAGAGCCACATAAGGGAGATTGTTAGGCGCTTGGATTACAAAGAGGGCCGCAAGTATGGCGGAGGGACGAGAGCCACATTGGGGAGATTGTTAGACGCTTGTATTGCAAAGAGGGCCGCAAGTATGACGGAGTGGCGAGAGCCACATAAGGGAGATTGTTACGCGCTTGGATTACAAAGAGGGCCGCAAGTATGGCGGAGTGGCGAGAGCTACATAAGGGAGATTGTAAGGCGCTTGGATTGCAAAGAGGGCCGCAAGTATGGTGGAGTGACGAGAGCCACATTGGGGAGATTGTTAGACGCTTGTATTGCAAAGAGGGCCGCAAGTATGACGGTGTGACGAGAGCCACATTGGGGAGATTGTTAGGCGCTTGGATTGCAAAGAGGGCCGCAAGTATGACGGAGTAGCGAGAGCCACATTAGGGAGATGTAAGGCACTTGGAATGCAAAGAGGGCCGCAAGTATGACGAAGGGACGAGAGCCACATTGGGGAGATTGTTAGGCGCTTGGATTGCAAAGAGGGCCGCAAGTATGGCGGAGTGGCGAGAGCCACATCGGGGAGATTGTTAGACGCTTGGATTGCAAAGAGGGCCGCAAGTATGACGGTGTGACGAGAGCCACATTGGGGAGATTGTTAGGCGCTTGGATTGCAAAGAGGGCCGCAAGTATGACGGAGTGGCGAGAGCAACACTGGGGAGATTAATAGACGCTTGGATTGCAAAGAGGGCCGCAAGTATGGCGGAGTGGCGAGAGCCACATCGGGGAGATTGTTATGTGCTTGGATTGCAAAGAGGGCCGCAAGTATGACGGTGTGCCGAGAGCCACATTGGGGAGATTGTTAGGCGCTTGGATTGCAAAGAGGGCCGCAAGTATGACGGAGTGACGAGAGCCACATTGGGGAGAATGTTAGGCGCTTAGATTGCAAAGAGGGCCGCAAGTATGACGGTGTGACGAGAGCCACATTGGGGAGATTGTAAGGCGCTTGGATTGCAAAGAGGGCCGCAAGTATGACGGTGTGACAAGAACCACATTGGGGAGATTGTGAGGCGCTTGGATTACAAAGAGGGCCGCAAGTATGACGGAGTGCCGAGAGCCACATTGGGGAGATGTTAGACTTTTTGATTGCAAAGAGGGCCGCAAGTATAACGGAGTGGCGAGAGCCACATTGGGGAGATTGTTAGGCGCTTGGATTGCAAAGAGGGCCGCAAGTATGAAGGTGTGACGAGAGCCACATTGGGCAGGTTGTTAGGCGTTTTGATTGCAAAGAGGGCCGCAAGTATGACGGTGTGACGAGAGCCACATTGGGCAGGTTGTTAGGCGTTTTGATTGCAAAGAGGGCCGCAAGTATGACGGAGTGGCGAGAGCCACACTCTGGAGATTGTTAGGCGCTTGGATTGAAAAGAGGGCCGCAAGTATGACGGAGTGGCGAGAGCCACACGGGGGAGATTGTTAGGCGCTTGGATTGCAAAGAGGGCCGCAAGTATGACGGAGTGGCGAGAGCCACATCGGGGAGTTTGTTAGGCGCTTGGATTACAAAGAGGGCCGCAAGTATGACGGAGTGGCGAGAGCCACATTGGGGAGATTGTTAGGCGTTTGATTGCAAAGAGGGCCGCAAGTATGACAAAGTGGCGAGAGCCACATCGGGGAGATTGTTAGGCGCTTGGATTACAAAGAGGGCCGCAAGTATGACGGAGTTGCGAGAGCCACATTGGGGAGATTGTTAGGCGTTTGATTGCAAAGAGGGCCGCAAGTATGGTGGAGTGACGAGAGCCACATTGGGGAGATTGTTAGGCGCTTGGATTGCAAAGAGGGCCGCAAGTATGACGGAGTGGCGAGAGCAACACTGGGGAGATTGTTAGACGCTTGGATTGCAAAGAGGGCCGCAAGTATGGCGGAGTGGCGAAAGCCACATCGGGGAGATTGTTAGGGGCTTGGATTACAAAGAGGGCCGCATGTATGACGGAGTGGCGAGAGCCACATTTCGGAGATGTTAGGCACTTGGATTTGCAAAGAGGGCCGCAAGTATGGTGGAGAGACGAGAGCCACATTGGGGAGATTGTTAGGCGCTTGGATTGCAAAGAGGGCCGCAAGTATGACGTTGTGACAGAATGCCTCCGTAACGCGAATGTAAAACGTAACATTGAGGGATGGGTTGTCCAAAAGTTTTGTTTTTTACATTTCATGATTGCTATTTGGGCTTAACGTCTCATATTTTTGCAACTTGGCTAATCAAGACGATTAAATTTCATTAAAAGCCTTTGCAACTTATACTTTATGTGGATATAAAAAAAAAACGACCAGAGCGGGTAGATTAGCTCTAAACGTCAGCCATCAGACATAGTGTCAACACATACCTCGATGCACTGCACGAGTTTCCTGTTTATGCTGTAGTGAAGTACTCTAGCCAATTTGGATCTAAATGACGAATTACAAACACAACCTTAATCGTTGCAAGCGTTTATACGATGATTTATCAGATCTAGCCATGGGAATCCATATATTATTACGATAAGTCTAATTAATGTATTTACTTTCCACGCTTACAAACTCACATCTCGTTGCAAATATTGCATAATTATGTTGATTTTATGGGACTTACCGCTCGTGCTTTTGCTTTGAAGCTGATCGAAACCACAGTGTTCATTGGGAAACTGCTCGCACGTAGCGGATCCCTGTTGTACTGCAATATGTTCAATGTTGCACCCTGGGGGGGATATGTTGTTAGGCATAGGCTATGTATTATGTCAGTATGAAAATATCTTTACATTTCGTCAAAGCTGTTCTCAACGTCTATAAAAATACGCTAAATTATTGTAATTCATGGCATATGGAAAATTAATCAACACTGTTTTTTTTTTCATCAAAAATGTTTGCTAAAACGATATCGTTGAAGAAGAATCATCACAGAAAACAATAAAAGCATGTGTTTGTATGTGAGCCCTATATCTGAGATACAGCGAGAGTTCTTTACGACTCCTGACCAATACTTCGTCTACTACGACGTGTAGAGTGAGCAAAATCTACGTCACGATGGGCGGCTGCGCGCGCACCACTAAAACCTTGTGCATAAAATAATGTATTATTAACTCCTGCAACAAGTGAGCAACTGCCAGTTTTCGCTATAAATCGGTACCAAATGTAACGTATTTTACAACGTTGGCAAAACTCAGTGTGTGATGCTCATTTAGGATTCTTATTGATGACGGTATTTATTGGTTTTACCAAGAGCCGTTTAACATGGTAAAACTTTCCGATCAAGAAATTGAAGCAATATCGTCCAACTTTTTAATCAATTATTTCCGTGTAGACTTTCCAGATTTTAAATTTCAATATTGAAATCAACTAGCTGAAAGGAAAGTATGGCCGTGAAAAGCACATTTTGACTTAACATTCACCGCTCATGCATATTATTTTAGTAATATAATTTAGGGTGTTTATTTCTGATGGCGTTTAATAAGGTACTGGCTTCTTCACCTCAACATTATCTCAAACGTATGTATTAATCCTTGACGATGTTTATTGCTGACGGCGTTTAAAAAGGTACTGGCTTCTTCACCTCAACATTATCTTAAACGTATGTATACATCCTTGACGATGTTTGTCTCATGTTGCAGCTCCGAAAAAGACGATCCTGAAGTCAGTGAGCGGGAGATTCAAGTCCGGAGAGTTCTCAGCGATCCTGGGGCCGTCTGGGGCCGGGAAGAGCAGCTTGCTCAACGTATTGTCCGGCTACAGGTTTAGCACATTGCAACCTTGGGTATGCTGACGTCATAGATGAGTGAGGCATTACCCAACCAAATGCCAGTGTGTGAAAATGCCGCCCGCTGATTGGCTCCGACTCACTCATCCATGACGTCAGCATTCATAAGGTTACTGCGGAACAACTTGACTAGCCCCACACGTAACTAGTCTCATGCTGACCTCAGATCCTTATATAGCGTTTCATGCACGCTGTTTCAACGAAAGTCAACATATTTCTGGCGTTAAATTGGGTAAAGGTACAGTGGAGTTCCGCGGGAGTTTACTCCAACCTTTTAGGTAGTTTTCTTGGTACACCCCTAGAGCAAAGTCCAGTCGAGCAATTATCTCCATTCAAACTCGAGCAAAGGACGAGGGATTCAGATGACTGAATATAATAATGTGTTACTTGTTCCTCTCCATTAGACAGGTATTTGGTAATTCCCAGGTATAATGCACTTGTTTACTGCTGTTTTTTTTACTTTGAGATATACTCAATAATTAGAGTTAAATTCGATTTAATTCAAATTTGCACATCTTTCTCATACAGATTACTTTTTTGATTTCATGTCTACGACAAAAATTGACAATTTACGCCGTGGAATGAAACGATTAAATACATTAGTAAGAGCTCGTAAATGGCGTTGTTTTTGTCCTACAGACAAAAATAAGAAAACAATACACTGTATATAGTACATCTGCGGTAATGATATTATATCAATTAGCCTAGTTACTGAAACAGGTAAATTTGTAGTAACATGTAGGCCTAGTAATATAGCAATTTTCATATCTTCGTTCAATGCAATGAGTATTAAAGAAGCATTTTGGAATGATGCACTTTTTTTATTTGCGATTTTGATATTGTTTTTAAAAATGTTCAGACGTATCTCAGTTTTAAATCGACACGTCGTCAATATAGATAATCTGCAATGTTCGTAACTTCACGGGGTTAAAAGATTTTAAGGGGAGATTGTTGGGCGTTTGTATTGCAAAAAGGGCCGCAAGTATGACGGAGTGGCGAAAGCCACATTGGGGAGATGTTAGGCGTTTTGATTGCAAAGAGGGCCGCAAGTATGACGGAGTGGCGAGAGCCACACTAGGGAGATTGTTAGGCGCTTGGATTGAAAAGAGGGCCGCAAGTATGACGGAGTGGCGAGAGCCACATTGGGGAGATGTTAGGCACTTGGATTGCAAAGAGGGCCGCAAGTATGGTGGAGTGCCGAGAGCCACATTGGGGAGATTGTTAGGCGCTTGGTTTGCAAAGAGGGCCGCAAGTATGACGGTGTGATGAGAGCCACATTGGGGAGATGTTAGGCGTTTTGATTGCAAAGAGGGCCGCAAGTATGACGGAGTGACGAGAGCCACATTGGGGAGTTTGTTAAACGCTTGGATTGCAAAGATGGCCGCAAGTATGGCGGAGTGGCGAAAGCCACATTAGGACGATGTTAGGCACTTGGATTGCAAAGAGGGCCGCCAGTATGGTGGAGTGACGAGAGCCACATTGGGGAGATTGTTAGACGCTTGTATTGCAAAGGGGCCGCAAGTATGACGGAGTGGCGAGAGCCACATAAGGGAGATTGTTAGGCGCTTGGATTGCAAAGAGTGCCGCAAGTATGGCGGAGTGGCGAGAGCCACATAAGGGAGATTGTTAGGCGCTTGGATTGCAAAGAGGGCCGCAAGTATGGTGGAGTGACGAGAGCCACATTGGGGAGATTGTTAGACGCTTGTATTGCAAAGAGGGCCGCAAGTATGACGGGGTGACGAGAGCCAAATTGGGGAGATTGTTAGGCGCTTGGATTGCAAAGAGGGCCGCAAGTATGACGGAGTAGCGAGAGCCACATTAGGGAGATGTAAGGAACTAAGAATGCAAAGAGGGCCGCAAGTATGACGGAGTGACGAGAGCCACATTGGGGAGTTTGTTAGGCGCTTGGATTGCAAAGAGGGCCGCACGTATGGCGGAGTGGCGAGAGCCACATCGGGGAGATTGTTAGACGCTTGGATTGCAAAGAGGGCCGCAAGTATGACGGTGTGACGAGAGCCACATTGGGGAGATTGTTAGGCGCTTGGATTCCAAAGAGGGCCGCAAGTATGACGGAGTGCCGAGAGCCACATTGGGGAGATGTTAGGCGTTTTGATTGCAAAGAAAGCCGCAAGTATGACGGAGTGGCGAGAGCCACACTGGGGAGATTGTTAGGCGCTTGGATTGAAAAGAGGGCCGCAAGTATGACGGAGTGACGAAAGCCACATTGGAGAGATTGTTAGGCGCTTGGATTGCAAAGAGGGCCGCAAGTATGAAGGTGTGACGAGAGCCACATTGGGGAGGTTGTTAGGCGTTTTGATTGCAAAGAGGGCCGCAAGTATGACGGAGTGGCGAGAGCCACACTCTGGAGTTTGTAAGGCGCTTGGATTGAAAGGAAGGCCGCAAGTATGACGGAGTGGCGAGAGCCACACTGGGGAGATTGTTAGGCGCTTGGATTGCAAAGAGGGCCGCAAGTATGACGGAGTGGCGAGAGCCACATCGGGGAGTTTGTTAGGCGCTTGGATTACAAAGAGAGCCATATTGGGGAGATTGTTATGCGCTTGGATTGCAAAGAGGGCCGCAAGTATGACTAAGTGGCGAGAACCACTGTTGGGAGATTGTTAGGCGCTTGGAATGCAAAGAGGGCCGCAGGTATGGCGGAGTGGTGAGAGCCATATTGGGGAGATTTTTATGGGCCGCAAGAATGACGGAGTGACGAGAGCCACATTGGGGAGATTGTTAGACGCTTGTATTGCAAAGAGGGCCGCAAGTATGACGGGGTGACGAGAGCCAAATTGGGTAGATTGTTAGGCGCTTGGATTGCAAAGAGGGCCGCAAGTATGACGGAGTAGCGAGAGCCACATTAGGGAGATGTAAGGAACTAAGAATGCAAAGAGGGCCGCAAGTATGACGGAGTGACGAGAGCCACTTTGGGGAGTTTGTTAGGCGCTTGGATTGCAAAGAGGGCCGCAAGTATGGCGGAGTGGCGAGAGCCACATCGGGGAGATTGTTAGACGCTTGGATTGCAAAGAGGGCCGCAAGTATGACGGTGTGACGAGAGCCACATTGGGGAGATTGTTAGGCGCTTGGATTGCAAAGAGGGCCGCAAGTATGACGGAGTGGCGAGAGCAACACTGGGGAGATAAATAGACGCTTGGATTGCAAAGAGGGCCGCAAGTATGACGGTGTGACGAGAACCACATTGGGGAGATTGTTAGGCGCTTGGTTTACAAAGAGGGCCGCAAGTACGACGGAGTGCCGAGAGCCACATTGGGGAGATGTTAGGCGTTTTGATTGCAAAGAGGGCCGCAAGTATGACGGAGTGGCGAGAGCCACACTGGGGAGATTGTTAGGCGCTTGGATTGAAAAGAGGGCCGCAAGTATGACGGAGTGACGAGAGCCACATTGGGGAGATTGTTAGGCGCTTGGATTGCAAAGAGGGCCGCAAATATGAAGGTGTGATGAGAGCCACATTGGGGAGGTTGTTAGGCGTTTTGATTGCAAAGAGGGCCGCAAGTATGACGGAGTGGCGAGAGCCACACTCTGGAGTTTGTTAGGCGCTTGGATTGAAAAGAAGGCCGCAAGTATGACGGAGTGGCAAGAGCCACATCGGGGAGTTTGTTAGGCGCTTGGATCACAAAGAGAGCCATATTGGGGAAATTGTTAGGCGCTTGGATTGCAAAGAGGGCCGCAAGTATGACGAAGTGGCGAGAGCCACTTTAGGGAGATTGTTAAGCGCTTGGATTGCAAAGAGGGCCGCAAGTATGGCGAAGTGGCGAGAGCCATATTGGGGAGATTGTTATGCGCTTGGATTGCAAAGAGGGCCGCAAGTATGGTGGGTACGAGAGCCACATTGGGGAGATTGTTAGACGCTTGTAATGCAAAGAGGGCCGCAAGTATGACGGAGTGGCGAGAGCCACATCGGGGAGATTGTTAGACGCTTGGATTGCAAAGAGGGCCGTAAGTATGGCGGAGTGGCGAGAGCCACATTAGGGAGATGTTAGGCACTTGGATTGCAAAGAGGGCCGCAAGTATGGTGGAGTGACGAGAGCCACATTGGGGAGATTGTTAGACGCTTGTAATGCAAAGAGGGCCGCAAGTATGACGGAGTGGCGAGAGCCACATAAGGGAGATTGTTAGGCGCTTGGATTGCAAAGAGGGCCGCAAGTATGGCGGAGTGGCGAGAGCCACATAAGGGAGATTGTTAGGCGCTTGGATTGCAAAGAGGGCCGCAAGTATGGTGGAGTGACGAGAGCCACATTGGGGAGATTGTAAGACGCTTGTATTGCAAAGAGGGCCGTAAGTATGACGGGGTGACGAGAGCCACATTGGGGAGATTGTTAGGCGCTTGGATTGCAAAGAGGGCCGCAAGTATGACGGAGTAGCGAGAGCCACATTAGGATGATGTAAGGCACTTGGAATGCAAAGAGGGCCGCAAGTATGACGGAGTGGCGAGAGCCAAATCGGGGAGATTGTTAGGCGCTCTGATTGCAAAGAGGGCCGCAAGTATGACGGAGTGGCGAGAGCAACACTGGGGAGATTGTTAGGCGATTGGATTGCAAAGAGGGAAGCAAGTATGGAATAGTGACGAGAGCCACATTGGGGAGATTGTTAGGCGCTTGGATTGCAAAGAGGGCCGCAAATATGACGGTGTGACGAGATCCACATTGGGGGGATTGTTAGGCTTTTTGATTGCAAAGAGGGCCGCAAGTATGGTGGAGTGACAAGAGCCATATTGGGGAGATTGTTAGGCGCTTGGATTGCAAAGAGGGCCGCAAGTATGGCGGATTGGCGAGAGCCACATCGGGGAGATTGTTAGGCACTCTGATTGCAAAAAGGGCCGCAAGTATGACGGAGTGCCGAGAGCCACATTGGGGAGATTGTTAGGCGCTTGGATTGCAAAGAGGGCCGCAAGTATGACGAAGTGGCGAGAGCAACACAAGGGAGATTGTGAGGCACTTGGATTGCAAAGAGGGCCGCAAGTATGGTGGAGTGACGAGAGCCACATTAGGGTGATTCTTAGGTGCTTGGATTGCAAAGAGGGCCGCAAGAATGGCGGAGTGGCGAGAGCCACATCGGGGAGATTGTAAGGCGCTCTGATTGCAAAGAGGGCCGCAAGTATGACGGAGTGATGAAAGCCACATTGGGGAGATTGTTAGGCGCTCTGATTGCAAAGAGGGCCGCAAGTATGGCGGTGTAACGAAAGCCACATTGGGGAGATTGTAAGGCGCTTGGATTGCAAAGAGGGCCGCAAGAGTGACGGAGTGAAAGTGCCACCTTGGGGAGATTGTGAGGCGCTTGGATTGCAAAGAGGGCCGCAAGTATGTAGGTGTGACGAGAGCCACATTGGGGAGATTGTTAGGCGCTTGGATTGCAAAGAGGGCCGCAAGTATAACGAAGTGACGAGAGCAACACTGGGGAGATTGTTAGGCGCTTGGATTGCAAAGAGGGCCGCAAGTATGACGGAGTGGCGAGAGCCACATTGGGATGATTGTTAGGCGCTTGGATTGCAAAGAGGGCCGCAAGTATGACGGTGTGACGAGAGCCGCATTGGGAAGATTGTTAGGCGCTTGGATTGCAAAGAGGGCAGCAAGTGTTGTTATGTTTACCTTGTGCGTGAGTTTGTGTTTGTATGGCTAGTTGGGATGAGGTCAATAACATATTTCTGCAAAATGATTCCATCGAATGTACGTACATTGATGACATTAGCGGCTGGTATGAGACAGGCGGCCGCGATCTGTCTACAGTCTCTAAGATTATTCACATTAATATTAGATCGTTAAAAAAACATTGGAACGAGTTATGTTGTATTTTGCAAGATTACTTAGGATCAATAGATGTTTTAGTTATAAGTGAAATTTCTAATTGTGATGTTAATTTATATAATTTGCAGGGGTATCAAAAAATATCAAAACAAAGAATAAACAGAATAGGTGGTGGCATACTTATATTTGTTAAAGAAACATTAAAATTTGCTGAAATTAACGTTGATTTTTTGAATGCAGAAGCGCTTTGTGGTACTATTTATCTTAATAACACATGTGTTCATTTGTTAGCTTTGTATCGTCCTCCTAACTTAAGTCGTTTAAACTTTATTGAAGAACTAGATGTGTTTTTAGGGAAATGTTTTGGCATTAATGGGATCATAGTTGGGGACGTCAATATAAATTTACTTGATACTTTGGACAGATATACTGTTATGTATGAAGATGTGTTGGCCGCACACGGTTTTAGTAAATGCATTACTAAAAGTACACGCGAAGAGTATATTTCTGGTAGGTTTGTGTCATCTTGTATTGATCACATTTTTTTGCGTGGAAGTTTCTCGTCATGTGAATCCGCTATCCTTACCACTAAAGTCTCTGACCACTATATGGTGCTTACTTGTTTAGGGTTTATAGGAAAGTCTCTCAACGTTAATACGCATAATAATCATTCTAATGACAATAATATCTCTGTCGCAATTACGCTTAACGAAAGAAAATTAAAGCATAACTTGTCTAATATTAACTGGAACTTAGCTTGTGATGCCGATGATCCAGAAGAAATATACACTATAATATCTAGACAGTTTACAGAAGCTTATGACAGTTCTATCTTCAGGGGGAATAACATACCTAAGTCAAGAGAAAGACCTCGCAAAATATGGGTGTCTGACGAACTTGTTATTATGACGAAAGTTAGAGATAGACTTTTTAAAGATTGGAAAAACTGTATCCTTGGTGAAAAGAAAACCCGTCTTAGAACAGAGTATAATGCGTACAGGAATAAAGTTACAAAAGCTATAAACAAAGCAAAGATAAAGTTTTATCGCGAGTTAATTCTAAACGCACGAGGGGACTTAAAAGAGACGTGGCAAATTATCAACCAGATCACTGGAAAAAAGAAACGAATGTCAGTTGATGACGTAATCAATAAATTTTTGTGTAAAGACGTTGATGTGAACCTAGTTGTAAACAATTTTGTGAATTCATTTGTTGACGAAATAAGTACGTTGAAACATGATTGTGACGTTGTTACATTGCAGCGAGCTCAGAATGTCAATATCCCAGTGAGTCAATCGTTTTTCATGAAACCAGTTACTCTTCCAACTGTTAGGGAAATGATCGACTCACTTAATGTAAATAAACAGCCAGGTGTAGATAAGATACGTGTTCAAGACCTGCAATTTGTCAAGGACTCTATTGCTCCTGTACTAGTCGTGTTAATAAACAAATCGATGGAGACCGGTATCATCCCTAAGCGCCTCAAAAAATCAATAATTAAACCAATATATAAGAAGGGTGACCATACGCTTTACTCTAATTACAGACCTATTGCAATATTGCCAAGTATTGAGAAACTTTTAGAAAGACATGTTGCTAACAACTTGATCGAATACTTAAATAAATACGGGATTATAAATAGTAAACAATTTGGTTTTCAAAAAGGAAAGAGTACCTCCACACTGTTATTAGAGTTCTCCAATTACGTCAATTCTAAACTTAACGACAATATGCAAGTTTTGGCATTATTTGTAGATTTCAGTAAAGCATTCGATACCCTCAACCATCAGAAACTATTACGAGCTTTAGAGTCAATTGGCATCCGTGGAATTGCGTTAGACTGGTTTAAAAATTATTTAACTAATAGATTTATGCAGGTTAAAGTAAACGGCCAATCAAGTGAAGAAAGACCTTGTGATTCTGGGGTCCCACAAGGGTCTATTTTGGGACCGACTCTATTTTTGATTTATGTTAATTTTATGTCCAAATGTCTTATTTTTTGCATTATTTTATCTTATGCTGACGATACTGTCTTACTTGCCGTGCATTCAGATATTCGTATTGCACAAGAAATGTTGCAAACTGATTTTAATAACCTTCTGCGTTGGAATCACGATAATGAATTAGTAATTAACTCGTCTAAAACTAAAGTTTTACATATTTCTTCTCCCCATAATCGTGAAAGAGACTTTCCTATAAATATCATTTATCATGATTTTAATTGCCTTCATAATGTGGATGAAGTGACATATTGTGATTGCAGTTTAAAAATAGAATGTGTGGACGAGTATGAGTACCTGGGCGTAATTGTTGACCGTAACTTTTCTTGGAGAAATCATATTGATAAACTATGTAATAAACTACGCTCATGCTCTTCTCGATTGTATGCACTTAAATATATTCTGCCCTTTACATTATTTAGAGCCGTTTATCAATCTATGGCCGAATCATTAATTTTATATGGCATTCTAGCTTGGGGCAATGCTTCGCGGTGCCATACGCAAAGGGTTGAAGACCTACAAGTTAGAATGCTAAAAATGGTAATATGCGACATCAAAATCGATACTACACTTTCTAGAAAACAAATATTTTCATTTTGTAATATACTGCCAATTTATTCTTTATTCGTATATAGATTTTAGTTGTACTTTTATTTTAAACCGGATTTTAAGATCCCTATGGACACCTGTAAGGAGACAAGGCTCAAAGTGGCGGGCACCTTACAAGTTCCTAATTATACTAACAAATATGGCCAACGCTCTTTGTCTTATTCTGTGCCAACTATATTTAATATGCTACCATCCTCACTCAAAACCCTGTCGTCTATTTCTAAAATTAAATCTGAACTAAAAACACATCTACTTTCTGACACCTTTTTACTGTGAATGTTCCGTTTATATTTTAATTACTGTAAACAAGTTAATTCTGCATTTGTATTGATTTTTGTAAAGTTCACTTTCTTAGTAGTTTCAAGTATTTAGTTCTATACATTATTTTGTTATTGTAAATACATGTTCCGTTTTCTGTTCTGTTCTGTCACTATGTATAATATTTTTTATTATGTACCACAGTTAAGCCAAGTCTTGGCTTTGTGGGTTCTTGGAGTCATAAATAAAAAAAAAAAAAAAAAAAAAGTATGACGGTGTGACGAGAGCCACATTGGGGAGATTGTTAGGCGTTTTGATTGCAAAGAGGGCCGCAAGTATGACGGAGTGGCGAGCGCCACATTGGGGAGATTGTTAGTCGCTTGGATTGCAAAGAGGGCCGCAAGTATGACGGTGTGACGAGAGCCACATTGGGGAGATTGTTAGGCGCTTGGATTGCAAAGAGGGCCGCAAAAATGACGGAGTGGCGAGAGCAACACTGGGGAGATTGTTAGGCACTTGTATTGCAAAGAGGGCCGCAAGTATGACGGAGTGGCGAGAGCCACATTGGGGGGATCGTTAGGCGCTTGGATTGCAAAAAGGGCCGCAAGTATGGCGGAGTGACGAGAGCCACATCGGGGAGATTGTTAGGCGTTTTGATTGCAAAGAGGGCCGCAAGTATGATGGAGTGGCGAGCGCCATATTGGGGAGATTGTGAGGCGCTCTGATTGCAAAGAGGGCCGCAAGTATGACGGAGTGGCGAGAGCCACAATAGGGAGATTGTTAGGCGCTTGGATTGCAAAGGGGCCGCAAGTATGGCGGTGTGCAAGTATGGCGGAGTGACGAAAGCCACATTGGGGAGATTGTTAGGCGCTTGGATTGCAAAGAGGGCCGCAAGTATGACGGTGCGACGAGAGCCTCATTGGGGAGATTGTTAGGCGCTTGGATTGCAAAGAGGGCCGCAAGTATGGCAGTGTGCCGAGAGCCACACTAGGGAGATTGTTAGGCGCTTGGATTGCAAAGAGGGCCGCAAGTATGACGGAGTGACGAGAGCCACATTGGGGAGATTGTTAGGCGCTTGGATTGCAAAGAGGGCCGCAAGAATGGCGGAGTGACGAGAGCCACATCGGGGAGATTGTTAGGCACTTGGATTGCAAAGAGGGCCGCAGGTATGGCGGAGTGGCAAGAGCCACATTAAGGAGATTGTTAGGCGCTGGGATTGCAAAGAGGGCCGCAAGTATGGCAGTGTGCCGAGAGCCACACTAGGGAGATTGTTAGGCGCTTGGATTGCAAAGAGGGCTGCAAGTATGACGGAGTGGCGAGAGCCACATTGGGGGGATCGTTAGGCGCTTGGATTGCAAAGAGGGCCGCAAGTATGGCGGAGTGACGAGAGCCACATCGGGATGATTGTTAGGCGCTTGGATTGCAAAGAGGGCCGCAAGTATGACAGAGTGGCGAGAGCCACATTAGGGAGATTGTTTGGGTTTTGGATTGCCAAGAGGGCCGCAAGTCAGGCGGAGTGACGAGAGCCACATCGGGGAGATTGTTAGGCGCTTGGATTGAAAAGAGGGCCGCAAGTATGACGGAGTGGCGAGAGCCACACTGGGGAGATTGTGCGGCGCTTTGATTGCAAAGAGGGCCGCAAGTATGACGGAGAGGCGAGTGCCACATCGGAGAGATTGTTGGGCGCTCTGATTGCAAAGAGGGCCGCAAGTATGACGAAGTGGCGAGAGCAACACTGGGGAGATTGTTAGGCGATTGGATTGCAAAGAGGGCCGCAAGTATGGCATAGTGACGAGAGCCACATTGGGGAGATTGTTAGGCGCTTGGATTGCAAAGAGGACCGCAAGTATGACGGTGTGACAAGAGCCACATTGGGGAGATTGTAAGGCGCTTGGATTGCAAAGAGGGCCGCAAGTATGACGGTGTGACGAGATAAACATTGAGGAGATTGTTAGGCGTTTTGATTGCAAAGCGGGCCGCAAGTATGGTGGAGTGACGAGAGCCACATTGGGTAGATTGTTAGGCGCTTGGATTGCAAAGAGGGCAGCAAGTATGGCGGAGTGGCGAGAGCCACATCGGGAAGATTGTAAGGCGCTCTGATTGCAAAGAGGGCCGCAAGTATGACGGAGTGCCGAGAGCCACATTGGGGAGATTGTTAGGCGCTTGGATTGCAAAGAGGGCCGCAAGTATGACGGTGTGGCGAGAGCCACACTGGGGAGATTGTTAGGCGCTTTGATTGCAAAGAGGGCCGCAAGTATGACGAAGTGGCGAGAGCAACACAAAGGAGATTGTGAGGCACTTGGATTGCAAAGAGGGCCGCAAGTATGGTGGAGTGACGAGAGCCACATTGGGGTGATTCTAAGGTGCTTGGATGGCAAAGAGGGCCGCAAAAATGGCGGAGTGGCGAGAGCCACATCGGGGAGATTGTAAGGTGCTCTAATTGCAAAGAGGGCCGCAAGTATGACGGAGTGGCGAGCGCCACATTGGGGAGATTGTTAGTCGCTTGGATTGCAAAGAGGGCCGCAAGTATGACGGTGTGACGAGAGCCACATTGGGGAGATTGTTAGGCGCTTGGATTGCAAAGAGGGCCGCAAGAATGACGGAGTGGCGAGAGCAACACTGGGGAGATTGTTAGGCACTTGGATTGCAAAGAAGGCCGCATTTATGGCGGAGTGGCGAGAGCCACATCGGAGAGATTGTTAGGTGCTTGGATTACAAAGAGGGCCGCAAGTATGACGGAGTGGCGAGAGCCACATTGGGGAGATGTTAGGCACTTGGATTGCAAAGAGGGCCGCAAGTATGACGGTGCGACGAGAGCCTCATTGGGGAGATTGTTAGGCGCTTGGATTGCAAAGAGGGCCGCAAGTATGGCAGTGTGCCGAGAGCCACACTAGGGAGATTGTTAGGCGCTTGGATTGCAAAGAGGGCCGCAAGTATGACGGAGTGACGAGAGCCACATTGGGGAGATTGTTAGGCGCTTGGATTGCAAAGAGGGCCGCAAGTATGGCGGAGTGACGAGAGCCACATCGGGGAGATTGTTAGGCACTTGGATTGCAAAGAGGGCCGCAGGTATGGCAGAGTGGCAAGCGCCACATTAGGGAGATTGTTAGGCGCTGGGATTGCAAAGAAGGCCGCAAGTATGGCAGTGTGCCGAGAGCCACACTAGGGAGATTGTTAGGCGCTTGGATTGCAAAGAGGGCTGCAAGTATGACGGAGTGGCGAGAGCCACACTGGGGGGATCGTTAGGCGCTTGGATTGCAAAGAGGGCCGCAAGTATGGCGGAGTGCCGAAGGCCACATCGGGGAGATTGTTAGGCGCTTGGATTGCAAAGAGGGCCGCAAGTATGACGGAGTGGCGAGAGCCACATTAGGGAGATTGTTATGCTTTTGGATTGCCAAGAGGGCCGCAAGTATGGCGAAGTGACGAGAGCCACATCGGAGAGATTGTTAGGCGCTTGGATTGAAAAGAGGGCCGCAAGTATGACGGAGTGGCGAGAGCCACACTGGGGAGATTGTTAGGCGCTTTGATTGCAAAGAGGGCCGCAAGTATGACGGAGTGGCGAGAGCCACATCGGGGACATTGTTAGGCGCTCTGATTGCAAAGAGGGCCGCAAGTATGACGGAGTGGCGAGAGCAACACTGGGGAGATTGTTAGGCGATTGGATTGCAAAGAGGGCCGCAAGTATGGAATAGTGACGAGAGCCACATTGGGGAGATTGTGAGGCGCTTGGATTGCAAAGAGGGCCGCAAGTATGACGGTGTGACGAGATCCACATTGGGGAGATTGTTAGGCGCTTGGATTGCAAAGAGGTCCGCAAGTATGACGGTGTGGCGTGAGCCACACTGGGGAGATTGTTAGGCGCTTTGATTGCAAAGAGGGCCGCAAGTATGACGAAGTGGCGAGAGCAACACAAAGGAGATTGTGAGGCACATGGATTGCAAAGAGGGCCACAAGTATGACGGTTCGACGAGAGCCTCATTGGGGAGATTGTTAGGCGCTTGGATTGCAAAGAGGGCCGCAAGTATGGCAGTGTGCCGAGAGCCACACTAGGGAGATTGTTAGGCGCTTGGATTGCCAAGAGGGCCGCAAGTATGGCGGAGTGACGAGAGCCACATCGAAGAGATTGTTAGGCGCTTGGATTGAAAAGAGGGCCGCAAGTATGACGGAGTGGCGAGAGCCACACTGGGGAGATTGTTAGGCGCTTTGATTGCAAAGAGGGCCGCAAGTATGACGGAGTGGCGAGAGCCACATCGGGGAGATTGTAAGGCGCTCTGATTGCAAAGATGGCCGCAAGTATGACGGAGTGGCGAGAGCAACACTGGGGAGATTGTTAGGCGATTGGATTGCAAAGAGGGCCGCAAGTATGGAATAGTGACGAGAGCCACATTGGGGAGATTGTAAGGCGCTTGGATTGCAAGTAGGGCCGCAAGTATGACGGTGTGACGAGAGCCACATTGGGGAGATTGTAAGGCGCTTGGATTGCAAAGAGGGCCGCAAGTATGACGGTGTGACGAGATCCACATTGGGGAGATTGTAAGGCGTTTTGATTGCAATGAGGGCCGCAAGTATGGTGGAGTGACGAAAGCCATATTGGGGAGATTGTAAGGCGCTTGGATTGCAAAGAGGGCCGCAAGTATTGTGGAGTGGTGAGAGCCACAACGGGGAGATTGTTAGGCGCTTTGATTTCAAAGAGGGCCGCAAGTATGACGGTGTGGCGAGAGCAACACTGGGGAGATTGTTAGGCTTTTGGATTGCAAAGAGGGCCGCAAGTCAGGCGGAGTGACGAGAGCCACATCGGGGAGATTGTTAGGCGCTTGGATTTAAAAGAGGGCCGCAAGTATGACGGAGTGGCGAGAGCCACACTGGGGAGATTGTTAGGCGCTTTGATTGCAAAGAGGGCCGCAAGTATGACGGAGTGGCGAGAGCCACATCGGGGAGATTGTTAGGCGCTCTGATTGCAAAGAGGGCCGCAAGAATGACGGAGTGGCGAGAGCAACACTGGGGAGATTGTAAGGCGATTGGATTGCAAAGAGGGCCGCAAGTATGGAATAGTGACGAGAGCCACATTGGGGAGATGGTTAGGCGCTTGGATTGCAAAGAGAGCCGCAAGTATGACGGTGTGACGAGAGCCACATTGGGGAGGGTGTTAGGCGCTTGGATTGCAAAGAGGGCCGCAAGTATGACGGTGTGACGAGATCCACATTGGGGAGATTGTTAGGCGCTTGGATTGCAAAGAGGGCTGCAAGTATGACGGTGTGGCGAGAGCCACACTGGGGAGATTGTTAGGCGCTTGGATTGCAAAGAGGGCCGCAAGTATGACGAAGTGGCAAGAGCAACACAAGGGAGATTGTAAACAAAAACAACAAGCAGATCGATTCACTTGTACGAGTATAGTTTACAATAAAATGTCAATCCCTTGGAGAAATCAGCCCTGTTTGTTATGAAACTAGATAAGGTCCTCTTGCACAGTTGATATGCGATACCTTTGTATGCCGGTATGAGCACACTTTGATCAGAACTACGGTCCCGACAACTGTTGGCACTTTCACTCCGTCACTCTTGCGGCCCTCTTTGCAATCCAAGCGCCTTACAATCTCCCCAATGTGGCTCTCGTCACACCGCCATACTTGCGGCCCTCTTTGCAATCAGAGCGCCTAACAATCTCCCCAATGTGGCTTTCGTCACTCCGTCATACTTGCGGCCCTCTTTGCAATCAGAGCGCCTTACAATCTCCCCGATGTGGCTCTCGCCACTCCGCCATTCTTGCGGCCCTCTTTGCAATCCAAGCACCTAAGAATCACCCCAATGTGGCTCTTGTCACTCCACCATACTTGCGGCCCTCTTTGCAATCCAAGTGCCTCACAATCTCCCTTGTGATGCTCTCGCCACTTCGTCATACTTGCGGCCCTCTTTGCAATCAAAGCGCCTAACAATCTCCCCAGTGTGGCTCTCGCCACACCGTCATACTTGCGGCCCTCTTTGCAATCCAAGCGCCTAACAATCTCCCCAATGTGGCTCTCGGCACTCCGTCATACTTGCGGCCCTCTTTGCAATCCAATCGCCTAACAATCTCCCCAGTGTTGCTCTCGCCACTCCGTCATACTTGCGGCCCTCTTTGCAATCAGAGCGCCTAACAATCTCCCCGATGTGGCTCTCGCCATTCCGTCATACTTGCGGCCCTCTTTGCAATCAAAGCGCCTAATAATCTCCCCAGTGTGGCTCTCGCCACTCCGTCATACTTGCGGCCCTCTTTTCAATCCAAAGGCCTAACAATCTCCCCGATGTGGCTCTCGTCACTCCGCCATACTTGCGGCCCTCTTTGCAATCAAAAAGCCTAACAATCTCCCTAATGTGGCTCTCGCCACTCCGTCATACTTGCGGCCCTCTTTGCAATCCAAGCGCCTAACAATCTCCCCGATGTGGCTCTCGTCACTCCGCCATACTTGCGGCCCTCTTTGCAAACCAAGCACCTAACGATCCCCCCAATGTGGCTCTCGCCACTCCGTCATACTTGCGGCCCTCTTTGCAATCCAAGCGCCTAACAATCTCCCTAGTGTGGCTCTCGGCACACTGCCATACTTGCGGCCCTCTTTGCAATCCCAGCGCCTAACAATCTCCCTAATGTGGCTCTTGCCACTCCACCATACCTGCGGCCCTCTTTGCAATCCAAGTGCCTAACAATCTCCCCGATGTGGCTCTCGTCACTCCGCCATACTTGCGGCCCTCTTTGCAATCCAAGCGTCTTACAATCTCCCCAATGTGGCTCTCGTCACTCCGTCATACTTGCGGCCCTCTTTGCAATCCAAGCACCTAACAATCTCCCTAGTGTGGCTCTCGGCACACTGCCATACTTGCGGCCCTCTTTGCAATCCAAGCGCCTAACAATCTCCCCAATGTGGCACAATCCAAGCGCCTAACAATCTCCCCAATATGGCTCTCGTCACTCCACCATACTTGCGGCCCTCTTTGCAATCAAAGCGCTTAACAATCTCCCCAGTGTGGCTCTCGCCACTCCGTCATACTTTCGGCCCTCTTTTCAATCCAAGCACCTAACAATCTCCCCGATGTGGCTCTCGTCACTCCGCCTTAGTTGCGGCCCTCTTTGCAATCCAAAAGCCTAACAATCTCCCCAGTGTTGCTCTCGCCACTCCGTCATACTTGCGGCCCTCTTTGCAATCCAAGCGCCTAACAATCTCCCCGATGTGGCTCTCGTCACTCCGCCATACTTGCGGCCCTCTTTGCAATCCAAGCGCCTAACGATCCCCCCAATGTGGCTCTCGCCACTCCGTCATACTTGCGGCCCTCTTTGCAATCCAAGCGCCTAACAATCTCCCTAGTGTGGCTCTCGGCACACTGCCATACTTGCGGCCCTCTTTGCAATCCCAGCGCCTAACAATCTCCCTAATGTTGCTCTTGCCACTTCGCCATACCTGCGGCCCTCTTTGCAATCCAAGCGCCTAACAATCTCCCCGATGTGGCTCTCGTCACTCCGCCATACTTGCGGCCCTCTTTGCAATCCAAGCGCCTTACGATCCCCCCAATGTGGCTCTCGCCACTCCGTCATACTTGCGGCCCTCTTTGCAATCCAAGCGCCTAACAATCTCCCTATTGTGGCTCTCGCCACTCCGTCATACTTGCGGCCCTCTTTGCAATCAGAGCGCCTAACAATGTCCCCAATATGGCGCTCGCCACTTCGTCATACTTGCGGCCCTCTTTGCAATCAAAACGCCTAACAATCTCCCCGATGTGGCTCTCGTCACTCCGCCATACTTGCGGCCCTCTTT
>CAMDTW010000003.1:0-26991 GCA_945910005.1 Isoperla grammatica
AAAGTGTGCATGCCGGTTGTAACAGCTTATTTTTTACCATACACTTCAATCTATGTTCAGAAACACAGCCGATGGTCCAAATCTGAAATAATAGCTGACATTTGGTTGAACCCAATGCCTCAGTTATAGTTATAGTTATAGTTATAGTTATAGTTAATGCCATCTTGTATAGTTTAAATCTCTTTAACCTAGAATACGCCCACACACAGGGTTTCGGCCCTAGGTGGGTATTCTTCTTCTATTTGTAGGCCAAATACGGCTTAATAGTATCACGTATCTTAGCTTATGTACACTGATTTGAAGATGAATAAAGACGCTTTGTATTGTATTGTATTGTATTGTAACTGCCTCTAGTTTGCCGGCAGCGCCCCTTGATGATGAGGGTGGTGAAACGGTCCTTGAGTGAAAGAGATATATATAGGCCTATCCAAGTGTGAACCCTCACCTTGCCATCTCCCGCGTAATGGAAACCCAGCGTCCGTGGAGAACACCAGCAGAACGTCTCGCCCTCTCTCTCCAGCCTATCTTCTCTCGGCAGACCACCGCCTGCATGATGGCATCCGAAACCTCCCTCGGGGGGCATCAAGGTTACCGGATACGGCAGCTCGCCTCACCTCCCCCTGACATGGCAGCAGACGCACTATTAGTACAATTCTTTTCTTATACATCTCTCATTTTTTTTTTTTTCTCCCCTATATAGTACAGTAGTTTGTTTTGCTGTTTGCTCTTATTGCTATTGCTATTTATGATTTCATTATTATTAATTGTTTCCATAGTCTAGTTTTATTTAAGGTCCTCCTTTGTAAATCAGTTTTTATAACTGAATAGGATAGACATTAAATAAATAAATAAATCGATCCGTATTGACTCGATATTTAAACAGGATTATTTTATTTATTTTTACTTATTTTTTCTATTTGGTTGAGCCTTGTCATTACTTGTACAAATAAAAATAAAATAAATATTTTATTATATTTAAAGTAAAGACTACTGGCATTATTAAAACCAGGTGAAAATATTACTGGTTTTTAACCATACGACTATCTATCTGAATAATCCTAGAACAATTTGAAAAATACAAGAAACAATGCCTACAGAAAGTTAGAAAGTACGGTATTAAAACTATTTCTCAATAGCACTGAACATTTTTTGTTTCAGTATGAAAACAGTAGTTTGAAGCATTTTGGAAGATAGCCTATCTTCTATCTACTACGTAGCTATACTAGAATAAAATAAAACCCCATTTTTCAAGCTGCTTGATATGATCTATCTATATCTACTATAAATAGCAATTTTACAGACTATTATGAAGCTTGTACCTATACAAATTAAATGACAACTAGTCACTTATATAGCAAAACTACTACAGTAGGTATGTACAGGTACATAAAAAATAATATTATTACTTAACAATAGTTAAATGTTCCCCAGGAAAAAAGATGAAACCAGAAAATTAACATGGATATTTTTTCTTTCTGCAAGTCATTTATATTATGTACCTGTTTCAACAAGTGTACTACTGTAGGCTGCACACATTTATATTGTAGGGGTTTATTCATTTTATTTCACGAATTACTTATTTATTTATGTGGTTTCATAGTTCACTTTTATAATTCTATAAAACATTGAATCACATTTACAAACTGTGATTTAATTCATAATGGAAAAACAAAAATCATCAGAACCATCCACGTAGGCCTACTGACCATGTTCTAAATGGTATATTATGCAAAGCAAGAATGAGAATACTTGGCTAGTAGAGTAAAACCGAATAAGATTTAGTTATAAAGCTAAAAAAATATAGTAACAAAATTAACAAAATAGTATACTGAATTTAAAACATGATCATTAATTATCCTGTATTAATTCACATTTAAAGCAAAAAACAAACAAAAACAAAAGAAAAACTACATCAGAAAAAACAAAATGTGGGACAAACTACTGAAAACATAGGGTACTATGTTAATTTTTTTCTCTTATTGATTAATGAGTATTATAAGTAGTATGTAGTACGATTAGCAATTTAGTTTCATCAGTTAGACTAAATACGATTGTGTTTATTGCTATGGTCTACAAATAGTTAATTTGTGAATCGGGATATTATTATGTACTAAATTATATTATTGTAAATTATTAGTGAAAAGTTAACAAACAAAAAAGGGTGTAATCTAAAAATGGTTACATAGTATTTGTGAACTTGGAAGTGGTGAATCAGCGTGCTAGTAATTAACTGAGCTTACAATGCTCAGAAAAAATACTCTAGGGTTAACAGAAAATTCGATTGATTGCAGTAACTAAAAAGAAAAACGGTACAGACCAAGAATTTGTTAGTGACCACATTAAAAGAGGCCTAATCATAAAATGAGCATAACAAAAAATAAGATAGAATCTTAGTAAAAACAAACTTTTCAAAAAAGTTACACCTGTGACCTACTAGTAATCATTACCTAGTCAATATATCAAATCAAAATTCTAGAAAGCATAAATTTGTACACAAAGTAAGCACTGTAAATACAATTTAACCACGGTAGCTCGACTCTATTGACATTTTAAGCCGACGTCATATGTCCTAACTGTTGAGTACAGTTCATAAAAAAATCATATGTTGGCCTATAATAATAATTATAGACATTTTAATGGTACTATTAACAACCTACTGATATATGATTTAAAAAACCTAAGATTTATTAACTATTGATCTATCTATAAACATCACTTCTATAGAGTTATTACAATCTGTGTATTGCTTTCATCATTTACTATTTACAAATACAGTCTCTAGTTTTAATTTAAATTTCTGAGCACTGAACATAGTATTATACATATTGTATATTATGGACCCATTAGGGACCCAAATTCATCCAGAACTATATTCACAATTATAAACCAACCCTACTATAATTTAACAACAGACTTATGGTACACGGAAAGTCACAGGGAAATGGGTGGAGTTATAAGACACGGTGTTTGTTAATAGTTACCAAAGAAGTTGTGCAGGCAGTGTTAGTAGAAACCAAGGGAGTTAGAAGTGCCTACGTCAACCATAATAACTGCAAAGAAAAAGAAAGCCATGCAGTTGCCGGCGTTTATGCGCAGACATAATCTTCTCGTCATTGAACATCAACCTCCACGATATATACAAATCTGGATTCACAACAAAAGTGCCTAGGTAACTTATAACTTACAAGTCCTAGCAAGATAAATCTAACAGAGAGAAGTTATGCACGTGTCTTAATAAAAATTCATAAATGAAAAAATATTCAAGGATCAAAGTCGAACCTCAATAATATTGAAGGTGACAGTCAAAAAACAAAAATGTTACGGTTTTAAAATGCGAAGGATTTAGAAAAGAAGTAGAATTTAGCTTGCTGTTTAAGAATGACTTGGGAATGAGACATGTATGTAGCCTAAGTGAAACCAAGTACAGTACAACCTTTTACATGAAATTCACTAGACATGACATATAGGCTCGCATAACTTACAATTTGCATTTAAGTAATGTTTTACCATTTTGAATACGTCTATAATATGTACATATGTAAATATATGGGGGATTCTGATTATTCTTCATGTCATAACAATACGTAGTTATGTTTGTATGGTTACAAAAGAGTTTCAGTTTGTATAACCACATACAGAATATTATATACATCTACAAGTTAGGAGGAAAAGGTAGTTCTAATAAGAAAACCATGCAAAATTGATGTTTTTTAATAACAATACAATATTCAACATGGTGTAAAATGAAGTGATATAATTTTTTAATAGCTGAATAATGGTGCTATATGAAAAATGTTTCAAATATTGTAACCAATAGGGCTGTTTTTTGATTACTTATTAATTACGAAGAACAGATTAAGTAAACAAAATAAAAGCCCCAAGGCATAACGATTGAATTTATGTACAGTATTTTAAAATCTAGGCCTATTTTATTGCCCTGAGTTCACACAAAACCATATCCACCAAATGTTTCACCATTCAATGTTGTATAGCTTTGACGATTAACAAACTGTGATCTTTGCATGGTTTAAAAATTGAAACAAACTACCCTTTCCCCTAAAATGTACAAAACGTAAGATTACCCACTCCTGCCGTCGACAAGTTCCGGCATCTGCTGAGAGAGCCGGTGTCGTTTCGATTCCCAGAATGGTGAGAATCATACGTACTAGTCTCGAAAATTACCGTCCACAATGTACACACGAACTTATGTACAAGATTCGCTTAATGGCGGCAAGTATAGTCTCACTGTAAAAACTGCGCCAAAACAAATGTTTTTTAACTGTTATACTTTGTGAACATTACACAATGTGTTGTTTTGGAAGAACTAAAAACTAGATTAACAAAATTAAAAATATTGCAATCATTACAATTGTCATTGATATTTCTAATGATAACTTCAATGATTGCAATATTTGAAATTTTTCTCATCCAGATTTTTGCTCTTAGAAAACCACATCATGCTGATTTGTCACTTTTTCAATACATATTGTGAAGCCTTCTCAAAATATAACTAAAATACTTTAATTTGGTACTCAGAACAAGATAAACATGTTCTAGTGAGGGAAAAGGTAGGCCTACAGAAAGACGACAGCTTACCTGAGAAAGTAGATATGTCGATGGGTGAGGAACACAATTTAGATGAGAAGTATCTAATAAATAAATTAATAAATACATAAATAAATAAATAAATAAATAATTAAAAAAAAAAAAAATGAATGAATGAATGAATGAATGAATGAATAAATAAATAAATAAATAAATAAATTAATTAATTAATAAATAAATAACTAAATAAATAAATATAAATAAATAAATAAATAAATAAATAAATAAATAAATAAATAAATAAATAAATAAATAAATAAATAAATAACAAATAAATGTGTTGAACTTTAATTTGGTGCGGTTTTACAGTAAGACTACCCTTCTGCCAACATGTGCCAACATGTCAACATTACGATATCAGTACAATCAGGCGGGTAAAAGACGTCCGCATGCTCCAACCAAGCGTGCAAACCCGCCACCGACAAGACACAGTTAGCCGTGCAACACTCGAAGCGAAGCCAACCATGCACGCATGCACGCATGCAGATGACTTACAGCAAAAGTACTAGTGTCGGTACTCAGAGGCATGACATTCGTAAAGCCGTACGGAGCCTCGCACCCAGTACACGGCTCTCGCAGGCTGAAAGACGCAAACACTTACACGTTTATACGCTACGTTCACACTCTATGTAGACACGGGTCGGGAAGAAGCTACGTAGCGCGACGGGTACTGTATTGTTCCCGATATGAGACGGACTATCTATACTGGAGTTCACTCGTGTTTATTTATTACAAAGGTCCTCCTTCGTAAATCAGTTTTTATAACTGAATAGGATGGACATTAAATAAATAAATAAATCCATAAATAAAATAATAGATACATTTATTTATTTATTTAATGTCTATCCTATTCAGTTATAAAAACTGATTTACAAAGGAGCTCACCTTAATTTTTATTTATTGTCTACCTATTCAGTTACAAAATACAAAATGCTTCACTTTAGCTATTGTCTATAGCTAAAATAAAGTCTCTTAAAAGACAGTTGACAGAAAATGCTTAAGAAAATGTTTTCGAAACTATCCATGTACCGGTATGCAAAATGTAACTTGCACGAGATAAATTCTTACAATTTCAGTCACCTAGTATCACATAAACACAAAAGTATGGTATTCATACCAACATTTGAGCAATAAATACCTGTCTGTGCCTGTATTTAATGGAAAAGAGAACCGGCCAGGAGTAATGCTCCCCCCTACCCCCTACAGTGCTTTCCCGCACGTTTCTTGTGTCACTTTGCTTCAACAACTGATCCAAATAATTTCACCAACAGATACACTCTGCTCTCATTTCAGAATGAGGGCCAGATGATGATTAAATGGAATCCGAAAAGTCCGGAGGTGAAAACATGACGAGGGTACGTTTTTATGACCATAAATTATGGTGAAAAAGACAGTAAACTTCATATTCAGGACAATACAGTATCATTACGTAGGGTGAAACATACCACAGAGCGTTCTTCCCAAGCGTGTCTCAAACTACACTACGACCATTGAGATTATTAGTGTAGGGTAGAGAGAGGCCCAGCGCCCATTGGCGACTGTCTACCCAAAAATCTCCCGCGGACCCTAGAAGTACGAGGGAGAGCCGCTAGATGCCGCCACAGGTACCCATCGATTAGCACGTGCTGATGTGGCGGTATCCAACGGATCTCCCCCGTACTTCTAGCGTCCGTGGGAGATTTCTGGGTAGACAGTTGCCAATGGGCGCTGGGCCTCTCTCTACCCTACACTAATAAACTCAATGCTACGACTACATTCTACGTACTACACAACAACAACCACAACATGTACGATCCATAGAGCCGTGCTGAAAGAGAAGATTAGGTGGCCAACGACAACATCGAAATGCGAATACGATACAATAAAACCAAACCATGTCGAGCGAGCGCATATAGCCCAAGATAATACGTAATCGTACAACAACATACAACCAAAGCCAAGAGCACGACGCTTGCAGGCAGCCCCCCTCATCCGCCATAACCACATCCGTCTAAAAGGCACCGCATTCGCAAGAAGTAAAAAATAAAAAAAAATTATAATAAAATACATAGTTCGAGGTGTGCTTTTTTAATCGAAACTACACTTGGAAAAATTGGGTTTAGAAGTTTAATTTGTCAAATTGCTGTATTTTTTAGAAGTGTGTACCGATACCTGATAATCAGAAAAACGTGCTAATTCTGCACAATAATTTATGTTTTTATTCTTATACGTGTCCCGAAACAATCTTAACGATGCTTTCGTCATAGAAGAGGACTTGCGGTTAATCCGCGATCGGTATTGGTGCTTGCTGGTTGGCCACGAACCAGTCGTGTACGACAAAAGTATCTGTAAGGTAAGGTTGTCTCGGGACACACATTACACCTTAAAATGATTCAAAACATTCAATTTTGCAAAAACAAGTCGAAATTTGTATTAAAATGAACGTGTGGTCGTCGATTCATTTAGAAGTGCAAATTTTTCAAAAGTGAACACAAAATTAATTACTTTTGAATGGTAAAAGTAAAAAAGCACACCTCTGTACAACACAGTTAAGACAACAATCGAGCCACGCCGTCCAAGAAGAATACCGAAGGACTACCGACCGACAACGCTCGCGACAGGCATAATAGCTGGTTGCGAGAGAGAGAGAAAGAGAGAAAGCGAGCGAGAGAGGGGGCGGAAGACGACGGACTTACGGAGAAGTTCTTAACGTCCTCGCTGAGGTGCATGTGGTTCCTGAAGCCGTAGGGCGCTTCGCAGCCGTCGCACGGCGCCTCTAATCTACGAGGCAACAACATCACGTTAACGCACTTCGCAGTATATTAAACTACGTAAAACTTATTAATTAAAATTAACTTAAAATAAAAAAATAAAAATTATTTTTAACTTAAAATTAAACTACGTAAAATGGACTACACTCAATCAGGGTGGAATCGATTAAATTGATTTATTTTTATTTAAAAAAGAACTTAGAAACAGTATTTTTCACTTGTACCGAAAATGCATTTTATGTAACTTGGGGCTACAATAATCACTACATTACAGGTTTCATATTATGACTATTGGAGTAGACATAGTTCATACATTACCTTGTTATTTGTACTCAATTTTTATAACTATATGGTAACTATAGATTAAATAATCAAAAAAACTATCCTACAGATTGCAGTATTTGCTGTATTGTATTCATCGTTCAGTCTGTAAGGTTTACCAAGTCATAGTCCAATGTAGAGTGTAGACAGAATATTTTCTATTTCAAGTTTGAATTCTTGAGATTAATTATCAAAATGCCAATTTTGTGCAATTTTTACACTAAGAGTATATCTATCTCCTCTTCTTAAGGGGAGGACATATCCAATATTGTATCCAACAACAGTCGTCGTCGACCCTGAAATGTGGATTACACAAATGATAACAAAAAAGGAAGGAGCAGGAGGCTTGTCTCTATTGGTTGGCGAGACGCATGATGACATAAATGTGTCAATGTGGGCATAAGAGAAGAGAGAGAGACAAGCAGTGACTAAGAGCTAACGACTAGCTGTCTCGTTTCACATCTAAAGTAACTAGGTGTAGATTAACAAACACAACAACAATACCGTTCATGTGACTGGTTCCTGCGTTCCTGCAAAAAGACATCTAATACTGATTGACTCGACTAGAATCTGGGCTCGTCACTTATCTGAAATTTCGTGTGAACGCCAGCCAGGGATGGGATTTGACCGGTCAAATTCAATTTTGGTCATTTGACGGTCAATTGACGGTCATTTGACCGTCAAATACAAAAAATTCAAAAAAGTAAAATCCATTTACCTGTGCCTGTAAAATTAAAATATATGTAGGCGTGCATTTACTAGGGTTGCCGGATTAATCGATTACATTTCGATTAGAATATTTTATTTAACAATATATGTCAGCATGTTTCCGATTCAGCGTATTCATTCAGATCAGCTGGCCACCAGTAAACACGATATGATTTTGCGTATTTAGGCCTTCTGTTTCAGTTTGTATTTAGTATTTATTGATTATTAAACGTAAATTATTATTGAGTAATATTTAATCGATTATTATTGCTTATATATATCACAGGACCCAATTGAGGGGACTGTGACATAACACGCAGACAAACAACGTGTTGCTAGGCAACTCCATTGTTGTATCTTTCTTTGATTGGTGCACATTCAATATTTGTCCGAAACAAAACACGGCAACATGGCTATTCTTTGAATTACAGCCCTCTTATACACTTGATGTTGTTGTTATTATTATTTCAGTTTCAATATCACATACAATACAATACAATACAACATTCAGCAGTTAAGCTGCATGTTATTAGCATGTTTTGTGTTTTGGTCAATTGACCAGTCAATTGACCAAAAGTATTTGACCGGTCAAATGACCAGTCAATTGACCGGTCAATTGACTGGTCAATTGACATCTTGCAACCCTAACGCCAGCACACGATTAGGTCCCGGTTCAGGCAAAAGCTTCTAATAAGGATTCAATTCAATCACTTCTTGGCTTAGGAATAAGTAAACGGTGACTTTGGAACCGTCCTAGCAAACGAAAGTTGTTCTGAATCGGCCTTGTTGATTCTGGCATCTGTCCGCAGGTGTTTGCACTGTCCAATCACTGATTCATGTGTTTCATATTTGAAATATAGATCTTTGATTGGTTATCGCTCACTCGTCGATGGTGTTCGAAGCCTACAGGGTTGGTTCAGTCACTTTAAATTTAAGTCCCCCACTGAAAATCAGTCTTGTTACTGAGTGGGTAGACTCTATAAATACAATTTGTTTTATTTTTTTATTTCTTAAGTTAACATGAGGGAAGCGTCAGGCATGGCCAGCCGGCTTCGATGTACCTAGGGGCCAGAACATGATGGGATTAATTTCCTATCCCCTACCCGACTTCATTGTTGGACACAGGGAGCAGATATAAAAAAAAAAAATTATTTCCACAAGTTCTACTTCGAGCCATGTAAACAGGTCGGCAAAGTGCGTGAACCCGTCGAGTAATAGACGAACACGGGTCAGCGCCCGCGTACTCACTTCTTGGGCACGGTGCTGACGTAGGGCATGACGACCTTGTCGACGAAGCTGCCGAAACCCAGCCGGAAGTTTGACGTGATGTTCTGCATACTCTCGGCCAGGAGGTCGCCGAGGTCCGACAACTTCTCCTTGTCGTCCTCCATCGACTTTGACAGGTCCATGAGGTAGTACAGGTCCACGGGGTAGTCCTCAGCCTGAGCGAAGCCCAGCGAGAACTTGTACGCCTCGTCTGGGGGATAACGGAACAGACATATTTAACAAATAAAGACTTGGACAAGTCCATGAGGTAGTACAGGTCCACGGGGTAGTCCTCAGCCTGAGCGAAGCCCAGCGAGAACTTGTACGCCTCGTCTGGGGGATAACGGAACAGACATATTTAACAAATAAAGACTTGGACAAGTTCATGAGGTAGTACAGGTCCACGGGGTAGTCCTCTGCCTGGGCGAAGCCCAGCGAGAACTTGTACGCCTCGTCTGGAGGATAACGGAACAGACATATTTAACAAATAAAGACTTGGACAAGTTCATGAGGTAGTACAGGTCCACGGGGTAGTCTTCGGCCTGGGCAAAGCCCAGCGAGAACTTGTACGCCTCGTCTGGAGGATAACGGAACAGACATATTTAACAGATAAAGACTTGGACAGGTCCATGAGGTAGTACAGGTCCACGGGGTAGTCCTCTGCCTGGGCGAAGCCCAGCGAGAACTTGTACGCCTCGTCTGGAGGATAACGGAACAGACATATTTAACAAATAAAGACTTGGACAGGTCCATGAGGTAGTACAGGTCCACGGGGTAGTCCTCCGCCTGGGCGAAGCCCAGCGAGAACTTGTACGCCTCGTCTGGGGGATAACGAAACAGACATATTTAACAAAAAAAGTTAAAAAAAAATTGTACCTATATAGGCTAAAAATTTTTAAATTGAGACATTTAGACTAATTGAAATTGTTTTTTTGAAAATTGAGTTTGAGAAAGAAGCAGGGAAAAGGAAAAGAAAGAGGGGAAGACCAAGACTGAGGTGGGAAGAAGTGATAGAAATGGACTTGGAAAGAAGAAACCCAACTTGGGAAGAGGTCAATCAGGAACGATTGTGGGAAGATAGAAAAGTATGGACAGAATTTGTAGAAAGAGCAGAGGAAGAAGAAAGTGAAGAGGAGGAGCCAGAGGAAATTAACAAGAGGGAAGCGTCAGGCATGGCCAGCCGGCTTCGATGTACCTAGGGGCCAGAATATGATGGGATTAATTTCCTATCCCCTTCCCGACTTCATTGTTGGACACAAGAAAAAAGAAAAAAAATTACAAACCCAAAATCTAGTAAATATTGTGTAAAAAAAGAAAAGAAAAATTTACGCTAAAATTACGCAAAAAATCAATTTTCTTTAAAAACAGAATTTCTGAACGGGTTGGACTCACTGATTCTCAGTTTGAGGTTGATGTGTTGCGGAGAGATCTGCACCGCCTCGTGGTGGCTCGAACTGGAACTACTAGACGAGCTGCTGCTGGAAGACGAACTAGACGAGCTAGACGAGCTGGACCATTGCGAGGAACTCTTTGAGGCCTTCTGGAGCGCTCGGCTCTTCATCACGCGGTACTCGTTGCTCGGGTTCCACACAAACTCCTCGGGGCACGCGGACGGAGCGTTCAGGTTGGGTTGGAAACATCGCTTCTGGTCCTTGGATTTCTACGGACAAACACGACGTAATGTATGTCACAACGGCCCATGTGCATTGATGATGATATTTTAATTTGATTGATTGATTGATATTTGGGCTTAACGTCTCATATTCCCAAATATCAATCAATCAATCAAATTAAAATATCATCATCATTGCACATGTCTCATATTATGGTAACGGTGAAAATCGGAACAATTATTTATTATTTGTTGCTTTGTGACGTATTTAACAGCTAGATCGGACAACGTTGGCTTTTTACGACAGAGCTACCCTGGACCAACTCCGAACATTTAGACAACAGTCACATAATTTGTATTAAAATTAACGCTTTTAACGATTTATTTGTAAATGGTAATTTAAATTTAACAAAAAAAATGGTAAATTAATTACTCCTTAATGACTAAAAAAGCACACATCTGTATGCGCACACATGTGTACACGTTGAAACACGTGTGCATTAGGGATGGGATGTTTCAACGTTTAAACGTGGGATTGAGTTTAAATGTTTATAAATTTTAATGCGCAGTTAAACGTTCTTGATACAGTGTGCGCCTGGCCGCAGTCGGCCGGAAGAAGTCGAGTGCGCTGATGTTTATCGCGGGGGGTGGGGGGGTGTTCTCACCGTTGATAAGTCACTTCTTTTGTGTTTTTTTTGTGTCATCACATATTTTAATTTTACCCTACCCGAAGTTTCGGAACATTTCGGGGATATTTACTGCATTGGTCTTTCTTCTCGCCTCCTTTGGGGCGGGAAGGGGGGGGGGGGGGGGGCAACGTTTAAACGTGAATTTTAAAAAAGTTTTAACATTTAGGTTACTAAACGTGTTTTCCCATCCCTAGTGCGCGTGTACTCACGGGGTCGGAGCACCAAGCGCACGTCCTCGTCTGAATACACTCGCTGCACGTCGCCTTGGATACGCACGGGTTCTGACCACCCTTGGAGGACGCCTGACCTTCTGACCTCGTCACCAACACCAGCAGCGTAGTGGCCGCCAGCAACCAGCACAGCCCTCCTTTCCGCATCTGAAACAACCGTAACGATCCATTGTTATTTTCTTTTTTTCATTTTGAAGAGCAATCTATTCAATGATAAAATTAATATTAACTATTTTTCGTCGGGAAGAATTTTTATTACTTTGGCAAAAAAAATTACAATATTATATACTTACATAGGCATATAACTTATTTTATCTTGTGTACTCAGTTTTTCCCATTCTTAGGTACTTTGAGTTTGTAATTTTAAAATAAACTATATTTTTCGCAAGGAAGTACTTTTATACTTGTATTAACTTAAAAATTTTTTTTTTTGTATATATGGGCACAAGACTTTGTAATTTACCTCACATACTCAGTTTATACCTAAAGAAAATGTGTGTAATTATGGTAGGCTACTTGAAGTCATCAGAGGTCACAAAAAAATTGAACAGAGAAATTGCAGAGTTTATGGTTTAGCAAGTTATTTGATACCAAACAATAACATATACTCTATTCTATTCCAAATATATTATTTTACGGGTATGGGGTGGGGGGGGGGGGTCACCATCGATGCGCCGCCCGCCCCCCCCCCCCCCCCCCCTCCAACATATTTAAGGGCCCTGACGCCACCGGCCAAAGTGTAAACGAAAGTGATTCTCTGCTAACGACAAAACATAAACAAGCCAAGGTTATATATATACAATTGACACCTTGCCAGATATACTATCCACCGATTGTGTCTTCTTCTTAGTCACAGAGACGATCCTGTTGTTTGTCACGACAAAAGAGAAATCTGGCAACCCTGCGTATTTTCGATGGAAAAACTCGTTCCATTACGACATGTTGCATTCAACAGGCTACTTACTACCTACTTGTTCAAGCCGGGTCGCTCATTGGGCCCCACCTAGATATATAAGATGTGTTCATCAATTAGTGATGAGTGTGAATAGCATGAGAGCGAGCGTTGTTTAGTTTAGACTTGGCTCGTAGATACTGTACGGGCAACGCGCGCGAAAGGGAATGGATTCGAGTGATCACACCTCACGAGACGAGAATTCACTCATTTACCGACGTTTCATGACTCCTAGTGGACGAAAACACAAGTTCAGCGTTCTCGAAACTTGAAATGACCGAAACAGCGCTGTTTCACAAAGTAAAAACTTAGAAATATATTCGTTTCCCTCTCTTCACCCGACTACGTACATACGTTATTGTCTAACTATTCGGAAGTGAGTAAGGAATGTCCGAGGGCTAGCATTCGCCATTAGTGTCTGAGGAAAACCTCGGGGAAAAACCCCTTCTACTAAAAGCATTGCCGGTGGCCGAAATCGAACCGGCGACCTCCCGAATCGAGTACCGCAAGTTAGCCTCTCTCACCGGACCAGCCATTCAATTTATCGAGCGAGGTTTAGTTGTCCTAGTCCAAGAAATACATGACGAGAAAGCGGTAGAAAAAAGTACGTGTAAAAAAAACTGTTGAAACGCCGTTATACAATGCTTGCTTGAAATATTGTAGACAAAACAAAACACATCGACAACTACTCTCCATTCAGCATGATTTGACCTTATTCACGTCCGCATGGCTTCAAGCTGAACCCCCTCCCCCCCCCCCCTACATTAAACCTACATCCGAGTCTCAGCGGGAACTTTTATAGCACTTGATTTTGTATTCAGCAGTATGTTGTATGCCCCAAAGTGCCACATAACACCAATGCACGGTTAGTGAAGGAACCTATATGACTGGTCAAAGTTACACCGTCCTTTCGGATGGGACGTAAAGCCGATGGTCCCCTTGGTACTTTTCGACAGGAGTAGGCTATGTGCCGGTATCAGACTTCCCCTCCTCCCTTCCTCATTATCAGTCACCAATCATCAGGCTAAAGGCTAAAGAGGGCATTGTGCCCTACACTGGCCTTAATTACAATAAAGTAAAGTAAAGTAAGTAATGCACCAGACGGGAGTCGAACATGGAAAGTCAACAAGCAAAGCAAACTATTATAAGCTGTATGTACAGCAGTTTAAATTTCCCCCCGTTATATTCGTGACCAATTGACAATCAGTAATCGGTGTTTGATGAAATTGGGACTCGTTATTTGCGCAACATGGTTGGAAAACGCGTCTGCGATTCTCATTTCCAGTTTTGGACATTGTCCGCCATTTTAGCCCCTATCGCTAAGCAATGACACAACAACAGTCACAACAACAATGTGAACAATGTCATAATACGAAACTTTAGGGCTATAGAATGGCCACCAACCGCCTTCTTCCGTGACTATTTAAGTGGTACATTGATTTACTAGCTGATTCAGGTGCAGTAACAAAGTTACTATTATAAGTCCATACCGACAGAGGTGGCTCAGCGGTAAGACGCGATACTCTAATTTGGGAGGTCGCCGGTTCGATTCCGGCCACCGGCAGTCCTGACTGCGGGTTTGTCTGAGGTTTTCCTCAGTCGGAAAGGCGAATGCTGGGATTGAGTCCTACTAATAACCTTCGGACAGGACATTCCTTCCCAACTATCCAAACACCCTACTAACCTAGTTAGTCACCTGAAGAGGGGCACATCAGGTAAAGCTGGTGTGCACCCTATGACGGGTATTCCTACGAAAAATTATTAAATTATAAGTCCATGATTTGACCAAGAAAGTATTTCAACACAAGTATAGGCGTTGGCACCCCAACATAGTCTGCTCCTACCCATTGTGGCCGTGGACGGTTTGTTTTCTATATGGGAAATAAAATAACATACAAGCAACTGTTACCTTGGTAACAACGGACGCACCTATGTGGGTAGGGGACGACTATGAATTACCAGCCTAAGACTATGGCATGAAGGTAATCGCGACGACGAGACCACGAAGGCGGCACATCGCGATTGATGTTCTGTCCGTCCGGCACATTCTACTTGGTCGGCATAAACCGGAAACACGTGGTGTGCGCGGCGCGGTACCGGATGTGCCGGCCGGGACCAACACAAAAAATAACAACAAAACACTCCCGGTCGTGGCCAATTGTTCTCTGAAAGACTTTGCGTCGCCGACGAGGCCGTTGCTCAAAACGCGAACAAACCTTCCTGGGTCTCTATAGATGATTATCAGAATTGATCTAGAAAGCCGTGATTTGCTCTATCTAAGGGTCCTTGATGTTGAGGAGCATTTTTCACTGTTGTGCATTGTTGTCATTGAAGATCTACAGAGTCGTGATTAGCTCTATCTAAGCATGGATTTATAATAGTACTTCGTACTGGATAGGCAGGTGTGTAGTGGGCAGTGTACGAGATTTTGGACCACGCCCCGCAAAGCTAGTCGGCCATATTTGTTGTTTACTTCTGACAGTCGTCGTGACCGCTGCATTTCACATGTTTCTTTCGTGCATATTTCAAAGGAAAATGTCCTTATTATAAGTAATATGTGACTGTTAAGTTATTGTTAATAGTTAATAATACACTATTGCCTAAGATAACTGGTCTACACAGGTATCAAAGTGGCCACCAGCTGAGTTCGGATAGGCGTAGGCCTACATTTACAATTATTTGGTAAATGAAGTAAATGCGTACATACCAAAGACAGTATGAAAGTATACAAGTCATTAGACACGCGTACAACTAGCCTACTTCAAGTGTGGTTTAGTGCGTGAAGTGTGTTACCACCCAATCGAAGGCTTAGGGCCTATCCCATTCTTGATTTTGTTTCCTCAAGTGCAAAGTGACGCCGGGCCGAAGGCTGAACGACAAGCCCCGGGAAATATGGGTTCTGGATAAAGAAACGGATGGCTGCATATGTGCTGCTCATTGCACATGCATGGCAGGGTAAGAAATATTGTAATATAGTGATAAATGAATAGGTTTAGTTTAGGCCTCCTAAGCCATAGAAATTATACAAGGCCCTAGGCCTAGGCCTACCTAACCTAGGCCTAGGCCAGGCGTATCTGTAAAAAAGCATAGAAAAAAAGGGCTACAATCTGGGCTGCGTACCAAAGCTATGACTGGCAGTGACTGAGATCCGTACCAACTTGATTCGCAGTTTACCTCGCAGTTACCCCTCCAGTCACTACGATGACTGGGTCGAAAAGATCCAGCTATCGTTGTCAAGGGGGGCGTAGCTAATAATTTTACTGCGAATTATGAATTTATAGACAATATTATATGGTTTAAATAGTAAGTGACATCACAACACCATACAATCTCAACTTAGAAGTCCCGTAAGAGTTAAATTATGAATGTAATGTTGTAAGGTTGATTAGCAGATGGCAAATGTTGCTTTTATGAATGACAATTTCTGCTGTTGTCTGCTTTCGCTGTGACTGTGACTGCAGCCCGTACCAGCTCCTGCGTTCACTGCGTTGACTGGGTTACCCCCACCACCAGTCACAGCCACAGTGAACGCAGTCAAAGTTGGTACGCAGCCCAAGAATTATAGTTATCCCCTACACCTAGGGTTGTTGCCAGGTAACAATAATTATTGTGTAAGGATTTGTTTTCTTTATGGGAAATAACACGCATACAGAATGTAAACGTTTGCTCTGCCTTTAGCTTTATCAGACCTGGGCTTAATGTGCTTCCTAGTTTTAGTTTGCACACCAGCCAGGTCAGTGATAGGATAGCAGCACTAGGTGATCATATAACTCGTTTACGATATAAACCGTTGATTAATCATTCTCAAGCTGTAGGCTGGTTTAATCTTCAAACCTAGATCGCATACAATTTTTGATAGAAGGTTTGGAAGGAATAGAAGGCTACATTTTCGTTGTAAACTAGGATTGTACCATTGAGTTTGTTAATTAGCCCAATGATTGTACTGTGTGGTGAATGTCAACAGCACAGGCTAACAAAAAATTCTATATCAATGTAGTTCACAATATGTCGGATTTAGACGAGTTTGTGCAAAATGACAGGATCAGGTTTACTCCAATCAATAAAATATAAGCTCATATTTAAGTTCATGTTTATTTTAAATATTTGCAAAATTTAATAGTTAAAAAATGTATCTAGGTAGGTCTCTAACCTATTCTTATGTTACAGGTAGAATGTAAGAAAGCTGAAGAACTACAACTTTGCTAGACATACACACCATGTAGGTGGCATCAATAAATGTAAACGAGCCACTCGTTTATGTAGAGCCGACACCAATTGAAGGAAACCATAGAAAATACAAAGTTATTTGAAGCAAAAATAAAGAAAATAGTACCCACTGCAGTATATTTTGCTCTAACACTAGACAGCGATTCCGATTCGGGGGAATCTACTCCGTCACGAGAAAATGCTGAGTGATAGGCCTTATATAAAGATAAAATTATCTATATGTAATATATGACATATAATATACCAAAATGCTATGACTTTATTTAATAAGCTGAGACGAAGTTTGGTTGAAATGATCATTATCTGGTCTTTAATCTTGACTGAATGAAAATTGGCCATTAATGGGGCTACATATGAAACTAAAGTCTGAAATAATTCATATGAAACAAGGCTAGTATAAAAGTGAACCAAATTGTCTGACATCTGGTGTGCTTTCTAACAGTTTTCGTTAATTATTTTAGTCAGGTCATTGTTTTCTTCTTGACGTTTTTGTACGTCTGCTAGCAGCTCTTTGTTTCGGTTTTTGAGGAAATTATTCCTAGCTCAGTCAGTGGATCACCCCGATCCACAGCAGTCATGGTTCCTTAAAAAAAGAACAGTTACAATTACAACTTTAGATGAATAAGATGGATTTTAATTAAAAATTAATTACTTAAAGCATGGGTACCTACATTTAACGTACCGTACGTATGTACATATTAATTTTTTACTAGGCATATAGAAAAATAAATTTTTGAGTTGTTGGTTACTGATAAATGATAATTAAGTCAATATAGGCCCTACAATCATTGAGTATGCAACAATTCTGTATCATGTACTGAATAAAACAATTTGATTTGAGTAAAACTTGCACTATTTTAATATCTATGACTTACCCTGAGTAGTGAATGGTTCCTCTGTAGGTATAATCATTAATTCACCAGGATGTTGATTCACTGGGAGTTCGGCCTGGTAGTGGTCATCAACCTCTGGCTGGTTAAGGATGGTTGGAGCTGAACCAGGCCTGGGGGTTAAATAAATAAATACCTAAATAAATAAATATATAAATAAATATATAAATAAATAAATAATACTACTGAATGTAATTATATGTATTCTTGTATGTGTGAGAATAAAATGGAATTTATTATTATTAGGCCTATATTATTAAAGGCCTAATAATAAAGCTAAATGGTAGGTCAAAAATGTTATTATGTGTGTACTCTGGCTACCAACCAAAGATCATACCAGTTCTGAATCTGATGGAAGATTGATCTCTCTTATTATGAAAAAGTAGGCCTAATCACTGAGTGTGATTTGGCTACCTACTGTAAGTTTTGTACTGAAAATAACTTACCATCAGTGTTGATGTGAATCTTTTGACCGGCTGTAAAATGTCATCTTTTAAGCGGAACTTGTGGCATGTAGACCAGAAGTCTTCTATATTCTTGCATTTTAGTAGAGATGTTGCCTGAACACACCAATCATCCAGAGCTTGTGATGAATCTTCAGAAGCAGCTACAGCTACTTTGAAGTGAAGAGATGTAACTTCCAATAAAATATTTTTTATTTCCAATTCCATGTCTGAGTTGGCTGAAATATAAATACATATATATTATTGTTTGGACCTTATCATTGACCTATCAACAAGTTTAAGGCCTAGTTGAACTACCGGTATCTATAATTTGAAAATATTTGTGTATCTATTGATTAAGCAATCTACAACAAAAACCATTATTACTGTACAATGTAAAAATGTGTATGGCCTAAGAAGTGACTTTTGATTACAGTAGGCTGTCTCTCACAATCCATTAATGTCCATGCACAGAACTATTATAACTTGTTGTTCATCTCAAGTTAAATTACAATGCATAGCCATGGCTACTACATGAACATGGAAATTGTATCTAGCTAGCATGTTGTGATTGCTACTTGAGAACATTACCTAGTGCTTAGTATGCCTAGGCAAGAAAACCTTTTCCTAGTTATGGAACTATGGCAATCGAGAACATCAGTTCAAACATGTTACATAATACAGGCAAAGGTACTTTGCAAGTTTTGCAACATTGACCGAACTAATACCCTATAGTGTACGACGGTATGTGGTTATTAATTACAAGAATAGGTCCAGTCTAAGCTTGAGTATTTTGTCAAAAGAAGTAGGTAGGGCCTACTGCCGAGACCATTGCTACAGAGGGTAGCGATGGCCTTGCTGCTAGACCCTAAACAGTTGATTACATAGGCCTATGTGCATTATCTAATATCACACAATACCATGGTGCATGGGTGACGCTTATGATACAATTGGCATAAACTTATTGCCAATAATTTCTAGAGGCCCTAGGTCCTGCAAATGCAAACGGACTAGGCCTAGCCTAGTCCATGTTGAATGCATAATTGGCAGGCCTACTAGGCCTAGGCTATTTGACATGGTGTTATATATAAATGTTGTATACAAAGAGTTGTCACACACCATGTTACAATAATATCAAGATGATCTAAGTGTATAGCCTAGGACCTAGGCTTATCCAAGTTGGATGCATGGATAGTGATAGTGAATGCTGTTGTCTATCTTAACCTTGTCTACTCTTAGGCCTAGCCTAGATTGGATGTATGGTTGATGCTGTTGGCTTGAGTTCATTTACCACATCAATATTTTCAAGATATTTGCCTAGGTCAAAGCGTAGGCCTAGGCCTAGACTAGGATAGGTGAGTGCTAGGGGCCTCGGCCCTAGGCCCTAGGCCTAGTTGATGGTACGTGACCAATTGCCAATATTTTCTACATAGCTGTGACCTTACCAATTCTCAGGACTAGCCAGGGTTTAATTACAATGTTGTGATTCAACTTCATCTTTCACTGGTACCTAGGCCTACGCCGTACCGGTAAAATACCTGGGCTAGGCTGTACGGGTCTAGGGCTAGGCCTAGTAGGCCTAGCCCATGACAATAGGCCCTCGCCTACTCCATAGCCCACTACGACTGCTTTTCTTCTAGACAACCTAAATTAAGTACTAGGTAATTAGGCCTAGTAGTTAAATAACCATTCAATCTACTTACCTAACGAGTTTCTTATTGTCAGTCTTGGTGTAAAGTACTTCACAAATGTAGTAAGCCTGTGTAGCGCACAGCATATAGGCCTATGCGGCCTACTGAAGTTTCTTCACAATTCGTAAACAACAAATATGGCGGCCATTTCCGGAACAACAATCGTGGACGGCCCCTCCCATTAGAGCTAGATCTCCTCCTCCAATATAACTCCATGATCTAAGGGTCCTAGCGGCGTTGACTTAAAATACGGTGCAGTAGATTAACATGAATTTAAACATGTTTAAGTTATGTATCACATTGTAGATAATTAAACAATGATTAAAACAGGCATTAAAAAGACGATGTTATTAAACTCGTTTTAGAGATATTCGTGACTAAACACACAAATAACATTGCTAACAACCACGGCAACACGTCGTGACGTCACGGCGGGGCTGACCAATGAATATATAATGATATTTGGCAAAAATTCACAACATACACTACTGTAAGTGTGCTTTTCATTTAACTAAAATAGAAAACGGGGGTCACGGGCCTTCGTTTTGAGTTATTTCGGCCTATATTCTACGCTTATCCCCTATCTTCCCTATTGTACGATTGACAACCCTGTACGCGCGGACCTAAAACACGGTGCAGTAGATTAACATGAAATTAAACATGTTTAAGTTATGTATCACATTGTAGATAATTAAACAATGATTAAAACAGGCATTAAAAAGACGACGCTATGTAACTCGCTCTCGAGATATTCGTGACTAAACACACAAATAACATTGCAAAACCACCACGGCAACACGTCGTGACGTCACGGCGGGGCTGACCAATGAATATATAATGATATTTGGCAATAATTCACAACATACACTACTGTAAGTGTGCTTTTCATTTAACTAAAAAAGAAAACGGGGGTCACGGGCCTTCTTTTTGCGATATTTCGACCTATATTGTACGCTTTTCCCCTATCTTCCCTATTGTACGATTGAAAAACCTTCTGAACAAGGTCTATTCGGTTACTCTACCGAGACAATTTCGGACCGAAATCACATCCATTTCCGCCGAGAACCTTCTTCACATAACTCTTCCATAACTCTTGATCGTTCTCGGCGGAAAGGGTTGCAATTTCGGTAGGGTTACAGAATATATGAGGGGTCCTGGCAGAAGTCGATTACACATCGGGCCATTGGGTTTGATATTATTCAAACCCAATGATCGGGCGGTGGAGGTTCGAATCATGACCTGTTAAGGCGCAGGTCGTAAGCGTGTGCTACCCAGGGACCTGGGTTCGAATCCCGCGCCTCTTGTATCTCATTGTCCCCGTCCTCGCGTGTGCTACCCAGGGATCTGGGTTCGAATCCCGCGCCTCTTGCACCTCATTGTCCCCGTCCTCTCATCGTCTCGAATAGCATAATTAGTAATTATTTACAGTAATCGAAACGTAAACAACAAGAATCATCATCTATACTTATCTTCTGAGTGTCCTTAATTTCGGTGATACAATAATACCTCAATCATCGGATTTTAGTCGAAAGCAATGAATTTTGCATATATCTATTTTATTTCGTTATCTGTAGAATTGTAGATACTGATAATATCTACCTGCGTTATCTACCCACCATTTCGATTTTAAACATTGTTTTTAAGATACGAGAGGAAACCCGTAAGTTCTCGTGGTTTTTTTGAGCTCCGACTGCCGCGCCGCAGACTCCGACCAAGGCTCGAAGCCGGGTCACACACCCCAAATGCACGGGCACTCACGAGAATAGATGTTAAGGGCGTGGTTGGCTCCATTAATCGTGACCCTTTAATTACTCCACGCTGTACACTGCGTACAATACTATTAGCTGTTATTAAATTTGTATATACGGTACACGCAAGCAGCAACCATTTGGGATATATACATCGGCACATCAGGAAGCTAAATAAATATAGCTAGGAAGGGTAAATTAGCTTCCGAGTCCAAACCAACGTCCCCTACAACAGTATCTACAAATACATACTACATGAAGGAAGCCTTTTCTCTTCGACACTAGGGTAAAGCGGCTGTTATATGGGTAAGTTGGACTTTGGAAAAGCAAAAAGCAAAGAGAAAAAGACTTCTCGTAGCCGTCAAACGGGAATATGAAGCTTCCGATCCAAGAGCAAACATGGATAAAATTTAAATTCGGCTCGCTTCACTATAAAGACACATAGTTGCATGTTCGCTACCATACCATGTACATAAGACTCAATGTAAATACTAAATGTAATTTTATAGAGAGGAATAAACATTCTTCAATTCTGACGCATTTGTTTTCGTTTCAATTTAAAATTTCTTGTAGGGATCTTGTAAATAAAAAAAAATTCTAAACAAAGCCATTTCCACTTCCATTCAGAACGACGGTTATTAAAAATAATAACAAAACAAAAAACTTACGAACTAAAATCCCCACCGTTTCGCTTTCGCGCGAACGCGGTTAGCGGAAGACTACGGCTATTAATTTCCGCAAGTTCCCCCCCCCCCCCCCCCCCCCCAACCAACACACTTGAACATCTGTTCTAGTGTGCCTGGAGTGTTGGAACTCCATTCAAGATGCGTACTCAATGATTATTATGCCGCCCCTCCTACAAACGCGACGGGTCGCACCCTAGATGGTATTAAAACACTTCTATGGGCGTCGAGAGCAGCTAGTCAAGAATACAAAGAAAGGCTGGGCCGTATACCCGCGCACAACTCATGTCTGGAGCAGCAACCAGACAAGAAAGAATACAGCCAGCCATATTATGATCAGTGGCGTATTATAGTCAAGGAATATATTTCGAGGGGGGCTGCTAGTAGGCTACTATCATTACTACATAAATATATAGTTAGGAAACCGACTTCTAAGTCGATACGTCGGGGGGGGGGGGGGAGTGAGGTCCCCCCAACAACACTGCTTACTGGAGAGGAGTGCACGCTGTCTGATGAAGGGGATAATTTCAACAGATTCTTGGATGGTATCTGGTTTTATTACACTATAAACAAGCGCCAAATGCGAATAGTGACTTCACAATACATTAGTATATACCTATATATTTAAAAAATTAAGTTTATGAATGTTATCTTTAATATATATTCATCGTGCATTCATTGTATAAACAGTCATTAAAGCAATGACATCTGTGTGTGGGGGGGGGGGGAGGCAGCAAGTGTATATACGGCACCACCACCACCACCATAATAAGCGAAATTCGAACCCGTGACGCTATAGGTGGCATACGCTGAGGATCTGCCCTCTAATCGCGCGACCTTAACGTTTTAAATCTCAACAACGATAATTTGGTGGGGTATTTACATATATGAAAATATATGTACATGTTCCCAAGTCTGGAGTCGAACCTGGAAAGGGGGTACAGAGGTTTACCGAACAAAGGCGCCCATGCAATCGATCAAGGCCGCTTGCGTTGCGACGCTGTTATGCACTTGTTACTAACTACTTGTTATCAGCTGTTGTTACATTAACAACTCTTGTTTACGCAAGACATTCTTCTCTCGTGAATACTTTAATTGCAACACCTGTGGTGTGATGTATATTATTTTGCTTTACCCATCAGCAAATACTGATAATCTTTAATATAATTTATAAATTATGTTTACACTTTTTGTAACCAAATATAATTTTAAATGATTATTGTGTGATAAGTTACATATCACGTGTGGTGATGTGGCTATTTAAAAAATAAAGAATACCCCGCGCACGTGAAAAGGTGGCCCAGCTTAATCTGTCTTCCTCCTTCCGTTCCGTCTTTAATTATTTCCCACCATTCCTTCCATCCCAATTTAATACCCATATTATTGCAATCTTTTCATGTAAGGTTTGTTTTGTTTAGTACGCGTGCACCGCGACATTCCCCCCCCCCCCCCCCCCCCCCCTCCCAGGCGCGTAGGAAGGGGGGGGGAATGGGGGGAGATTCCCCCCCCACTTTTTCCTGGGACCCACCCAATTTAGCGTTTTAGGCACATCCCGACATACAATACCACACGGATACCCGGGTAAACATTCACCAACTAAATTTCATATTTTACCAGTGAATAATAATTGCAGAAACACAGAGGGCCCCACGCCCCGGAGAAAGCCAAGATTTTCGTCACAAAACATTTCCTCTGTCTTAGTTTGAACTTTGTAGCATTACAAAATAAAAGCTAATAGGTGCTTGAAACTCAGTGGCGTAATTAGGGAAGGGGGGGGTTATGGCCCTCAAAACGTATTTATTTAAGCCTAAAAATCGAGAAGTAGCTAATATAGCAAGAAAATTTTTCGCCTTCGGCGAAAAGGCCTCCGGCGGCTGGGGCTCTGCCCCAGACCCCGCGAGTTGTTCGCGCTCACAATTCTTCCCCCCCCACTTGATTCAGAGTTCCTACGCGCCTGCCCCCCTCCCCCACCCCCGCATCACGGTTTTGAGCACCGACCGCACAGTCAAGTGACACCGACAGACAGTCGCCCGCCCGATAACCTTGTATATACCACGTGGTTTCCATTCTATAACTAAAGGGTTCAACTTGAAGAGACAAGTAGATCCATCCATGTGTGCACCCACACAACCAGCCAGGCAGGCAGACTTGATAATTATGAGACCCTCCGACCCGTCTATAAATAAATAGGCTACGCTTTGCTTTTACTTTTACAAAACAGACTCAAATGCTGTCTGTCGATGTGGGTCCTCCTATACCTTGCATGTTAGGTTATAAGCAAAGTTTGTAATCTTTGTTATAAGTAGTAGTGCCGGGATCGATTCTCGGTGAGGGACATCTTCTTGGCGTGATAGTGATGTGTGACCAGTGGCGTATCCAAGGGGGGGGGTTATGGGGTTCAAACCCCCCCCCATGCCCAAAAAAAAAAAAATAAATGCGGAGAGAAGGAAGGAAATGAGGAGGGAAGAGGAAACTACTATTTTGATTATTGTTTAATAACATACTCAACCGTTAAATCATACGACTTTGGGATCTTGGTCGTCAGGAAGAGCTGCCTTTAGGACCTATTGACTTCCGGGGACAATCGGGAAGGAAGTTTGAGGAATTGGACAAGTTGGAGGAATATATTTAAAAATGCTAATGGGTGCAGGGGTCAGGGGGTACTCTTCTCTCTCCTCTGACGATTGGCACTGTGTATAAGAAACTACATTGAATCCTAAATATATTGAATCCTCTTATACCCTAGGCCAAATACAACCCGGGTTTTGTAAATTGTATTTCAATGCAAGTTTGTCTTTATAAAAGGTGTATCTATTGTATTTTTAGTTCTAATGAAAGAACACATGAATTTACAGAACTTAATGATAACAAAAATTTGTCAAAACATTAACCAATAGCTTTTTGCATATTTATAAGCTGGCTACAAACAGAAATTAACGCAAATCAGTGCTAAAACATTCGTCAGAAACGTGTAAAATTCATAGATATTACCACAAAATACAACACTACCAGTTACGAGGAGACTTGCCAACAATTAAAAAAATATATAGGAAAGATATTTATTTTTGCAGTAATTTTGTGGTTCTGTGACTGGTTTTTTAATTTTCTTTGTAGTCATTCTTACATTCTCTTAAACCTATTCTATGACATTTTCTTATTCTGAAACGTGTTTCCAGGCGTTTAAAACGTCATAAATGAAGAAAAAAATTTCGCCTTCGGCGAATTGGCCTCCGGCGGCTGGGGCTTTCGCCCCAGACCCCTGCCTGCTTGGGATGTTCGACCCCCCCCCATGGCCAATTCCTGGATACGCCACTGTGTGTGACCTAAACGCACCTGGACGGACAAGTCAAATATACATCACAAATTGACTCATTGGAAGGTCTGTCACCCCCCCCGGGTTATAAGTAGTGCCCGGATCGATAATTGATGATGAAACACGACGTACATCTTGGCGTGATAGTAATTTGTGATCAAAACGTACTGACTGGCAAATCTAAACAAAATATTAAAAACTCTAGCACCCGTAAATATCTCTTTTGCCTTTTCAGTGATGTCGAGTGATGTCTAAGACTGACGATGAGGGAAAGGGGGAAGAGAGAGGGGGGGAGATGGCGATTCTCTTCTCCCCCCCCCCCCCCCGGGGTTATAAGTAGTGGCCGGATCGATAATTGATGGAACACGACACCACATCGGGGCGTGATAGTGATTTGTGATCAAAACGTACCGACTGACAAATTTAAAATATAAGAAGCTCTATCACCCAGTAAATATCTCTTTTGCCTTTTCAGTGATGTCGAGTGATGTCCAAGACTGACGGTAGGAGTTAAGAGGGAAAGGGGGAAGAGGGAGGGGGGAGATGGCGATTCTCTTCTCTCTACCCCCCCCCCCCCCCCCCTCCCCCCCACCGCTACGCTCCTGTGAGCGACTGTCCGACGCCTCTGCGCTACGCCCCTATTACACCAAGTACGAAGAAGAGACACTAGTCAAAGTCTGGGCACTGTCATCATCGCATGGAGATTCCCCCCCCCCCCTCCTCATCCACGGTATAGAGGTCTTCTTGTCGCCGCTCGACGACGAGTATTAATTCCACTGATTGAGATAAATTGACCCGAGCGATACGCAAACGAGTCGAGAACTGGATAGCTCGTACGTGGGCACGTTCTACGTAAAGACGTT
>CAMDTW010000003.1:27191-76485 GCA_945910005.1 Isoperla grammatica
TTTTTTAGTGCTTTAGGGTCGTTCACAATGCTAATTATTATCTGTATGTATGTATGTATGTATGTATGTATGTATGTATGTATGTATGTATGTGTTTGTGAGACCACGGACCCGAGGACCTCCGTAGGTATACACACCCAGGAAACGAGGACGTCCGGAAACCGAGGACGTCCTCGGTTTCGATTAATTGCTTTTTTGGAATCTCAGTGTTGTGATTGGTCAAAATTCAAGTTTTGAGGTCATTCGATTGACGTCCTCGGTACCATGCCACGGCACAAATCGGTGTGTGAAGTTAGTACCAGTGTGTAACCACCAGGGCTGCGCCATATCCGCCATTTTACACACCACACCGGAAGTCCTCGTTTCCCGGCTCATATACATATATGGAGGTCCTCGGTTTCGGGTACTCTCAAGTTCAGACACACAGACACACACGTATCAGAACTCTGTTTGAAGCGAGGACTTGCTATAAACACGTAAGACGTGTGAACAAGTAGCGGGGACCCGACACACACGTATCAGAACTCTGTTTGAAGCGAGGACTTGCTATAAACACGTAAGACGTGTGAACAAGTAGCGGGGACCCGACACACACGTATCAGAACTCTGTTTGAAGCGAGGACTTGCTATAAACACGTAAGACGTGTGAACAAGTAGCGGGGACCCGACACACACGTATCAGAACTCTGTTTGAAGCGAGGACTTTCTATAAACACGTAAGACGTGTGAACAAGTAGCGGGGACCCGACACACACGTATCAGAACTCTGTTTGAAGCGAGGACTTGCTATAAACACGTAAGACGTGTGAACAAGTAGCGGGGACCCGACACACACGTATCAGAACTCTGTTTGAAGCGAGGACTTGCTATAAACACGTAAGACATGTGAACAAGTAGCGGGGACCCGACACACACGTATCAGAACTCTGTTTGAAGCGAGGACTTGCTATAAACACGTAAGACATGTGAACAAGTAGCGGGGACCCGGCACACACGGATCAGAACTCTGTTTGAAGCGAGGATCTAGCTACTATAAAGGATATGGCTTACAAATTAATAAAACCTTAAACTGCCTGTGTTTAGCATGTACGTGAAAAGTAAAAAAACTTTGTAACTACCCCCAAACTAATGACAACACGGCCAGTGGCGTAGCGGAAGGCCCCGCCAACCCCGCAAGGCGGGGGGGGCCCCCGCGAAGCGGGGGCCCCCGATGATATAGATCGTATTTTATGAAAATCTCAAATAAGACAACAAATCAATTAAAATGTATTTTTAATAAAATTACAAAATTCGCGCCCTCCCCCCCCCCCCCCCCCCCCCCCCCCCCCTAAAAAAAAAAAAAAAAAAATACGGAAAATGTTGTATCAGCCAGGAAATCAGTCACAGGTCTCAAGAATATTCACACGACTGTCAATTTGAATATCATATTCATTATAAAGAAGACAAGACACCATTGAATTCTCTATAGACAACCAACAATTCCGTTTTTGACAGCAAAATATTTAGACGCTATAGCGAGCCAAGTCATAAACGGATGGCTGCAGCTAAAAGGGTGATTGTGAGGGGATCGGTAGTGCCAAAAGATCTTTTTCTAAATTAAAATTAATTAAAAACTATTTGCGAAGCTCAATGAGTGAGAATCGACTCATTGGTTTGGCATTGTCAGTATCGAGGGTGAAAGAACACGAAAGTTAAACATAGACACATTGATCGACGAGTTCGCGGACGCTAACGCACGCCGAAAAGCTCGATTTGCCAGACAATAATACACTTAAAGCCTAAACGGATAGGAAACACTCCAGATTTGAAGTTGGAGGATCAAAACGTAAGTTATTTGATTTATCAATACATAAAATTTATCATAATTGTTGTTGTTGTTGTTGATGATATAATTAATATGTCATTATGGTTTTAATAGATAGGCCCTAAATGTATACATTATTATAACGTTGCGTGGAAGTGGTGGATATTGGGGGGGGGGGGGGGGGGGGTTGAAACTAAGATCAAACGTTAATATGTATGTATGCTGTGAATTGTAACTCGACATGACGACAAAACAAATTGACGCACACAAACTACATTGTTTCGGTATTACATTCAGCCCACCACTTTTCCTAAAACGCACCAAATGCACTCTAAAAACTTGCTTTCAAAATTTTTCGCCTGCGGCGCTTTTCATAAGCTCCGACCCCATACCCCCCGTGCTTGATCCTACCATGTCCAATGGCCTATGTCGCGGGGGGGCCCCCGACTTCTGCGCTACGCCACTGAACACGGCTGAGACAAAATGTATAAACAATAATGAATTTTTTATTTAATTTTACACCGTTGGCGTAACGACGCCGTGCGAAGTGTCTTCGGAATCGCATTTCTAGCGCGCATCCACAGAGGTCTTACTCGAGTAGATCGCAAAATGCGTTCGTAAGTTAACATTTCTGTCAACACGACTCCTTGAGGTTCGAACCGGAATTGCATGGTAAAGGGGGCGTGGGATCTCATCTGTCGGTTCAATTCCCGGACGTACTGTATGGTTGACGAGAACGTGAGACCACTCGTTGAACTCTTGATGACGAGTGGAATAATGTTGAATAAATAATTAGCACAATAAACGCCAACCTTGAGTACTCATAGGCCGCCGTGAGCGTCGCGACGCCTTCTAGGTAGTCGGAATAGTTTTTTTACCCGATAGGGCTTGTCGCCTTACATGCGTTTTGTAAAAAAAAAAACGATTTACGATCACATGTGCTGTTCGTGCGCTAGGATCGAATATCCGTTTGTCAAATTTGGTATTTTTTAAATAGAAAACAGTTATAGTTACGACAAAAAACTTTGAAAGCGCTCATCCGAAATAGTCTCTAAAATTTGATTTTGCAAAATCAGATTAATCGTGCCAATAGTTCTCGAGTAATTTTCCTTTTTCAGAAATAGTTTCAAATACAGCGATTAGCCAATTTAAATTGAAACAACAAGCAAACAACTAATTTGACTAATGATACAACTTTTTAGACTGGTGTATTGTTCGTAGCTAGACATTTCTAACACACCCCGTCATTGCGCTCGATGTCATGTCTAGAAGAGAATTCCCAAAGACTATGAGTTTGACGGTATTAAATTGTTGGAATTCACTTTAAGATGTTGAATTCTAAATTATGTTACATTCACAGATATAGACTTCTGTCCTTTGGCCACCACATTCGCTTTATGTAGTAAAACTTAAAGAATTTTTTAAAATAAACTTTTCTGACAAATTTTCTTTTTAACACATTCCCAATACAAGACATGTTTGTGTCCCTCTCTTGTAAAACGAAAAGGGCCTAATTCTTTCTTATACGCAATATGTTTCTAAAAAGTGCCGTGACAATGTTTAAAGTTTATACTATATTTCTCGTAAACTATTCAAAGGAGTTGGCTAACAAATTCATAAAACCTTGAGTTGACTGTGCTTAGCATGTACGTGAAAAATAAAAAACGTAACTTTGTATTATTAATATTATAACAAGGTGCCGAGTAAACAAAGTGTACAGCCTGCACACAGCCAGCACAGTTTCTACGAGAAATTGTTATTGTAAGTGTTCTTGTTATTCATTCATATATTATATTGTATTATTATCATCAACTCGCAGTGCCGTTTACTTTTGATAGATAGACATCACATCAACAAAAAGAATGCTTGGGGAGGATAGTGGATGTCTGGATGGTGATGACTGATGAGTATAACTCACATCAGGCTGTACTATACACTGTATAACATTTTAATTCATCAATTTCTACTTTTTTACAGCAATTTAAGTGCGGAAAATACGATTCGTTTATATAATGATATTGCTATATTTTAACGGGTTATAGACTATCCAAAAGCAACAATTCTTATAAACAATTTTCAAATTTGAGCTAACTTTGCTTCAGTAATAATAAAGGATTTAAAAAGGAGTGCATTAAATATTGTACATGTGGAGTGAGGTCAATTATCGTTAATTGATTTCAAATCGATTAAACGTAAATCGATTTCATATTCCAAATCGCGATAATCGATACGATATAATTTCATCCTCGAAATTGCAATTTGTCTTCAATAATCATTTTATTAATATAGTGCGTACTATAAAGCGGTCGCGCGTCCGCTTCGGTCATTGCACTCAATTAATTAGTCAGCATAAAATTGATATTGGAGAACTGTTTGTCGTGTTGTTATTCAAGCGGCAAAAGTCGCGTCAAAAATCGGCGATTTCATCGCGATTTTTCCCAATAATAAAACACGTGACGATTTTATTCTACCCAGATTCATCGTGACGATTTCTTTTTTATCTTACGATCATCGATTTATATTTAAAAATCGCACCGCATCCATAGTATGTATTAATTGGACACAACTTAATACAGGTTTTTATACCATTTGGTGGGGTTCAGAGAGTTGCAGATGCGTCTAGGGCCAAGCCCATGCATGTTAAAACTGGCTAAGGGTGACTCTACCAGACGTATTATGAGGCAAAATAAGGTATCATCCTTCAAATCTAATTGTTTCTCCTATTTGTCCCTTCCCTCCATTCTACTCCTCCCTCGTCAAATGACATAACGGCTCAGTACGTCGCTAACACCAGAATAATAAAACTATAATATAATATGAGATTCTTTTAGATTTGACCGTCTGACAGTGTCTTGCTTGACATTGACAATGACAGCCCCTAGATTTTTGGCTCGAAACTTTACATTAAATCACGTTTAAGGACATCACAATTTCCTAAGATTATATTGATAACTTTAAAACCTGCTGTTAACAATTTGTAATTTATTTATTTATTTATTTATTTATTTATTTATTTAATGTCTATCCTATTCAGTTATAAAAACTGATTTACAAAGGAGGACCTTAAATAAAACTAAGCTATGCAAACAATGAATAGTAATGAAATCATAAATAACAATAACAACAAAAACAAAACAAACTACTGAACTATATAAAATATAATCAAGAACAAGAAAAAATAATTGAGAAATGAAATAAAATCACAGGAAGTGGAAATTCAACATATTAAAAAAAAAAAAATAGAAGTATGCAAATAAGAAAGAACATGAAGAAACAAAAAAAAATTGCTGGAAAAAATAAATATATGTATATATATAAAAGTGAAAAAGAAGAGAAAAAAGAAGAAAGAAAAGAAAAAAGAAAAAAGAAAAAAGAAAAAGGATAAAGAAAAAAGAAAAAAAAAAGAAAAAAGAAAAAAGAAAAAAGAAAAAAGAAAAAAGAAAAAAGAAAAAGAAAAAAGAAAAAAGAAAAAAGAAAAAAGAAAAAAAGAAAAACTGATTTGTTAACGGTCCCAACTCAAACGAAATGAGGATTGCAAAAAATCAGAAACTGCAATCTGGGAAAAATAAAATTCCACGTAAAAGCAACCCGGGAAACAGCACACGCCTTCTATCTTCAAAATTTAATATTGTAAGTTAGTGCATGTGTTTATTTTGAAGAACCGTTGGGTTCCTTTCATTCTCCGGGTACTAAAGTTATACCATTGAGTTAAACTCAATGGTTATACCATCCAAGACTTGTGCAGAACATAATAAAGACAGGCAGTCAGAAGAGGACCTCTGTCAAAAACACAAAGTGTCTGTAAGGCTGAAGCCATATTAAATATAATGTAAATGTTTAAAAAAAGTCCGTTCGTGCAGCCAAATAACCTTTACCCTAAGAATGCGGCCGATTATCGTAAATCGATTTCGTATTGCAAATCACGATAATCGTACGATTTAATTTCATCCTCAAAATCGTGATTTTTTTGTAAATCGTCATAATTGTATTAGTAGTGCGAGCGCGTACTATAAAGCGACCGCTCGTCCGCTTCACTCTTTGCACATCAAATTAAAGTCAATTGGAGATCTGTTTGTTGTCTTGTAATTCAAGAGGCAAAAGTCGCTTGAAAGGTTATATATACGCGTCGGCGTAGGGTAGGCCCTATATATGGTTTTTTAAAATTCGGCGATTTAATCGCGATTTCTTTTTTATCTCACGATTATCGATTTGAATTTTAAATCATACCACATCCTTACTTTACCCCCACTCGGCGGCAGGTCGGAGATTAATAATATGTATTAAAGCCTTATAGGCCCTATTATGATGTAGGTAGCACTAAAACTTGCCATGTTATAATATCAAGTAACTTGACCAATAAAATTGTAATCAATAATAATAATTATTGCTTTAGTTTATTACAATTACCAATACTCTTTTTCCTAAACGGTTCACTCCCACAGAAACTGATTTATTAATTTGATTTATTGTGGTTTAGTGACGAACTCAATAGCTAAGTTAAACCTATATGAAGTCGGGAATATTGTACTTCGGTTGGGTGGGGAAAGCAGAGAGGTAGGGAAGGAGACCCCACAAGGCGGGTAGGCCAGGCCAGTTCTCGACAGAACCAGACACAGACGACTCACGATGAGCAACTCGAGACTGAGAACCCACGTAGTGTGTCGGAGTTTTGTCAGAGATTGAATAGTTTTGGGGTGGGTAAGTGGGGGGGGGGGGGGGGGGTAATTTTGCTGAAGTCTGTAACCAAATTATACCATCTCGCGCTTGCACCAGAGGGCAATATGAAACATAACATTAAATTATGCATCGGAAAATATAGAGTTTTATAATAAGCAGATAATATGAGATTTAAAGCCGGCACGACACGATATTGCCAAGGGTCGGGCACGACTCAGTGCGTGTACCGCGTTCGAAGCTGGGGAGAGAGGGGCATAAAACATGTGTGCTTCACATCGGACTGTTGCTGTAAGACTGACAAGACACCCAGCCTCGGCAGCGGTGTAGCACCTCAGCTCGAGATAAGGAATGTCGCGCTAATGACTGGGGCCTATTTTCGTAATTCCGAGTATTATTCATCGGCTGAGATTGTGTGTGCTAATAGGCGTTCATGAGAATAACACTGCGACGGGAATTGAAACTCCCTCCCCCCCCCCCCCCCCCCCCCCCCCCCCCCCCCCACCAACGTTCCACAACGTCCAGCAGTCGTCAAACATGAGTCATAGGTTCGAACCCGGTACTACATGGAATGATATTGTCAAAGGGGTTTCGGGCCCGACTCGAGAGTGTGTACTGCGTTCGAATCTGTGCTAGAGCAAGCATAAAACATGCTTGACAATGAGGCACTGTGTGCACGACAGCATTAGCTCGTACGTCGTGGCAGAAGCCCGACTCGAGAGTGTGTACTGCGTTCGAATCTGTGCTAGAGCATAAAACATGCTTCACACTGGGGCACTGTCTGCACGACAGCATTAGCTCCGTGGCAGAGATGCAGAGATGTGTGCTCTCGGCCGATTGTTAGAATCGGTGTGTTCACATGACGAGATATCGAATGTCGCACTATTGACCATAGCCAAATTAAGTTAGGAATATGAATGAGATAGGTTCGGGTCCGATACAGTGAAGTGGCGACATCATGTGTCACGTGGGGAGGGGAGGGGGACACAACAGACGGTTACATGCGCTATTGTTATTGTTAGGATATTTGTGCAAATATGGAGGGAAGGATAAATTACAAAAACGGTGTTTAATAAACCATATAAAAACTTTAATGAATGTAATATAAATAATATACATGGTATACTTGAAAAAACACATCAGTATAAAAACCCATTAGTAATAAATGATGCAAATAATAATAAAATAATAATACGTTTAAAAACAAAAATACTTTGGTGTATTACTTACGTTGGTCGGTGATCGTTGGACTGTTGTTGAATCACTAGAACAGTTGCCATGATGGTGGTAAATAAAACAATAAACAAAAGTAACAATATTTCACTGTGTATAACACGTTAGTTTCCCATCGCTGAAACCTGTGACTAAAAGCAAAGGCCCTAGTTTGAGATCTTTGCTAAATTTGCGGGTTCGAAGTCCAAACAAATCACTTCTGTTTGTTCATAATAATAATCATAATGCCACACAAGACACTGAATGCGACGACACGTAAATACTGCAGCTACTTCTCGCCACCACTTCCATGCCACACAAGGCACTGAATGCGAAGACACGTAAATACTGCAGCTACTTCTCACCACCACTTCCATGCAACACAAGGCACTGAATGCGACGACACGTAAATACTGCAGCTGCTTCTCACCACCACTTCCATCCAACACAAGGCACTGAATGCGACGACACGTAAATACTGCAGCTGCTTCTCACCACCACTTCCATCCAACACAAGGCACTGAATGCGACGACACGTAAATACTGCAGCTATACTTCTCACCACCACTTCCCTGCCACACAAGGCACTGAATGCGACGACACGTAAATACTGCAGCTACTTCTCACCACCACTTCCGTGCAACACAAGGCACTGAATGCGACGACACGTAAATACTGCAGCTACTTCTCACCACCACTTCCATGCAACACAAGGCACTGAATGCGACGACACGTAAATACTACAGCTACTTCTCGCTATCACTTCCATGCCACACAAGGCACTGAATGCGACGACACGTAAATACTGCAGCTACTTCTCACCACCACTTCCATGCAACACAAGGCACTGAATGCGACGACACGTAAATACTGCAGCTACTTCTCACCACCACTTCCATGCAACACAAGGCACTGAATGCGACGACACGTAAATACTACAGCTACTTCTCGCTATCACTTCCATGCCACACAAGGCACTGAATGCGACGACACGTAAATACTGCAGCTACTTCTCACCACCACTTCCATGCAACACAAGGCACTGAATGCGAACGTGTCACTAAGATGATGATAATGATGATATTTGGGGATTTACGTCCCATATTTTTGCAACGAGGCTAATCGAGACTGAGTGGGTGATGATGAGGATGAAAAAACGCAACATAACTTCCATGCCCAAGCCACGATTCGAACCTAGATAGAACGCAGAAACGGCGGTTTACTAGATCGACGCCTAATCGACCTCGGCCAACTGCGCCGGCTCAAAGGACACTAAGGACATGGTACCGGTATTTGTTAATATTAAACATAAACAAAACAGAAACAGTTTTGTACATGCAAAGAACATAACAAATTTATTCTATTAATTACATAAAGTCTAAACGTTTGATTTTTAAGAGTTCTAAATCTATAAACAAAAAATATAACAATTTCACAACGAATATTATTTCGAATTGAGAAATTGGTATGTTGCACTTTTCAAAATCGTGGTTGTTACTGTTCACAAAATCAATAACATTCCCAGCAATCGTATCCGTACTTAAGCTTTTTGGAAACATTAAAATTGGACACCCAAACAACTCAAATACAAATATAGCAAAATAAACTTGAATTTGGCTTTCGACCGAGATTGCACATATATAAAAAGTAACAACTTGCATTCTGTGGGGGTAAGATATTTTCTATGGGTTCGGTGCTTTAAATTACCAATCAGTCAATCACGGATAAGTATAATGTACGTAGTAAGACTTCCACTGTAGCAGGTTCTATCCCCATTCATCTCCAAACTATTTTTTAATATCACCCCAGGCCTCGGGCTTATGCGTTTTTACCTCTGTATTCCTTCATCTGCTCTAAAGGGCCGAGCCCGGGAGAGCGTTCCAGCAAAGTTCAATGTTGAACTATTGCATCTAGTAAGTAAGTAAGTAAGTAAGTAATTAAGTAGGTAAGTAAGTAAGTAAGTAAGTTAGTAATTAAGTAAGTAAGTAAGTATGTATGTAAGTGCTGTAGTGCAGACAGTGCCCCAGTGTGCAGCATGTTTTATGCTCCACCACAGATTCTAACACAGTACACACTCTCGAGTCGGGCCTCTGCCACGACGTACGAGCTAATGCTGTCGTGCACACAGTGCCCCAGTGTGCAGCATGTTTTATGCTCCACCACAGATTCTAACACAGTACACACTCTCGAGTCGGGCCTCTGCCACGACGTACGAGCTAATGCTGTCGTACAGACAGTGCCCCAATGTGCAGCATGTTTTATGCTCTATAGCACAGATTCGAACGCAGTACACACTCTCAAGTCGGGCCTCTGCCACGACGTACGAGCTAATGCTGTCGTGCAGACAGTGCCCCAGTGTGCAGCATGTTTTATGCTCCACCACAGATTCTAACACAGTACACACTCTCGAGTCGGGCCTCTGCCACGACGTACGAGCTAATGCTGTCGTGCACACAGTGCCCCAGTGTGCAGCATGTTTTATGCTCCACCACAGATTCTAACACAGTACACACTCTCGAGTCGGGCCTCTGCCACGACGTACGAGCTAATGCTGTCGTGCAGACAGTGCCCCAGTGTGCAGCATGTTTTATGCTCCACCACAGATTCTAACACAGTACACACTCTCAAGTCGGGCCTCTGCCACGACGTACGAGCTAATGCTGTCGTGCACACAGTGCCCCAGTGTGCAGCATGTTTTATGCTCCACCACAGATTCTAACACAGTACACACTCTCGAGTCGGGCCTCTGCCACGACGTACGAGCTAATGCTGTCGTGCACAAAGTGCCCCAGTGTCAAGCATGTTTTATGCTCCACCACAGATTCGAACGCAGTACACACTCTCGAGTCGGGCCTCTGCCACGACGTACGAGCTAATGCTGTCGTGCACAAAGTGCCCCAGTGTGCAGCATGTTTTATGCTCCACCACAGATTCTAACACAGTACACACTCTTGAGTCGGGCCTCTGCCACGACGTACGAGCTAATGCTGTAGTGCACACAGTGCCCCAGTGTGCAGCATGTTTTATGCTCCACCACAGATTCTAACACAGTACACACTCTCGAGTCGGGCCTCTGCCACGACGTACGAGCTAATGCTGTCGTGCACACAGTGCCTCATTGTCAAGCATGTTTTATGCTCTAGCACAGATTCGAACGCAGTACACACTCTCGAGTCGGGCAACCCCTTTGACAATATCATTCCATGTAGTACCGGGTTCGAACCTATGACTCATGTTTGACGACTGCTGGACGTTGTGGAACGCGGGGGGGGGGGGGGGGGGGGGAGGGAGTTTCAAGTCCCGTCGCAGTGTTATTCTCATGAACGCCTATTAGCACACACAATCTCAGCCGATGAATAATACTCGGAATTACGAAAATAGGCCCCAGTCATTAGCGCGACATTCCTTATCTCGAGCTGAGGTGCTACACCGCTGCCGAGGCTGGGTGTCTTGTCAGTCTTACAGCAACAGTCCGATGTGAAGCACACATGTTTTATGCCCCTCTCTCCCCAGCTTCGAACGTGGTACACGCACTGAGTCGTGCCCGACCCTTGGCAATATCGTGTCGTGCCGGCTTTAAATCTCATATTATCTTATGTTTAACATTTGGGGGTGGGTACAGGGTTCGACTCCTTGTGGCTGTGTTGGTTAGGTATCCTGGGTTCGAATCCAAAATTATTTACAGGTGGGGGTGTGGGGTGGGGTGGGGGTGTGGGTGGTGGTGTGGGTAGGGGTGGCGGTCGTGGGGAGTGGGTGTGGAAGGGAGGGGGGCACCAGACAGTCATACTAATCACCGTCTCGGCCAGTGAAGAATTCCTGGAATATCGACGCGATGGACCGGAGGACTACTACTCACGTAGTGTGTCAGAGTTTGGTCAGAGATTGAATAGTTTGGGGGTGGGTAAGTGGGTGGGGGGGGGGGGGGGTAATTTTGCTGAAGTCTGTAACCAAATTATACCATCTCGCGCTTGCACCAGAGGGCAATATGAAACATAACATTAAATTATGCATCGGAAAATATAGAGTTTTATAATAACAGCTTTCATTGAATTTATTTTTAATACTATCGTTGATAACAGTATTGAAATTCACCCATTAAAATGGATTTTAAAACTGTAATTGATTGTATATTGTAAGTGACTAGGGAGTCACTATGCAGCTTAACAGTGGGAGAAAATAAAAAGATGCACAAACATAATAATGAATTAATTAAATATTTTACCATAAAATCTAAATTTAATCAATTTCGTATTACCAAAATATTGGAATCTCTGCTAATAAAAGTGTGAGTGTGTAACCCGCGTGACATAATCTGTTGAGTGTCAACCCGCGGACGCTGGGGCAGAGACATTGGCTGGCTCATAACTTTGCTGGGAGATATTTCGATTCAAATCTGCCTGACCGCGACTTCATTCATACGTTCTACACCGTTGCCATTCATTGTAAGCTAATTGATATTCTTGGAATAACATCAAATATCCGCTATTGTTTGTTCAGTTCACTTGTAATATGATCGATACAATATGGCCAAGGCTAAGGTTTCCAGTTCCATACAAATCTGTGGTATGCGCGGGTTATCTCGGTTGCAGAGAACTCGTTTAAGACACGTATTTTACCGTGGAGGATTTCCAAATAGAATATTTTGGGAAACCTATCTATACATGCAAGCCTTCACTTCTATCCCGTTGAGAAAATAAAAACAACTTCCAAAGTCCAAACCCAAATTTGAATTCATGATGCATAATATGAACAAAAAATATGAAGATGATTCTGAGAATATTTATTAACAAGTTTCAATTGAATTCTGGATTCACCAGCAATCTTAATTAACTGAACGGGCTTTCCAAGGTTTTCCTCATAATATGAGTCCACATATTATGACAAAACCTTCGAATAACTTTTTAGTTAGGGCCGGAATTAGGATGGCTCCACCGGAATGCCTCATGAGTCATGATTGTCCTTCGGCAGGTTTCCTATGTTACATAATTATTATAATAGATGATAAACCGCCACATGATATTTTAGTCAAAGCTAGGACTCGAACCTGGAACCAACTCAAACGCACAAACCTCGGCTTCAATCAATCACGATACTACGCCGGCATCAGATGCATAGATAATTTTAATTATTACGGTTGTACGACGTACTCCTATTGTATGTTAAATGACTCCGGTCCCTTGGTCGCCTCTTACGACAGACCGAGCTACCCTGGATCTATTATTTCCCAAAACCAAACGGGGGAGGAGCTTGGTGGAAATGGGTATAAGTGGGGAGAACTAAATGTGAGGAATTGGGGAAAGGGGAGGACCTCTTTCATTATCATCTCAAATAGTATCGTTGCAAAAATACGTTAAGCTACAAAATGATAATCTAACGTGGGTTCGAATCCCTCAAATGTATTATTTATTTATTGGGGTTTAGCGACGTTTTCAACCGTTAGGTCATATCACGTCGGGGGTTGTGGAGGATAGGGACAAATGGGGGGCATAGAGATATTAAAGGGGCAATGGGAGGATTGGGGCAAGGGGAAGACCTCATATAGTCGCCTCATACGACAGGCATAGTTTCCACTAGGCCAAATTCTATCCCGGGCCCACAATTACCCAACACCTACAACTAACGTCATTCAACGTCTCATATAATCGTTGCAATAATAGAGACGATAAGCATCAAATCATCATCTATATCGCTCACAGTCACACTAATATTTATTCCTGTCTATGTCGTGCACTACCTGTGTCACATATCGGTAGCGTGCCTGAGGAGCCTGGCATAGAAACCAGCTCATACATAGTGTCTGAATATTTACTTAAATGTATAAGTAATATTATGCGGACAGAGAGTGCACATTTTGAAGCTACGGTGGTCATCTTATCATAATCCGATATTTGTCTAAATGCAACTATACATGTTCTTGTAAAAATACATCGCTGATGAAAAATTAATAGGATGTGATGGTAATTTTAAATTACGTGTTGTTGTAAATACATAAAACATCAACGTTTCGACATTCCCACTTTACATAATACTGTTACTTTTTGTGGATGCACCTAATGTTAATGCTTTTTTACAACATTTTATTACAGTGATAGCTAGACATTTCTAACACACCCCGTCATTGCGCTCGATGTCATGTCTACAAGAGAATTTCCAAAGACTATGAGTTTGACGGTATTAAATTTTTGGAATTCACTTTAAGATGTTGAATTCTAAATTATGTTACATTCACAGATATAGACTTATGTCCTTTGGTCACCACATTCGCTTTATGTAGTAAAACTTAAAGAATTTTTTAAAATAAACTTTTCTGACAAATGTTCCGTTTTCTAACACATTTCAATACAAGACATGTTTGTGTCCCTCTCTTGTAAAACGAAAAGGGCCTAATTCTTTCTTATACGCAATATAAAAAAAGTGCCGTGACAATGTTTAAAGTTGATACTATGTTTCGCGTAAAATATTCAAAGGAGTTGGCTAACAAATTAATAAAATCTTTAGATGACTGTGCTTAGCATGTACGTGAAAAATAAAAAACATTACTTTGTAACTTTTCTTTAAATAAGCAAAACCCCAAACTAATGCAAACACGGCTGAGACAAAATGTATAAACAATAATGAATTTTGTATTTAATTTTACACCGTTGGCGTAACGACGCCGTGCGAAGTGTCTACGGAATCGCATTTCTAGCGCGCATCCACAGAGGTCTTACTCGAGTAGATCGCAAAATGCGTTCGTAAGTTAACATTTCTGTCAACACGACTCCTTGAGGTTCGAACCGGAATTGCATGGTAAAGGGGGCGTGGGATCTCATCTGTCGGTTCAATTCCCGGACGTACTGTATGGTTGACGAGAACGTGAGACCACTCGTTGAACTCTTTTCCAATTCCGGTTCCAAACGGATTACAGCTCACACATTGGCACAATATTCCGTAAACCCTATAATCACGCAAATCAATTAAATTTGCGTAGTGAAATCATCTAAGAAATATATTATGGAATTAGTTGATTAATGGGGCTTAACGTCTCATATTTGTGCAACAATGGCTAATCGAGACGATGAGCGGGTGATAATGAAGAAGATAAAGATGAAAAAAGCCACGTCCGAATGAGATCCATTGTACGGTGCGGGGTCGTCATAAAGGGAGTCCAGAAAGGGAGGGCAGGGCTAACTGGGAGGACGAAACTTCATTGGGACAGTGAGAGGCACGGGACAGGGTCGGTGGGTGTTTGGGTCGCAAAGCGGGCCGACTCGAATGACTAAGAAAGCAATGAAGAGGGAAAATAAGTGATGAAGAAGGTTACGACGATTACGATCAAATTACTTAGTATAGAGTACTCCTCAATTTTTCTGTCAGTAGTGGATACATGGAACTAAGGGAGTTCGCAGTGTTCGTCTTTGTAAGTTGTTAAATGATGGAATTGAATCCATAATAGAAGTTAAAAAACGTCTGCCTGAAACTGATTAGAACCCGGGACGTTCTGCATTGGTAGCAGGGATGCTAACCACAGGGCCAACGATTCCTTCAGACTGGATTGGTTCAGACTGGTAATAGGTACCGAACCGGCGACCTACCGAATTCGAGTATCGCGTGTTATCGTTGAGCCACCACTATCTGTGAGCTGTGCGTTCAACTCTATACCGACAAGTCTTGTTAGCCAGTTTCCAGTTGAGCTAAGAGACTAATAAATGTGTTTGAAGCAACTAATAATTGCTGTAAAAAGAAATAATTATATTATGCCTATCTACAATGTATTTACACAATTTATTTATACAATATATTTAAATTAAGTGTTTGATGTATACCGTGTTAATTTATTCTTTTACATTGACTGATATATTGGCAGACAAATGTACGGCCTGCATGTTATATCACACGTTTTGAACTAACTTCTCGATCTATGTCCCCTCGAAAACAATGTTTTAGCAGTCAATAACCCTTATTTTCATATTTCATCAAGGGGCAATTAGAAGGACGGTGAGAAAAAGTGGTAAAGGTGTGGAAAAGAGAAAGGGGATGTGAACTGCATTTCATCTGACTTCTCTCTTGCGACCTGTCCGGCTAGGGTGGCCCTACCAGACGCTTCTGCCGGCGTAGCACGCAAACCGACGATAAGAACATTTCTAATTGTGAAGAGGAAAATTCCTACTCATATCCCTAGAAAGCTTCCATGATGCTTTAGTTAGATTGAGAAACAATATATTTACCACGTTTGCATGCAGTTTTGAAATCGTTTTGAAATCGTTTTTAGTTTTTCAAAACTGCATGCATAGGCATCGGAAGTTGGTTTGGACATGAAAACTAGTTTTCAAGTCAAACCCGTGGAGAATTGGCTTGACTTGAAACGATCGAAACTAGCTTCCGATACGTATACATGTAGTTTTGAAAAACTCAAAACGTTTTGAAATCGTTTTCAAACCTGCATGTAAACGTAGTAATTGTGTCTATTGACTGTGCTCAATGATGCTTTGCTTTCTTTATTCATTCAAAGCCGTAGCTTCATTAGAACACGGCCGTAACGAATACAACTTGATTACCCCCAATCAATCGTTAAACCGATGGTTTCATATCTCACTTATTGGTCAGGGTTGGAATTGGGGTTGTGCGAGACCCTCACTAAGGGTGAAATGGCCGTACCCGGTGATGGGTACACATAATGCACAATACAAAATAATATACATCTCGAAGTGGAAATAAAAAGGTTGCGGGATGGTAGATACGAGAGTAGTATTTTGTCATACAAAACCTATTACGTCTGCACACGTAAACGTAAGGGGGAGGGGCGTAATCATCGTCAAATAATTTATGGAAGCAAAATACAGGCTAATGTTTACTTACGGAAATGTGATAACAAACTAATATAAATATAAAACTATATTTCACTCATTTCCCGGGCTGCAGAGTGACGGGGGGGGGGGAGGGGAGGTAACAGAAGTCTTCGACAATTATTCGTTGCACAATCATCTCCCCCAAACGTCGTACGGTATGCTATTTTTGGGCAGTATTCCCAATTTTAACTATTACGGTTGTTATAATCGTAAATAATAAGTGGCGAGTAGCCATCTCGCCCCACTTCGAGTACCATAATGTGTATTTATTGTCTACCCCCACACATGCAGTATTTGATGTCTGGTGGCGGACAATGTACTATTTATTCTGTACCTCGTTGCTCGGACGCTTCCATACTCCAAAGTCACCGCTTACAATTAATAAGAAATGGTGAATCATGCGATTTAAACCCTGAATCGTCTGCAATGGAAGCAGGAATACACCACAAAACGAACGAGCCACGCAAAAACAATGATACAAACATACGTTTTTGTAACAGGTATTGTTTAGAAAAGAAAAAGTTGGATGTGTCCTCGCTGCGTTCTAGATTCATCGGATTACTATTGGTGGTAAATTGATTTATTTGATCTTGTTGACTGACTCGCGTGTGGCAAGACTTCCTTCATTCAATGCATATGCATACACCTGATGAACTAATTACATATTTGATTAGGTGTATATTATTTACCCTTGGTCAACTTGGTTTTCATTAGCAACGAGAAAGAAGCGGTCTCTAAAGCTTGCCCCGGCGCTGCCTCCTGATCGGGAATCTCATCTATATTCGTGGTCCTTTACGTATAGACATAATATTTTCGCGATTTCCGGTCCGAAGTGCACAAGTAAAGTTGAAGTCGAAGTAGACCGTTCTCATAATTATACTCATATTGTGAGAAAGCTGACTGGAACCTGGAATCCTGCCCTGGGGCTGCTACCTTATCGTGGTGGGTAGGTTTGCGTGCTTTGTTGATCCCGAGAGCTATGCCGGCGGAAGCTTATGCTTCTGGTAGGGACACCTCTGCCGGACAGGTCGAGGTGGAGAAGCCAGACAAAAAGCAGTCCACGTCCTCCCCTTTCCTTTTCCTCCCATTAACCCCTTTGAATAAAACCCCCACATTCGCCCCTTTCCTCCAACCACCCTTCTTCATCTTCATAATCATCCACTCATCGTCTCGATTAGCCTCGTTGCAAAAAAGGAGACGCTAAGCCCAATTTACAACAAACAACAAACTGGAGTCGAATGTCGATTTTCTCCCCTCGGTACATTATTGTCATTTGATTGTAAACATGCGCACTTTTGCGCAGGGAAGTATACTGGGTGTACTGTTTTCGATAAATGTGTGTATATTGTTGCATTTTACCATGCTAACTTCCTCGACTCGAAGAACCTGGGTTTTACCCAAGGAAGGGATGTTGTGTTGTCGGCGGCAGTGAGAGGTCGAGTGAGTGAGTGAGAAGGCAGGGTAGCGGACCACCTGCCTGGCTGTTGTGATAGTGAGCGTGAGATAGCGCTATTCATTGGTTCAAGGTCAACACAGCAAAAATAAGCTTGTCTCAGTAAAATTGTTTTGTATCGTCCAAGTGATGAGGCAACGTGCTTTTTCTTCCCGATGTTCATCGCCGCGATTAGCCTTAGAGACGTTAAAACTAAAAGCCAGTGGCGTCACTAGGGGGTTTTGGGGGGGGCCTGCGCCCCCCCAATCGCAATCTGCGCCCCCCCAATAATTTCGTTGACAATCAATTTTATTGCTCAAATTTCCAATCTTAAAGTGAGTCGTGTCTCTTTAAAAAATCGAAGTTCAAAATCTTTTGATCAACAATACTTACATATATTATAACATTTCATTAATAATTATGACATGCTAATGGCAATTAATCAAGCCTTCGTTGATTAAAATATAACTGTTAATCAGCATTTATCTCCAGCATATAATTTATGAAAGGTATTTAATATTATTACATTTTGTACCACAAAGAGTGGTCATTTTATTGACAGATGTTCTTTAGATAGAGTTTTGTGACAAGTCGTATTAGTGGATAGTATGATATGTCTAATCTTTTGTAAAGTAATTGAGGAATGACTGACATTGTTTTCTTATAAATTAATAATTAAAATACTATAACAAATATACCGTGACAATCATAATATTATTTCATGCAATCAGCCTTCTGGTATACTAAAATAGTTGTGTGTGTGTATAAAATCCTTTTTAGGGCCGCTCTATTATCCTTATGATTCCCTTGCTCAAATCGCTGTAAAGGCTGTTTCGAAGCCCCCGTGTAGCCCGCGCAAGTCCAATAAACTAGTTACTTGCGCCCAGGGGCGGACTGGCAGGTACGGAACTACGGAAACCCGTACGGGGCCCCCCCGGGTGGGGGCCCCCTTGAGGGCCACCACCCAACCCCCAGAAAATATCTTACGCTATATAGATTATGAAACAATAGTAAGAAGAGCACATAATATGTATCTCATGTCAGTAAAAAGGGACATATAGCTTTATATAGACCATCTAGAATTGCTACAAAGATTTCCGCTTTCTTCCTCAAAACTTACTTTTTTATAGTTAAGTTTGAAATATAAAACCACAGACAACTGAATCCCTTATCTGTGATAAAACATGCCAGTGCTGGAAATGTCTTTAATTTAATTTTTAAAGTGGTGTCACAGTTCAACATGTTGTTCGGCACACCTCATCAATTATCGATTTTTAAACGTGTTTATATGCGTTCTAACAAAATAGTAGGCTGAAAAATTTTCGCCTCCGGCGGCTGGGGCTTCGCCCCAGACCCCTTCAAGCTTCGCCAAGTCCCGGGGCCCCTAACATTCTTTTCCGTACGGGCCCCCTACCCCCCCCCCAGTCCGCCTCTGCTTGCGCCCCCCCAATCCCAGAATCCTAGTGACGCCCCTGCTAAAAGCCCAAATATCATCATGGTATTTATTTATTACGTTTCTAATTAGGGGTTGTATAACCATGCTGATTGTTGATGCAATGGCCGCTAATGTTTCATGAGTGACCCCCCCACCCCCACCCCCCTTAAAACAACCACTACAATAAAAAACCATCGATAGCCATTATCTATAATTGCTGGCGCTCAAATATCTAGTTCGAATGTCGCAAGTTCGATCCCAGCTACCGGCGGACCTGACTGAAGGTTTTTCAACGTTTTTCTCAGGCATAAGTAGATACTGCGATTGATACCTTAATTATGTCGATCGATAGAACAGTATCGTCATAGGACGCATATTAGTCCTCTGATCTACACAAGAAGACTCGAACCCATGGGCCATATAAGAGGTGTAGCACGTTGATACACAAATGGAAAATCCCAGACACAGATTTCTATGTTACCTATAAACAAAAGCTTTTTCCCATTGCTCATATTAGGTTCGTCGCACTGAGCCGAAAAGTAATCACACATACGGGCATGCAGTAGTAAATCGCTCGGGTTTATTTGCCGTTGCTTGAAGTGGAGAAGATTTACAGAGAGGTGGGGGGGGGGGGGGCGGGACCGGGGCCCGCCGCCGTCAGGGCCCGGACAAGAATAGGTCCAGGGTAGCTCTGCCTGTCGTAAGAGTCGACTAAAAGCCGACGTCATATAACCTAGTTGTTAAGTACGTCGTTAAACCATAATAAATCAATAAATCAACGGGGGAAATATCCCCCTACTTGGACTATTCTTGACTATGTCCATGACTTCTCGGCAAGATTGTCAATTAAGATCTGGCCGTAATGTGGGCTTGGAGAAGTGGGCGTAACCGCTCAACTTTGAATTGAACCAAAGTGTGTTAACAATATAGCATAAGTACCGAAGTTTGAAAATCAGCGAGTTTTCGCCCGGCTACGTATTACCATTTATGTGATGTTGGTTTAAGTGTGTTATATAAAATAGGCTTGTACAGTCGATTTGCGTCTATGCTTTTAAACTTTCATTACAAAAAACATACATTACATTTACATGTGCATTTTCGGCTATCCAATCAACAGTGTATTTATAGTGGTAGGGCCTAATCCAAAAACACTTTCATAATGTAGATTAATGTACGCCCGTTTGCATGGTCCCGTTTGTGATCTTCAGTATATTGATAGCTTTTTGAGAGCTTTCTAACGGTCCCCCACATCGGAAGTCGAAAATTGTAATTATATCGGAAATCGCTGATTTTATATAAACAATTAAAACTTTAAACTGTGGGCCCCTCCCCTGCCGCGTTATTCTTTTGGGAGTCGGACCATTTTGTTATGCGAATATGAGGCGATTAAAGCACTATGTTTAGAAACCTTAAATATATTCGTATATCTTTTGGTTTCGAACTTGATCGCATACTAAATCAGGTATCTCAACTCGGAATTTTGTTTATTAAAGCCCCCACCATTTAAGTTCGGCGGAATGCTAGGGCTTATTATAACGTTATAACGCCATTATTCCACTCGTCATTAAGAGTTCAACGAGTGGTCTCACGTTCTCGTCAACCATACAGTACGTCCGGGAATTGAACCGACAGATGAGATCCCACGCCCCCTTTACCATGCAATTCCGGTTCGAACCTCGCGGAGTCGTGTTGACAGAAATGTTAACTTACGAACACATTTTGCGATCTACTCGAGTAAGACCTCTGTGGATGCGCGCTAGAAATGCGATTCCGAAGACACTTCGCACGGCGTCGTTACGCCAACGGTGTAAAATTAAATAAACAATTCATTATTGTTTATACATTTTGTCTCAGTCGTGTTTGCATTAGTTTGGGGTTTTCCTTATTTAAAGGAAAGTTACAAAGTTATGCTTTTTATTTTTCACGTACATACTAAACACAGTCATCTTAATGTTTTATTAATTTGTTAGCCAAATCCTTTGAAAAGTTTACGAGAAATATGATATCAACTTTAAAAAATGTCACGGCCCACCGAATGTAATAGTTTTGATAATGTCAGAATACTGGTATATTTGATTCTTCTCATTAATCAACTTGATTTTTTCACAAGTGACAAAGAATGATGTAGTGCGAGTGAGTTGATCTCGTGACGTCATGTCATTGTTGTGTTCTTCATAATATCGTAAATAAGAGACTGTATTCGTAAGTTTTTTGCCTGTGGCGACGATTCATAATATAAAACATTGTACATTTTTATTCTAGATTCCGAATGATGTGTCAAAAGTTGAGAACTATTGAATATGTGTATTTTTAATCTTTTATACATACGTTAATAACCGAATCACTAGACTACCGCCCCAGGTATAATCAACCAGCCATCGCTGATACTAATTGGCCGTCCAGGAAGTGGGGGGTAACGCGTGGCGAGTTCGTGCAAGGCACTGCATTCATTTCTTGGAACGGATCTATGAAAAAAAAAGATAAATACCTGGAGTCAACTTTGAAATAGTGTAAACTACTGAACTTTTTTAACTTTTGATTAACATTACGGAATATTCAGAAAAAACATTACTCCTACGTTTTTTATTCGTCAAAATAGGACAAAATTTAAGCTTTGGCAATTAAAATATAATTGTATATTACAATACTAAAAACACTCTTCCACATAAAATTATATTTCATACACGCACACGCACATACCTGTTTCAATTAATATTAATAATAATACTATTGAATGATAGCAATAATTGTCGTAAAAATGTGTCCCTGCTGGTGGTCGAACTCAGGTCCATTGGCTTTCCTATCAACTGAGCTATCGGGCCATGGGAACACATCTTTACTGAATTGCTATTTGTAATAATTGTTTTACCAAGCTGGACAATCGAACAGTTGGTAAAGCGTCGGTACGGAAAGCTGGAGGACCTGGGTTCGATCCCCAATGGGGACACATTTTTACGATAACTGCTAGAATAATAATGATATTAATGAATATGAATGAATAATAATGATAATAAAAATGATGATACGTACAAAAACAACGTAAATAGCATCCTGCAATTGTGTGGTGTGCGTAACATAGAAGACAATAATCACCCCCAGCGGTAGTTCCAACTATCGAGCGCGTGTCAGTGACTTACGACTTCTATCACAAGTGGGCGTGCAAGATATTGATCCGTGAATCGTGACACGCGTCATTGTGCGTGTCACTTCCATACCTTATGAATGATCCATGTACATTTACATTATAATATATTGTTTATTATAAAAACAAATTTGAAATTCATGTCGGATATAGTATACTTAACAGATGTGTGATAATATAATTATGATAATATTGTATTATAACAGTAACATAATATCTAATGTAAATATTATAATTATTATTATTATTATTATTATTATTATTATTATTATTATTATTATTATTATTATTATTATTATTATTATTATTATTATTATTATAATTATTATTATTATTATTATTATTATTATTATTATTATTATTATTATTTTATGAGGTAATTAAGATGACACTTATTTATACTCACATGCGCAACCATTATTGTTGCACGTACACATCAGATATAAATTATTTTTGGATGGGCAACTTTGAAGACAATAACTCCCAGTGGAAGTTCGCTCTGTAAGTTGGATTTTCCTTTGGTTTTACCCCGTAATACGAATCGAAACAAAATTTCCGAACACATTCATTACTGTGTACATTCATCACACATCTGTTAAGTATACTATCCGACATGAATTTCAAATTTGTTTTTATAATAAACAATATATTATAATGTAAATGTACATGGATCATTCATAAGGTATGGAAGTGACACGCACAATGACGCGTGTCACGATTCACGGATCAATATCTTGCACGCCCACTTGTGATAGAAGTCGTAAGTCACTGACACGCGCTCGATAGTTGGAACTACCGCTGGGGGTGATTATTGTCTTCTATGTTACGCACACCACACAATTGCAGGATGCTATTTACGTTGTTTTTGTACGTACCATCATTTTTATTATCATTATTATTCATTCATTATTCATTAATATCATTATTATTCTAGCAGTTATCGTAAAAATGTGTCCCCATTGGGGATCGAACCTAGGTCCTCCAGCTTTCCGTACCGACGCTTTACCAACTGTTCGATTGTCCAGCTTGGTAAAACAATTATTACAAATAGCAATTCAGTAAAGATGTGTTCTCCCATGGCCCGATAGCTCAGTTGATAGGAAAGCCAATGGACCTGAGTTCGACCACCAGCAGGGACACATTTTTACGACAATTATTGCTATCATTCAATAGTATTATTAATTAATATTAATTGAAACCGGTATGTGCGTGTGCGTGTATGAAATATAATTTTATGTGGAAGAGTGTTTTTAGTATTGTAATATACAATTATATTTTAATTGCCAAAGCTTAAATTTTGTCCTATTTTGACGAATAAAAAACGTAGGAGTAATGTTTTTTCTGAATATTCCGTAATGTTAATCAAAAGTAAAAAAAGTTCAGTAGTTTACACTTTTTCAAAGTGACTCCAGGTATTTATCTTATCTTCAGGGGAAATCTCGACAGGTGTCCGCTCGTCGCTCACTGATCGAAACCGAGCCGGCCGCCGAGTGGGGGTAAAAGTAGGGGAGTTATTTCAGCTACCTGGCTGAATTCTCTCCTAAGAACGGACCATAAATAAATACATTCTTTGCATTGATGCCCTATGATAATTGCCAGCGATCGGTGATTGAATATTTTGAGCCATTGGTTTCTACGAAGAGTTTCGCATTACTAAGAATATTATTATTAATATTCTTTGACAACAGCCCCACATTGTTGGGGATACAACTTGAACCTGGTCAACCAACGCGGTGATCGCCATTCCGCGCATAGATCCGAACAGGAGCAGTTCAGCCTTTCAGTGTCTAGTGCTTATAGTAATCTTTGGTAGTGATCGATCGATGCGTGTGTGCAGTGTTTTGTTTTCAGTATGAAACCATCGAAGTTACGACAGGACCAAAAGAAAGGTAAGATTTAAATGTTGTATTAATACTAAACAGTTTTATTTAAGATGTATTGATTATAATAATCTTTGATATGTAATAAATGATAGTATTACAAAATATTCTTCTCTTATATGAAAGACCCAGCCTTCGGAGTTCGGGTACACGCGTTTTACCCCTGTATTCTTTCATTTGCTCTAAAGGGCCCAGCCCGGGAGAGCGTTCCAGCAAAGTTCGCAGTAGAACTATTGCGATCTTTAACTAACTAACTAACATATATGAAAGAAACAACATGGATTTAGCTTATCCCATGCCTGTGATTATACCACCTCTATTAAAACAAAGTTTCGAAATTAGGGTTATCAACTATAGTGTGATTCAAATTATTAGATCGGTTTAGGCTTGTCTTCACATTATATCCAGTGGTTCAGTGGTAGTGTTGTGGATAGCTATATTATATTGGCTGTGGGTATTCTTACGTACGAACGTAATAATTAGTACAAATTCATCTTACGTTCAGTGTTTTTATTGTACTACTTATCACGTGATCCTTGAACGTAAGAATATAATAAGGTTATTGTTACGTTCAATGACTTGGAATTCTGCACGTAAGAATGGCTAAGCCTATCCGATATCCTTGAACATAATAATAAGGCCTAGCATCCCGTCGATCGTAATAATAAGGCCTAGCATCCCGTCGATCGTAATAATAAGGCCTAGCATCGCGCAGAACGTAATAATAAGGCCTAGCATCCCGCAGAACGTAATAATTAGGCCTAGCATCGCGCAGAACGTAATAATAAGGCCTAGCATCGCGCAGAACGTAATAGTAAGGCCTAGCATCCCGCAGAACGTAATAATTAGGCCTAGCATCGCGCAGAACGTAATAATAAGGCCTAGCATCGCGCAGAACGTAATAATAAGGCCTCTACCACACTTCGTCTAAGCTCCACCCTCCACGCCCCGCCCCGTAACGGTAAATCTAGACTTGAACGTAAGAATAATAATTAATCATTCCTACGTTCGAACGTAAGAATATACACTCCGTATTATATTTGCAATTTCTAGATTGACATAATCGTGATAAGTGAGATGAAAGGTAGGGCTCCTGTCTAGTGTTCCCCCTGTACTGAGTAACAGAAGATATATGACTAGGGGTGAACTAGCTCTAGGGCTCCTGTCTAGTGTTCCCCCTGTACTGAGTAACAGAAGATATAAGACTAGGGGTGAACTAGGGCTCCCGTCTAGTGTTCCCCCTGTACTGAGTAACAGAAGATATAAGACTAGGGGTGAACTAGCTCTAGGGCTCCCGTCTAGTGTTCCCCCTGTACTGAGTAACAGAAGATATAAGACTAGGGGTGAACTAGCTCTAGGGCTCCTGTCTAGTGTTCCCCCTGTACTGAGTAACAGAAGATATAAGACTAGGGTCTGTGCTAGGGGTGAACTAGCTCTAGGGCTCCTGTCTAGTGTTCCCCCTTAACAGAATATATAAGACTAGGGGTGAACTAGCTCTTGGGCTCGTGTCTACTGTCTAGTGCCCCCCCCCCCCCCCCCCCCCCCTATAACAGCTGTATACCACTAACAAGAAACAAGACAGTTCTTATTGCCCTCTGGGACTAAAGGCAGCTAAGTAACAAACTAAAGAAATAAACCGGCTTACCTGTACCAATGTATGCCTTCACCGTAATGCGACAAATCCCCCTCCACAAATTAAGGCAGAGTATTTGATTTGTTTTGATTTGATTTTTTATTCCAATCGTTAGAAAACATACATCTTATATATACAAATATTTTACACTAGATAGTATAGCCTACATGTTATGTTTGCCATGAACCCTGAGCTATGTTCTCGGTTAGGTTAAAAAATTATTAATTATTTTAAAACTAAATCAAACGAAACAACCCCCACTTCGCTGCCCACTTCGCCGAAAGAAACAAAAACACCATAACTGATTGCGCACATCGGTTTGAGATCACAAACGTACGCATGGGACATTATACAAGCAGCCATACTTTTATAAGAAACAAGCCGACTTGTGCCAGATAACTATAACAGTTACTATAACCAGAACGATGGGTGGGTAATTAGTATTATACAGAGACAAATGAGTGGAACTGAACTATTACTGAGTTTCGTACTTTTTACCAGTTAGTTCCTAAACCAATATGATCTGTTTGATCGCTGCGTGTCGGTTAGGCCTCTACCAAACAATCAGCACCGTTGTATGAGAAAACACCATTTGCAGCATCATTCACGAATTCACTTTTTCCTGTAGGCCTATATTATGGTTTCTGAGAAACAAACCCTATCTCAAATCTACGTAAATAAATGATAAATGATTCATAAAAATAGTAAACTGATAAAATGCTAATTATTAAGTCTCTTACAATACATTAAGAAAAAGCACTACATGTTGCGATAGAGCTGTTGAGGGATTTCTACTACCCCTAATAATATACATGTCGTTTAGGATGGATTGGTAATAGAATAGAATATGAGGCACAAGCAAAGATTCGAATAGATACAGATGGCACTGTGCATATAATATAAAATTATAAGTGGAATGATGATGATGATGGTGATTTTTGTTGCATTACGTCTCTATTATTGCAAATAGGCTATTCGAACGGTGATGGATGAGGACGAAGGGCAATTACAAATGCGGGATTTAAACCGTATGAGCCGTGGACGGCCATATTATTCAAGATCCCAAACTATTTGTCATGCATTTTTGTAGCCTAAGTGGATCGACCTAATTTTCCTGGTATTGTTTGGGTGGAGTGCAGAACAAGTGTTCCCCCGTTATAACACTTAGAAATTGGACTGTACACTGTTCCTTGTCACAAATATTAAATAAAAACGCAATATTTCGAACCCTGATCAGAGCTCTTCAACGGGCGAAGTCACACTAAATTTGAAACCAACAGCTGACACTGACATAAGCCTCACCGCCAACTCTACACCCTGGTCCCTGCCACACCCACCCCAGCCCAAACCAACAAGGCGGTGAAATCACCGCCCCTCCCTCAGTAACAACAATGTTGTGATGATTGTCATAAACATGTTCAGCTAGCCTAGACGAAGAAAGAAGACTCGTCTAGGCTAGCTGAACATGTTTATGACAATCATCACAACATTGTCTGGAGTGAAGCCAAAGTGTTATTACATGAACATAACCCTTATGTAAGAAAGTTGAAAGAAGCTGCTTTGATTTCAGTTACTCGTAATGTTATCAGTTCACCTAGTGTTTCTTTTCCTCCCATTTGGAATGAATTTGTGCCTTCGGTGTTTTGATTTGATAGTGAGGTTAGGTTTGGGTGTTGTTGTTACTGAGGGAGGGGCGGTGATTTCACCGCCTTGTTGGTTTGGGCTGGGGTGGGTGTGGCAGGGTGTAGAGTTGGCGGTGAGGCTTATGTCAGTGTCAGCTGTTGGTTTCAAATTTAGTGTGACTTCGCCCGTTGAAGAGCTCTGATCAAGGTTCGAAATATTGCGTGTTTATTTAATATTTGTGACAAGGAACAGTGTACAGTCCAATTACTAGGTGTTATAACGGTTTTACCTGTTCTACTATGTTTCCTTTTTAACTAAGTGTTCCCCCCTGTACTGAGTTACAGAAGATATAAGACTGGGGGTAAACTTGAAATATACGTTTACGTTTCGTTTTCCCAAAAAAGTGGCTTGGCTGGTCACCTGACCGCAGTTCCTCTTTAAACGTTTTACAGATACCCTATGTCTATATCGTATACTTATCGTGAAAACACACACAACACAAACTTTCAAAATCACTCGCGGCATTAGTTTGCACCTTTGCACAGTCCACATTTGCACCACAAAATATTGTCCTTTCGTCCTGATTTTGTAGTTGTACAGTAGTATCGTCCTCACCCACGAAACGACGCTCTCAAGATCACATTTTTTATACGCTGGCTCAAACTCAAATGACAATGTATACAGTAGTCCCCCTTTAATTCGAAATTCAGGGGCCCTCAAAATAGGAAGAAATATGTTTATCCGTCCATTGTTGGAAACTAGCTGCGTTCTGTGTCAACAACACGCACAATCTGTTTTATAGCCGTGCGCGAGTCACCGCTGCAACTTGACGAGTACCACATGGCTCGCACTTGTGACGTCACTGATAATGTGTCGCGCTACATTAAAAAAATCGTACCCCAAACAAGGATATTTTTGTAAGATATGCGGTTTTCACTAAACATCATTAAATAATATTATACATATTATTATATACATATTATTCTTATATTAACTATCGTTTTAAAATCGTCCCCCCCCCCCCCCCCCCCCTATAACACTGGGGTTAATAAACTCTAGGACTCGTGTCTTGTGTCTGAGATAAATGAGATATAACGTTTTTAAGACGTGATATCTGGTGTTTTACATTGTTGTGTGTGATATGCAAATTTAATATGTCCCAACCACCAATAATAATTGTACATGCAAATTGTGATTTATTTAGGGCATTGAATTAATTAATTACTAATACCATTATGTGTTTACTAGGAGGAAGTTCCCCTTTTTGGGCATTAGTCCGATTCACTGAGGATGGAGTGCTCTACTCATGCAGTAAGCAGAGATTTTCAAGATCAACCACAGAATTAGTGAAACATGATTTGTGCGAGGTCCGTTGGAAAGATGGCAAATCGTACGAGGCACGGATCCTGGAACTGGGAGGTAAGGCATATGTACTTAGACTAGGAAAACGCTACGTACATGTAAACCGCGTTGACAGATGAACAAAAGACGTAAGTATTCCCAGAAGTTTAGGCCTACTTATATATTATCATGAAACTGAAATGCTCAAGTAGGTGATAAAAATTCTTACAAAAATAGATTTTTTAAATTTTACACCTCTAGAAAGAAAATATTAACAACAATAAGGTGCGAATTCATATCATCATTTTCTATGAACTAAGTGTGATATGCATAGTATTTATTACTTTGTTGTTGTAATATGTCCAAGGTCTTGCTACAGATGGCAAAATATTACATTTTATTTAAAATTTCCGTTTAGGCTGCCATATTGGATTTTTATGTTATATCCTCTAAGAAAACAATTAATTTAAGAAACATTTTGCCTGAACTGTATTGTTGTATTACCAAAAGTTTTCAAGTTACAGACAACCTTCTCTTGTATTGGATTTCCTCCGCCATCTTGGATTTGACTAATCCTCTAAGGTCAATGGTTTTTTTTATGAATTAAGTATGATATTTATAGTCCTTTTTACTTGAATAATATTCACCGTTAAAGTAAAGTTTACAAGATATTAATATGTATATGAAATTTCTAAATTGGCCGCACTCTTGGATTGTAGTAACATGTCGATTTGAAGATAAAATACTCGTATATTCATAAGTAAACGATTTGTAAAAAAAATCAAAGTGGGCCACTCATCGTGAAGTGCGAGACACCTGCCCCCTGACTACTAGCAATATTCTGAAATAGTATTTTAATTTGTCTTGTAGTTTTATTTAAAGCAATTAAAATATTAAGTCACTTTTAATTTTTTGTTCGTTTGCATTCCAACGGATTGTTTTGGCTAAGTTAACACGTTCCTAACTATTTGTTTGGGATGCTGACGTTAAATTTAAGTCAAATCCGTCCACCCGTGCGACCCGCGGAGAGCGAACTCACTGACACACAGACAGACAGACAGATGGACAGACAGACAGACAGACATTATCTAAGTGGCAAACGAGTTCCCTATACAGCGCACCAAAGTTAAATTGTGTCTTCACTTCGCTACCGTTCGTTCATCCAATTAATGTTATTTTCGTTTATACGTTAACTAGACTAGAGACTATGCCAGACACCTGAGGCGCCCTCCCGATAAAAAATGACAGGCGGTACACGATCGACAGAAATAACAGTGTGGGCGATATAGATGATGGTTTGTTGCTTGACATCATTTTCTATTTTTAAAACGATTATATTAAAGACGATGAGTGGCGATAGATAAGGATGATGTGCTATTACAAAAAACCATTCTCTATGCGGGACTCGAACCCGGGTACCTTGTACACGAACTTGTTACAAACACGTGAGCTACTTGTACGATTCATTTGTTTGTTGGATCAGTCATATAGACAGGTCCATTAAGTTGGCTCCCCCCCCCCCCCCCCCCCTTTGTTAAAAAGTTAACTTTTTTGATGTCCATCGTTTGTGCTTCGTTAGTGCCCGTTAGTGCTCGATATCCCGTCGTTAGTGCTCGCTCCGTTTCGGAGATATTCAAACTACAAATAGGAGGGTTAACTTAATGCTAGCCCCCCTTTGTTAAATAGTTAGATTTTTTGGTGTCCATCGTTTGTGCTTCGTAAGTGCCCGTTAGTGCTCGATATCCCGTCGTTAGTGCTCGCTCCGTTTCGGAGATATTCAACAAACAAAGGGGGGGGGGGGGGGGGGGAAGGACACAAATACTATACTTAAATACAGAAATAGTTAGCTTTTTTTGGTGCCCATCGTTTGTGCTTCGTTAGTGCTTGTTAGTGGTCGATATCCCGTCGTTAGTGCTCGCTCCATTTCCCAGATATTCAACAAACAACTGAAGAGGGGAAGGGGGGGCAACTAACACTATACTTAAATACGCACTTAAACACTTAGGCACTCTACACAACACTATCACAGTCCTTATTACAGAAGTGTAAAATATGTGTTTACACACAGTGGCGTAGCGGAGGGTCCCGCAGACCCCGCGGTGCGGGTGGGCCCAGTATCGTGCCCCCTCCCCTATTAAATCAAGATTAACATATATAACATTGTCTAATAAGTATGCAATAGCATAAAGAGCAATTATAGTGTACTATTCCATCTATCAGAAGATCCAGACCATCCCTATTTGAAATGGTAGACAACAAAATTCCTTCTGAATGCAAAGACAATTACTCTTGTCATTTTCCGGACTCATGTGAAGACAATTTTTCAAAATTTTCCGCCATGCTCTACTCGCTGAGTCCCCACTCCTTTTCCCAACAAGGTTGGTGCGTTAGAGGGGGTGTCTGACTGGGCCTACTGGCTGGGTCGACAGCCCACTCTCTCTCCACGTGTTAGAGGGGTGTCTGACTGGGCCTACTGGCTGGGTCGACAGCCCACTCTCTCTCCACGTGTTAGAGGGGTGTCTGACTGGGCCTACTGGCTGGGTCGACTGCCCACTCTCTCTCCACGTGTTAGAGGGGTGTCTGACTGGGCCTACTGGCTGGGTCGACTGCCCACTCTCTCTCCACGTGTTAGAGGGGGTGTCTGACTGGGCCTACTGGCTGGGTCGACTGACCACTCTCTCTCCACGTGTTGGAGGGGTGTCTGACTGGGCCTGTGGCTGGGGCGACTGACCACTCTCTCTCCACGTGTTAGAGGGGTGTCTGACTGGGCCTAATGACTACGTCGACTGACCACTCTCTAGTCTCTCTCCACGTGTTAGACGGGTGTCTGACTGGGCCTGCTGGCTGGGTCGACAGCCCACTATCTCTCCACGTGTTAGAGGGGGTGTCTGACTGGGCCTACTGGCTGGGTCGACAGCCCACTCTCTCTCCACGTGTTAGAGGGGTGTCTGACTGGGCCTACTGGCTGGGTCGACAGCCCACTCTCTCTCCACGTGTTAGAGGGGGTGTCTGACTGGAACCACTCTCTAGAGAGTGGTTTAGTCGACCCAGCCAGTAGGCCTAATCAGACACCCCCTCTTACACGTGGAGAGAGAGTGGGCTGTCGACCCAGCCAGTAGGCCCAGTCAGACACCCCCCTCTAACGCACCAACCTTGTTGGGAAAAGGAGTGGAGACACAGCGAGTAGAGCATGGCGGAAAATTTTGAAAAATTGTCTTCACAAGAGTCCGGAAAATGACAAGAGTAATTTTCTTTGCATTCAGAAGGAATTTTGTTGTCTACCATTTCAAATAGGGATGGTCTGGATCTTCTGATAGATGGAATAGTACACTATAATTGCTCTTTATGCTATTGCATACTTATTAGACAATGTTATATATGTTAATCTTGATTTAATAGGGGAGGGGGCACGATACTGGGCCCACCCGCACCGCGGGGTCTGCGGGACCCTCCGCTACGCCATTGTGTGTAAACACATATTTTACACTTCTGTAATAAGGACTGTGATAGTGTTGTGTAGAGTGCCTAAGTGTTGAAGTGCGTATTTAAGTATAGTGTTAGTTGCCCCCCCTTCCCCTCTTCAGTTGTTTGTTGAATATCTGGGAAATGGAGCGAGCACTAACGACGGGATATCGACCACTAACAAGCACTAACGAAGCACAAACGATGGGCACCAAAAAAGTTAACTATTTCTGTATTTAAGTATAGTGTTTGTGTCCTCCCCCCCCCCCCCCCACCCCCCCCCCCTTTGCATGTTGAATATCTAAGCACTAACGACGGGATATCGAGCACTAACAAGCACTTACGTAAGACACACATTCGGCATCAAAAAAGGTTAACTATTTACGTATTTACGTATAGCGTTAGTTGGCCCTCCCCCCGCCATTGTTTGTTGAATATCTCGGGAACGAAGCGAGCACTAACGACGAGATATCGAGCACTAACGGGCACTAACGAAGCACAAAATTTTGGCATCAAAATAAGTTAACTATTCAACAAAGGGGGGGCTAGCCCCTATTTGTAGTTTGAATATCTCCGAAACGGAGCGAGCACTAACGACGGGATATCGAGCACTAACGGGCACTAACGAAGCACAAACGATGGGCACCAAAAAAGTTAACTATTTAACAAAGGGGGGCTGCCGTTAAGTTGGCCCCCCCTATTTGTTGTTTGAATATCTCCGGTACGGAGCGAGCAATAACGACGGGATTTCGAGCACTAACGGGCACTAACGAAGCACAAACGACTGACACAATAAAAAATTTACTTTTTAACAAAGGGGGGGGGGGGGGGGGGGGGGCAACTTAATGGACCTCATATAGACTATGCTGGAGATATTATTCAAACATTAAAACATGCCTTATGTGGGATTCAAATCCTCGTTTGATGAAGATTTTGTTGCGTAACGGCGCTAATATTTCAATTTCAACGTTGCTATTTTGAGACAATGAGTGGCGGGAGATGAAGATGATATGCAATTACAAAAAAGCAATGGCTTTTGTGGGATTCGAATCCACGCCCTATGGATCAGGACTTTGCGTCCCAACTGTATTCGCGTTTAAATCCAAAGTGGCTGAACTCTGGCGGACAAATCGAGAACCAGTACAGCCGGGATAGGTTACGGAATGATGGCCGGTGTTCGCTGTGTGTTATACAGATAGACGGCGATGGATAGTATGAGTGAATTACATGATCAACATTATTGTCGGGCAGTAAACATGTTAAAATTGACAATCAATACCTTGTTGATCTATGCCACAATGTAGCAACCGGCGAGCGAAACAAATATTCTCTCAATACGACGTGTTTTAAAATCCGAATGAGTTCGGCGCTGACGCAGTTGCGTAGCTGGTGTCAAAATGCATGCTGGTATGGTATTCACTCTAAAAAAAAATACACACAATTTTTTCTATTTTGTGCCGTTAAATAAATCATTTTGTAAAATATATTTCGTAGATGCTGTGTAAAAAAAAAGTGCATAGGTAGTCCTAACATAAATTGACATTTAGGCCTACTCACATATTGGAGGGGATTTTTTTAAATTTATATATTTCATAAAAAAATACTAAATATGCGTACGGTAGATTATGTTGACTTGATGGTTCAACAGAATTGTGACAATGTATTTGTCACAATATAATTCTTAATGTTATTTTATACCTCAAATACTGAAATTCAGCATTATACAGGAAAATTTACCTCAAGTGTAGATCGCGAGCGTGTGGGATGTGGGTGTAAGGGGGTGTGAGACCTAAAACACCTCAACTACCATTACCAATAATCATAACAGGCTATACTGTTACAAAATTATCAACTTAAAACCTATCTTTAGAATCCAACATTTAGCATGCCTACGCATATACCTATCAGATTCAGCTGCGTTGCAATTACCTTTAGCTTTAGCAAGTATAGGCCTATGTCGTAGAGAACACTCATTTCTGGTTTTGGGGGCTTGGGTGGTACTGGGGGGGGGGGGGGGGGGAGTTCGGTGGGCGTTTAGGTAGAAAAGAGGGCCGAAATGAATGAAAAGAAATTTGAAGAAGGGATAAAAAAGAAATTGTGATCCGAAATATGAAAGGGAGCCCTCTTTAATTGCCTTACTTACATATAGAAAATAGTCATGTTTACACTTCCTCGAACCTGCTTTATATGAGCAAATGCAGTTAATATTCACGTTTATCAGATGTGGTTTTTGCATGTAATTATAATGTCTGAAAAGATGCTTGCCTACATAGTATCCGTTTACTTAATATTATTTCTGTAAAATTAAACGATAACCGTTTAAAATCCTATTTGCTTCGACAAATGGTCGCTGTATGTTCCCAACAAACGCGTTTATGTGAAAAATGTGTATCACAGACACCATCACCCTGTCACTCACTAACCTACTGCCAGAAACATATGAAACACAGGTTAGCCGTGCGTTGTTTATCCCGGCTCGGACGGCCATGATGGTCGCGACGGTGGCGCGCCTACATCTGGATTTAAAGGCGAATTACCGAACGCGGTTCGATATCATGCAAAGTATCTTCGTTAAATTAGTCTTTTTTTGATCCGCAACCGGTTTGCTCACACAGGTGGTGCGGATGGACGGAGGGACGGAATGCCGGACACGATCGGCTTTCATACAAACTAATTTAAGTGTGAAGCCCAGTTATTTGTAGCTCCCTTACTTATAACATTTTTGTTTTCAGATAAAGCTTTTATAAAGAAAGCGCAACACTCAGCTTCACTCAGTGAAACCTTGAAATCATCAGAACCGAACAACTTAATACTGGCACCGGCAGTACCTGACCAAGTCCCACCTTTCGGTCCTGTACAACTCACGGCACCAAACCCGGTACATTTCACGGAACCAGTCTCGGTACAACTAACGGCACCAGTCCCGGTACAACTCACGGAACCAGTCCCGGTACAACTCACGGCACCAGTCCCGGTACAACTCACGGAACCAGTCCCGGTACAACTCACAGCACCAGTCCCGGTACAACTCACGGAACCAGTCCCGGTACAACTCACGGAACCAGTCCCGGTACAACTCACGGCACCAGTCCCGGTACAACTCACGGAACCAGTCCCGGTACAACTCACGGAACCAGTCCCGGTACAACTCACGGCACCAGTCCCGGTACAACTCACGGAACCAGTCCCGGTACAACTCACGGCACCAGTCCCGGTACAACTCACGGAACCAGTCCCGGTACAACTCACAGCACCAGTCCCGGTACAACTCACGGAACCAGTCCCGGTACAACTCACGGCACCAGTCCCGGTACAACTCACGGAACCAGTCCCGGTACAACTCACGGCACCAGTCCCGGTACAACTCACGGAACCAGTCCCGGTACAACTCACGGAACCAGTCCCGGTACAACTCACGGCACCAGTCCCGGTACAACTCACGGCACCAGTCCCGGTACAACTCACGGAACCAGTCCCGGTACAACTCACGGCACCAGTCCCGGTACAACTCACGGCACCAGTCCCGGTACAACTTACGGAACCAGTCCCGGTACAACTCACAGCACCAGTCCCGGTACAACTCACGGAACCAGTCCCGGTACAACTCACGGAACCAGTCCCGGTACAACTCACGGCACCAGTCCCGGTACAACTCACGGAACCAGTCCCAGTACAACTCACGGAACCAGTCCCGGTACAACTCACGGCACCAGTCCCGGTACAACTCACGGAACCAGTCCCGGTACAACTCACGGCACCAGTCCCGGTACAACTCACGGAACCAGTCCCGGTACAACTCACAGCACCAGTCCCGGTACAACTCACGGAACCAGTCCCGGTACAACTCACGGCACCAGTCCCGGTACAACTCACGGAACCAGTCCCGGTTCAACTCATGGCACCAGTCCCGGTACAACTCACGGAACCAGTCCCGGTACAACTCACGGCACCAGTCCTGGTACAACTCACGGAACCAGTCCCGGTACAACTCACGGAACCAGTCCCAGTACAACTCACGGCACCAGTCCCGGTACAACTCACGGCACCAGTCCTGGTACAACTCACGGAACCAGTCCCGGTACAACTCACGGCACCAGTCCCGGTACAACTCACGGAACCAGTCCCGGTACAACTCACGGCACCAGTCCCGGTACAAGTATCGCATTCAGCGCAATCGTTACAGTTATCTCTTTTTGATGATGACGATTCAGATTTTTCTGGTGAAGACTCTGTGTCAAATTTTTCTGATACAGATTGGCTGCCAGATATTTTTGATGAAAAAACTACTTCCAGTTGCCCTCCGTTGATGTCCGTGCCAGTAGTAATCGATATTGTTGGTAACAATAATATTCATACGACAGTCACATCGGAGGAAAGACTACATAATTACAAAATTATTGCGTCTGCGCCTGTTAATCCCACTGACAATTTTAATTTAACAGAGTGTTTCCCAATTGTATCTGAAAACAATGCTCATGATGATGATGATAATGTAGCTGATGTTGATAACGAAGTAGCCCCCAAGCTGACTGTACAGGAATCCAATAATGTTGAAGGAGCTAGAAAGTGGGACAAGAAGCATGCATGCATATTCTGTGGTGCACTGTATTCGAAGTTGCCACGCCATTTAGAAAGTGCCCATTCAGAGAAAGTGGAGGTACAACAATTTCTATCAAAAAAAAAAGGCTCAACTGAAAGACTTCTACTAATAGAGGCCTTGAGAAATAAAGGCAATTATCTACACAATGGAAAAGTCCTTGTCCAAGGATCGGGTACGGTAATTCCGAAAAGGAGAGCTAATGCCGGAAACCGTAAAGAGGTAAGCGATTACTTACCATGTAGCAAATGCTATGGCTACTTTTTTCACAAAGACATTGCAGTTCACATCAAAAGGTGCAGAAGTGATAGCAAAGATCCACCAAGGAAGCAAATAAAGGCTCACTGTGCTACACTTCTGCCCACATCAACTGCTGCCTCTGTAGGCCTTGTCCGTGATGTCCTTAGCACCAGGAATCACGACAAGGTGTTTTTATGTATGAAGAACGACGACCTGATCATGGAATATGGTTCTAACCTATATTCAAAATATGGTGCAGAGCCACACCAATGGAATTTCATTGGACAAAAAATGCGAGAGCTTGGTCGCCTCTTATTAACGGCTCAGCTATTGGATCAAAATATAACAAAGCTTGTTGATCTGTTACATCCACGACAATTTAACCTTGTCGTGCAAGCTGTGCAGAAGGTGTCAAAATTTAATGAAAAAACAAGCGAGTATGGCATTCCGTCGCTTGCCACAAAGCTGGGGTCAGCATTGAAGCAAGTAGCAGGAATCTTGCAGTGCAAACTTATAATGTCTGGCCAACGGTCCGGGCGTGAGGATGTTAACGATTTCATCGAGTTAATGGACAGGCGGTGGAATACGTTAATTGCCCAACACGCACACAAAACCCAGTACAGGAGTACCTGGAACAAACCAGACACGGTTCCTCTATCGAGTGATATAAAACTACTGAATGACTTCCTAAAATCATGCGCAACATTGCAAATTGCCACATTAAAGGAAGAGGAAGCTACGGATATAATGTGGAGTGAACTTTGTAAGACCACTTTAGCACAAACGCTCACTTTCAACAGGAGGCGAGCGGGGGAAATTGAGAGGATTACGCTACAAACTTTTCTTGAACGCGATCCCAGTCCAATACACAATGACGTCATTCAATCTCTTTCCGAGGTGGAAAAGCGTCTTGCTTCATCCCTAACCCGTTTTGAAACTAGAGGCAAAAGGGGGCGGAAGGTACCTGTGCTCCTCACAGACGACCTTTGTCTGCAAATCACATTACTTTGCGAGAAGAGACATGCCTGTAACGTCCCCGAAGACAACACGTATTTGTTCGCAAAAGTGGGGACAACAAACTACGTGCGCGCTTGCGACGTTATGCGTACTATGGCCCTACAATGTGGGGCTAAAGTACCCAAAAATCTTACCTCTACTAAACTCCGCAAGCACGTGGCGACTGTGTCCCAGTTGCTAAACTTAAAAAATAATGAACTGGACCAACTCGCTTCTTATATGGGGCACGATATAAGGATACACAGAGAGTTTTATCGTCTCCCAGAAAGCCACACACAAATAACCAAAATAAGCAAAATTCTTTTGTCATTGGACATGGGCAATATCCAGAGCCAAAAGGGACAGTCCCTTGATACAATGACTGTGCCAATGCAGTCCACTGTGCCTGATGATAACACAGATTCAGTGGCAACGACTTCGAGACAAGTGGATACCACGTCAAGTCAAGAGGATTCGTCAAGTGAAGAGGGAGAAGTCTCCCGTCCCAAGCGGATAAAGAAGACAAAACAACCCTGGAGCGTAAATGAAAAGGAAGCTGTTCGTCGCCAATTGGAAACGTACTTTGTTCGTGGTATTGTACCTGGACGAGATGATTGTGACAAATGTATACGTAACGAGCCAGTCCTTAGTAAAAGAACTTGGCAAAATGTTAAGTACCACGTGTACAACACAATTAAAAGCAAGAACACGCGGCTGGCTTAGGAAAACTCTTATCACCCATTTTGTTACTTACGAAACTCTCAAATAACATGTTTTGTGCATTATGACTAGTTGTATTTCAATATATATATATAGTACCTTTATGTATTACAAACAATAAGTATAATGTAATTTCGAATCAAATTCCTATCTATCATTAAGGTCCGAATGCAAGAACCTTCCTAAGCTCAGCTTAGCTCAACAATGGTTCAACAACCAATCACTGATCCGTATCTATGGAATATACTTCTGTCATTGTTTGTTGAACCATTGTTGAGCTAAGCTGAGCTGAGGATCAGCTAAGCAAGGTTCTTGCATTCAAACCTAAGCCTACTTCCTATTAGTCCTTGAGTAACCCCCCCCCCCCCCCCTGCGGCGGGAGGTTTAAAGACTGTTTCTTATAGATTTTTTAACGCTCTTTCTATTTCAGGGTGTTGGATGGTTGTAACTTGGTGGGTTTAGCCCCCAGGGAGGCCCAAATTTGGAAGTTTTATCAATATATTATTTAATTACTTTTTTCCATTATGTAATGCTTTGAATAATGATATTAATAGTGTTTTTTTGCCCTTTTGTTAAATGATGACTATGAAATCATGGGCACCCGCAGGTAGGGGGGGGAGAGAGAGGGGGGCACTCCCCCCCCCCCCCTCCCTGGACAAGTGCTACTTCACTAAAATATGGACTTGACAATGGAATTTTGTGATTCAAGTTTTTCAAGTTCCGCGGGTGGAAGGTAAACTAACTTATATTATTCATCTGCCCAGTGGCGTATCCAAGGGGCAGGGGGGACAACCCCCAATTTGGATGCACTAAAAAGCACAGATTTGCACCAAAATAACCTTAAAGAGAACAAAATTGCGGGGGACAAGACCCCCAAGCCCTTCCGTCTTTTTTTCGCCTATAGTATTATCATCCACTGAGAAAAACAAAACACACACAAGGGTTTCTAAACCACAGTAATTGCCCCCCCCCCCCCCCCCCTCCCCACAAAGATCAATCCTGCGGGCGCTCATGTATGTGGTGGTCCAAATCTGTTGGTTTAACCTCTAGGTCTAGGGTTTGCCAAAGTTCCTAATTTATTACTTTGATTGGGCCTTCCGTTAGTTAGACGGTGCAGGTTTGATGGGTTTAGCCTCTAGGGTTATCCAAAGGTAGCCATTTTTTGTTTCTGGCTGCATTCGTTTTTCCTATAGTATAAAATGTTTTGAGAATTGCCTCTTTGAATGCAGTTGAATGGCCTAAATCATAAGTGTCAGCTTTTCATTCCAATGCAGAAGGTCCAGGGTTCGATTCCCGCCGGTTCGCGATGGTGGTTTTAACGTCTAGCTTTGACTTTAATCCATCAATATGATAATAATTAGGGCTAGGATGTTCAGGACATGTCCTATTTTTTCTATTGGAAAATACTCGCCTGGAAAATAGTTTTAAGTGTGTTTCAAGTGTTAGGGATGCTAAAAATATGCATTTAATTTTGCCTAAAAATGCCTATTTACATCATTTCATGAGAAACGGTCCTTTTTGGGCATTTTTAAGGGACTATTTGCCTATTTTGATATAATTTGCTAAAACGGATGCAAAACGTGCGAGTGCAGTGTCGAGCTTGCCACATCATCGGGCCAAGCATACGCAATGATTTGTTTGTTGTCGAATACTGTAACGATGAGTGAGAGATGAGATGAGCCAGCTGATGTCTGCAGCGACGCTAAAATATGTGAAATGATATTAGAAAGATAAAATTATGTTTTTAATTTTTCTTCTTGTGTTTGATACATCGACAAAACTATCCCCCCCCCCCCCCCCACTCCACGAGAATATATTGGTGTAACTGAATTAATTTAATAAAACAATACTGAAAGTAATGAAACCAATAGAATTCGGTTAAATTCAATAGGTCCTATTTAGGTCCTTTTTTGCTGTTTTAAAGGTACTATTTGCCTGCCGTTTTCTCACTTTGAAAGGTCCTGAACATCCTAGCCCTAATAATAATAATCATTGTAAACGGTGACTTTAGAGCCGTCCTAGCAACAAGGCACTTATTAAATAGTATTGAAATGTCCCCCACTGAAAATCAGTTTCATAACTGAGTGGGTAGACTATAAATACAAATTTATTTTTTATTTATTTATTTAGAAAAGACGAAAGTTAATATTTTAATTACTTCTTAATTGTATCCCTTCCCCTGAAGAAGATTGTTTCTTGTTGGTTAATAATAACTTCCCAGAATATTTCCATATAGATAGATAGGTAGTGGATAATCCACATCTGTTAAAGTATGTCTCTAGGGGTGTTCAAATTGAATCGCGAAACAGGGGTGACACAATGTCTATATTTATAATGATCAGGAATAACTGTAATACCTAATCTTTGGTAATAGTACGACATGAGGTTTTAAGTGAAAGAAATAAACATATTGAAACGAGCCCTCTCCCAAACATTCATTCAATTCCTGCAAATATATCGTTATAAATGTATCATCCTCACAATCATCTCATTCACTGCCAATGTATTGTTGACATCCTCTGATTCATTATCTGGCAACAGATGGGAACAAGTTATATTATGATTACCCATCTCTGGGTGTTACATGTAGGTATGTCAAGTCGTCGTACCAATACCGAGCAAGAAAAATGAAAATGTTACCTACGACAAGACGTCCAATTAACTCTTTGGTAAGATATCAAATTAATGTTTTATTGATATGGAGAGCACACATAATAGCATCAACCAGAACAAATTTGTCATTTGATAACAATTGTAAAAACCTGCTCAGTTGGGAGATGAGCAGTGATTGACTAAAAACCATGATGTCTTCTGTTCGATATACGTCATGGCGCCAAAAATCACAACAAATTTAGCGACTTAATAAAAGGTGTTTCCTATGTCTTGTTATGGGCGAACGGAAAAAGAATTGGTACATAGGGCAGGAAGTTCGAGGTTCGATTCCAGTCGAGACATATTTGTATTACAATTGTTTAGCCCACTCACTCATATCTCACATGTTTAGCCCACGTCCTCGCTTTTAACTGACAGATCGAACGTGTGTATACCAGGTCCTCGTTAACAATCCTAATATCTCACATGTTTAGCCCACGTCCTCGCTTTTAACTGACAGATCGAACGTGTGTATACCAGGTCCTCGTTAACAATCCTAATATCTCACATGTTTAGCCCACGTCCTCGCTTTTAACTGACAGATCGAACGTGTGTATACCAGGTCCTCGTTAACAATCCTAATATCTCACATGTTTAGCCCACGTCCTCGCTTTTAACTGACAGATCGAACGTGTGTATACCAGGTCCTCGTTAACAATCCTAATATCTCACATGTTTAGCCCACGTCCTCGCTTTTAACTGACAGATCGAACGTGTGTATACCAGGTCCTCGTTAACAATCCTAATATCTCACATGTTTAGCCCACGTCCTCGCTTTTACCTGACAGATCGAACGTGTGTATACCAGGTCCTCGTTAACAATCCTAATATCTCACATGTTTAGCCCACGTCCTCGCATTTAACTGACAGATCGAACGTGTGTATACCAGGTCCTCGTTAACAATCCTAATATCTCACATGTTTAGCCCACGTCCTCGCTTTTAACTGACAGATCGAACGTGTGTATACCAGGTCCTCGTTAACAATCCTAATATCTCACATGTTTAGCCCACGTCCTCGCTTTTAACTGACAGATCGAACGTGTGTATACCAGGTCCTCGTTAACAATCCTAATATCTCACATGTTTAGCCCACGTCCTCGCTTTTAACTGACAGATTGAACGTGTGTATACCAGGTCCTCGTTAACAATCCTAATATCTCACATGTTTAGCCCACGTCCTCGCTTTTAACTGACAGATCGAACGTGTGTATACCAGGTCCTCGTTAACAATCCTAATATCTCACATGTTTAGCCCACGTCCTCGCTTTTAACTGACAGATCGAACGTGTGTATACCAGGTCCTCGTTAACAATCCTAATATCTCACATGTTTAGCCCACGTCCTCGCTTTTAACTGACAGATCGAACGTGTGTATACCAGGTCCTCGTTAACAATCCTAATATCTCACATGTTTAGCCCACGTCCTCGCTTTTAACTGACAGATCGAACGTGTGTATACCAGGTCCTCGTTAACAATCCTAATATCTCACATGTTTAGCCCACGTCCTCGCTTTTAACTGACAGATCGAACGTGTGTATACCAGGTCCTCGTTAACAACCCTAATATCTCACATGTTTAGCCCACGTCCTCGCTTTTAACTGACAGATCGAACGTGTGTATACCAGGTCCTCGTTAACAATCCTAATATCTCACATGTTTAGCCCACGTCCTCGCTTTTAACTGACAGATCGAACGTGTGTATACCAGGTCCTCGTTAACAATCCTAATATCTCACATGTTTAGCCCACGTCCTCGCTTTTAACTGACAGATCGAACGTGTGTACCAGGTCCTCGTTAACAATCCTAATATCTCACATGTTTAGCCCACGTCCTCGCTTTTAACTGACAGATCGAACGTGTGTACCAGGTCCTCGCAACCCCGTCGTCCTCGGGTACCTGGTTGGTGACGGATGGCAGACCGCTCATGAAAACGTCAATTACTAATAAACCATTCAATATATTGCAAAACTAGATAGCCCACCATGCTTAAATTCATCTCCTGAATATAAATATGGTCTGCTACTTTAATTATAACATCGCATTATGCAGGCCCTCGGAACACGGATACATTTACCGAGTCCTCTCTTTCAGGCTCTCACGAGGATGTGTGTGTGTGTATGTGTGTGTGTGTGTGTGTGTGTGTGTGTGTGTGTGTATGTGTATGTATGAACGCTAAATTTTGTTCGTCGCGGACAGGTCAAACGGCTTGACGTATTTGGCTGAAATTTTCGGTCAACAGTCGTGACCACAAAAATCGATGCTGTTAACATAATAAGCAAAATCGTCAAGATGCCAACCTACAAAAAATAAATAACTGAAAAAAAATCTGTTTATTTATTTAATAAAATTAAAAACTTACTAGGAAAACGCTCCGCGTTGCCTGATAAGCAGTTTATTTTCAATAAATAAAACAAATTATTAATTGCATATCATATTAATCTCACACAAGAAAACATACCTTTATAATAAACATATCATTTGTTTACAAGATGGCGGTTAAAGTTAAAAACTTAAAACGTGTGTACATTTTTCTCGATATGTTGCTAATAGCTGCACGAAGTATCAATTAAATTCGTTAAGTCATTTTTTTGAAAAAAATTAAAACCTTCAAGTTGATTTTTCATTGGATTTCCGCATAATTCCATTCAATCGCTGTCTTCTGAATAGGCTCTAATTTATACCTTATTACTTTTAAACTTATCTGTGTATATAAAACTGTATAATGTAGATACAGGCTATCTCTAAAACGTGTCTCACCTCACCTCCCCTCCCCTCCCCTCCACCCCCCCTCAACCCCGCTCCACAGCGTCCGGTCGTAAACATGAAACATGGGGTCGAGCCCGGTACTACATGGCACCATAAGTTATAAATGATGCATTAATCACATGCCGCGTGCATCTCACCTCCCCTCCCCCCCCCCCCCCCGACACCCGCTTCACAGCGTCCAGTCGCTTAACATAAGAGGTGGTCGAACCCAGTACTACATGGCATGATATTGTCAAAGGGGTTTCGGGTCCGACTCAAGAGTGTGTACTGTGGTCGAATCTGGGCTAGAGCATAAAACATGCTCCACACTGGGGCATTGTCTGCACGACAGCATTAGCTCCGTGGCAGAGCTGTTGACAATGTGTTATCTCTCGGCCGATTGTTAGAAAGCTTGTCTTGCGTGGCCTAGCCTGTGGTGCTCAACAGCCGACGTGATACCAATTTTATACAGTTGCCTAGTGGAGCCAAACCAATAAAAAACAAACTGTGCTACCGTTGAGTGAGTAATATAGGGTAGAGGCCCCACGCCATCGGCAGATTGTCAGCCGCCTTTTACTGCCCAACATGCTTTAGTGAAGTTCGCCAAGCTACGCGATGACGGAGCCTAATTGTTCGGCTACTTCACAGAAGATATACGAAGACAGCCGAAAACTCCGTCATCGCGTCGCTTGGCAAACTTCTGCTATAGGCAACTGATCGGCAGTCCAGGTTAGTGGAGGAACCTATATGACTGGTCAAAGCTACACCGCCGTGCTTTCGGATGGGACGTAAAGCCGATGGTCCCCTTTGTACTAATCGACAGGAGTAGGCTACGTACCGGTTCCAGGCTTCCCCTCCTCAATTCCTCATTATCATTCATCAATCATCACTCATCAGGCTAAAGTGGGCCTTATGCCCTACACTTTGCTTAGTTATAATAAAATAAATAAATAAATGATGTACGTCATTGACCTATGACATTGATAGCTTTATTTGCCTACGTCAATATTTGCGTTCGAGAATAACAACTTTTTTCATCTCGAGACCATCAACCTTTGAGTATCAACTCAGTGCAGAGAACCAACGTTAGTGGTTGTTTGGCTACCACGTCGTACCGGGTCAACGTATGGTAGTCGGGTAGTATAATCTCGCCAAGCATGCGCGGTGATCTTCTATTAGCCAACAAGCGTAAGTGAGGCTGTACGAGACGGTGGACAAACTGCCACGTCATACCGGTCAACGTATGGTAGTCGGGTAGTATAATCTCACCTAGCATGCGCGGTGATCTTCTACTAGCCAACAAGCGTAAGTGAGGCTGTACGAGACGGTGGACAAACTGCTACGTCATACCGGTCAACGTATGGTAGTCGGGTAGTATAATCTCACCTAGCATGCGCGGTGATCTTCTACTAGCCAACAAGCGTAAGTGAGGCTGTACGAGACGGTGGACAAACTGCTACGTCATACCGGTCAACGTATGGTAGTCGGGTAGTATAATCTCACCTAGCATGCGCGGTGATCTTCTACTAGCCAACAAGCGTAAGTGAGGCTGTACGAGACGGTGGACAAACTGCTACGTCATACCGGTCAACGTATGGTAGTCGGGTAGTATAATCTCGCCAGCATGCCCGGTGATCTTCTATTAGCCAACAAGCGTAAGTGAGGCTGTACGAGGCGGTAGACAAACTGCTACGTCATACCGGTCAACGTATGGTAGTCGGGTAGTATAATCTCGCCAGCATGCCCGGTGATCTTCTACTAGCCAACAAGCGTAAGTGAGGCTGTACGAGGCGGTGGACAAACTGCCACGTCGTACCGGGTCAACATATGGTAGTCGAGTAGTATAATCTCGCCAAGCACACGCTGTGATCTTCTACTAGCCAACAAGCGTAAGTGAGGCTGTACGAGACGGTGGACAAACTGCCACGTCGTACCGGTCAACGTATGGTAGTCGGGTAGTATAATCTCACCTAGCATGCGCGGTGATCTTCTACTAGCCAACAAGCGTAAGTGAGGCTGTACGAGACGGTGGACAAACTGCCACGTCATACCGGTCAACGTATGGTAGTCGGGTAGTATAATCTCACCTAGCAGCGCGGTGATCTTCTACTAGCCAACAAGCGTAAGTGGGGCTGTACGAGGCGGTGGACAAACTGCCACGTCGTACCGGTCAACGTATGGTAGTCGGGTAGTATAATCTCACTAAGCAATAAGCAATAAGCATGCAGTACCATCGTACGACAGTCGCAAGGGTCTACTGTTCGAAGCATAGGGTCACGCCCCAGCCATCGTACGACAGTCGCAAGGCTAGTAACATAGCCCAGCCATCGTACGATCAGTCGCAAGGGTCTACTGTTCGAAGCATAGGATCACGCCTCAGCCATCGTACGACAGTCGCAAGGCTAGTAACATAGCCCAGCCATCGTACGATCAGTCGCAAGGCTAGTAACATAGCCCAGCCATCGTACGATCAGTCGCAAGGCTAGTAACATAACCCAGCCATCGTACGATCAGTCGCAAGGCTAGTAACATAGCCCAGCCATCGTACGGTCAGTCGCAAGGCTAGTAACATAGCCCAGCCATCGTACGGTCAGTCGCAAGGCTAGTAGCATAGCCCAGCCATCATACGGTCAGTCGCAAGGCTAGTAACATAGCCCAGCCATCGTACGGTCAGTCGCAAGGCTAGTTACATAGCTCAGCCATCGTACGGTCAGTCGCAAGGCTAGTAACATACCCCAGCCATCGTACGGTCAGTCGCAAGGCTAGTAACATAGCCCAGCCATCGTACGGTCAGTCGCAAGGCTAGTAACATAGCCCAGCCATCGTATGGTCAGTCGCAAGGCTAGTAACATAGCCCAGCCATCGTACGGTCAGTCGCAAGGCTAGTAACATAGCCCAGCCATCGTACGGTCAGTCGCAAGGCTAGTAACATAGCCCAGCCATCGTACGGTCAGTCGCAAGGCTAGTAACATAGCCCAGCCATCGTACGGTCAGTCGCAAGGCTAGTAACATAGCCCAGCCATCGTACGGTCAGTCGCAAGGCTAGTAACATAGCCCAGCCATCGTACGGTCAGTCGCAAGGCTAGTAACATAGCCCAGCCATCGTACGGTCAGTCGCAAGGCTAGTAGCATAGCCCAGCCATCGTACGGTCAGTCGCAAGGCTAGTAGCATAGCCCAGCCATCGTACGGTCAGTCGCAAGGCTAGTAACATAGCCCAGCCATCGTACGGTCAGTCGCAAGGCTAGTAGCATAGCCCAGCCATCGTACGGTCAGTCGCAAGGCTAGTAACATAGCCCAGCCATCGTACGGTCAGTCGCAAGGCTAGTAGCATAGCCCAGCCATCGTACGGTCAGACGCAAGGCTAGTAGCATAGCCCAGCCATCGTACGGTCAGTCGCAAGGCTAGTAGCATAGCCCAGCCATCGTACGGTCAGTCGCAAGGCTAGTAGCATAGCCCAGCCATCGTACGGTCAGTCGCAAGGCTAGTAGCATAGCCCAGCCATCGTACGGTCAGTCGCAAGGCTAGTAGCATAGCCCAGCCATCGTACGGTCAGTCGCAAGGCTAGTAGCATAGCCCAGCCATCGTACGGTCAGTCGCAAGGCTAGTAACACAGCCCAGCCATCGTACGGTCAGTCGCAAGGCTAGTAACATAGCCCAGCCATCGTACGGTCAGTCGCAAGGCTAGTAACACAGCCCAGCCATCGTACGGTCAGTCGCAAGGCTAGTAACATAGCCCAGCCATCGTACGGTCAGTAGCAAGGCTAGTAACATAGCCCAGCCATCGTACGGTCAGTAGCAAGGCTAGTAACATAGCCCAGCCATCGTACGGTCAGTCGCAAGGCTAGTAACATAGCCCAGCCATCGTACGGTCAGTCGCAAGGCTATAGTAACATAGCCCAGCCATCGTACGGTCAGTCGCAAGGCTAGTAGCGTAAAACTGCAATATATTATCTATCCAAATGTGGTTTCTAATCTGCGTGACACCCCGCAAGGGTTGAGTATATCAGTAATTTTCTTATTTCCTTGTCTTAAATAAGTGTTTAACCAATTGACATCTTTTTTAACTAAACCCTGAGTTGTTTCACCAAACCAATTGTTAATTATAAATCTGATTTATACATCCTGTCCATATATGTTTTACAAACTACGTGACATCCCGCAGTATCTTTTAATTGAGCTGGGTCCCCCAGAATTCAACCACTATGAGTTCAACATGTATGCGCCTGTGGGGTGGGCACTAGGCATCCCGCCTGACGCGCATGCAGTGCGGGCAGCGGTCGCAACTTCAACAGGGGAAAGCGGCAATGGAGACAGCTTGGCCCTTGAGGATTTACTTGCCCCTGTCCTGCATTAGTGCAGGTAAATCACAACAAATTGAATTAAATGGAGTCTGCCCATAACCCTAGAATATTTTCTTCAGATTCTTGTCAATGTGTTTATTTGTAAACGTTGAACTTATTAAGCGAGCGAAGCGAGCGTTTCCACTTGACTCTTATGGCACTTCGTTCTGTTTTTTTTTTTTTTTTTTTTTTTTTGGTTTGTTTTTATGTCCGTCGATAGCGGTCGAACGGAAAGTCCGATCAACTTGAAATTTGGACCATCCACAAGCCTTGATGTGGATTGAAGGTGTATAGTTTTGAGACAAAATCGTCCGAAAAGTTACAAAGTTACACAATAGTTACTGCAAAATATTTTTCTGAAACAAAATGGCGGCAAAATGTGAGATAGCCAGATTTTTTTACAGATTTTTCCGGTCACGAATATGTTCTCTTCATGGCGATCTGATTAGTATTAGCAAAGTTACACGAAAGTTACTCGAAAATATTTTTCTAAAACGCAGTAACGGCAAAATGTGATGTGGCTATCTTATAGTA
>CAMDTW010000004.1:0-75648 GCA_945910005.1 Isoperla grammatica
GGGGCTGTAGCTGTATATTATCGTATTTCAATTTGGGGGGGGGGGGGGGGGGGGGGGCAGATAAAGATCTGAGGTGGGAGTGACTACTTATGTTATGGCTAGTATAGTGGTTCCACAGATAAATAATTATTTACAGTAGTGATACTAAAGAAACTTATGCAAGAGTCAAAACTCAAAGCGGCCTGTCTATTGTCTAGACATTGATTATCGAGTGATTACCACTGCACATGAACACAACACTGGCTTTGTTCCTCTGGCTCAGCAAAACAGCGCAGAGAAACCCTAAGAACCCATAGAATGAGTCAATTCTTTACAGTTGACTTCTGTGGCCTCATCATTTTGTCCGGATTCGAAGCTATCTCAATCTGTTGTGATGTTTTTCTTCTGACCCGCTTCCTCTGACCCTGCCCCCCCCCCCCCCCCACCCTTTGGGGGCCCCTTGTCCCCTTGTTTTCGGGTCGCTCCTTCTCCAAAAAACTGTATCACTGTATCATGCCCCAAACGACCTATCCGAACAAAACAAGTCGGGGTGTCTAGTAAACAATTTACTGGAGTGATGCCTATTTCGAAGGGAACGTGTAGTCGAATCAGCTATCTATAAGTAGCAAAGTGAAGGAATGAGCATCCCCATGAGCGGCGTCGAGGAAGCGATTTATCACGAAGCTCTCGACTTACCCTTCATTACACACTAGCTAGTGGACGGTCGGCCGCATAACAATTCAAACCTTTTCTTTTGTCTTGCGGTCAATAAATAAATATTTTATTTCCAAACACGTTTTTCGTGTATAATTATAATTTTGTTGACGGATATTGTTCGTGGCTAAGTGTTGATCTTGAGACTTCTTGAGGTTGTGTCCTACGATGAAAACCACTAATGTAATTCATTCACCCAACCCTGACATGGTGTACGTGAAATCTAGATCGGAGTTCACAGGTGCTAAATCAATAAAAATATTATATTTTAAAATATACTACCAATGATATTTGTTTTACTAAAACTATGGTTTTTATATTCCGAAGAGGGTTTTCGTGTTATACTTTTTATCTTATGATGTAACTACGTTTATATTTTTCATTTAGAGTCTCTACTATTTTGTGTACACATATTGAAAACAGTAATACTAGTAACGACTCAGGTCATTGTGTACCTACTTACCGTATGTAAAGTTCTAGTAGTGTTTCAACTCAATAGATTGTTCTATTGAAAAAGGTTTGTAACACGTGCCTGTTAAAGGAGATCGGGGTTTTAGATTATCTCTTCAGCGTCATTAATGCAAGAAAAGCATTATTACGTGACGAAATACGTTGTACGAGACGTGAGCTTGACAGAATTGCCAAACAATTACTGAGCTGAGTATTCATTATCGATTGAGTCGTGTTGCTCATCCTATCAGTGGCGGCTCGTGGGGTTTGAAATAGGTAGGGCACAAATCAGTTAACATTTAAAAAGGGTAGCTAGTCGCAATTTAGAGTTACATTTAGCTTCATACAGAAGATAGCCCTAATAAAATAACAACACATGCAAACTTACCTAATATTTTAATGTCTGTATCGTAGTTCTACTCTTCTTTCTTTAGATTCAGCGAATTTCTCTATTACCCGCTTGTTGAATTCGGGAATGCAGCCGATCATCTTCTCGAGAGACAGCATAACCAGTGCAGGCAACCTTTCTGCTCCCATTGTATTTCTAAGGAATGTGTTTATTCGGTTTAGAGTAGAAAAACACCTTTCACTTTCTACCGTTGTCATTGGTATTGTCACTATTATTTTCAAAACATTAACACATTCCGAAAAAGGACGTGACATATTATTTTCCAACAAGAATGGTAATAATGGTGTTGCACCCGATGCAGCGCGCAGATCTGTTCGAGAATACAACACTTCCAGCTCCGTTCTTAACTTCTGGCTGTTGACTGTAGGATATGACAACAGAGTTGATTTGAAATCGTTTTCTGGAACTATCGCGCTGTATTGTTCGAAATTTTTAACACAAAACAACTTCGAAGCACACAAATGATCCGAAAATTCAAATCTGTCTGTAATATTGTTCGTTTTAGTATCACAAACTTCAAGAGCAGCGGTGCGGTTATTCGCGCTATTTCCTACCTCAACACACCTTCTTTTGTTCGTGGGTTCACCCTCACCGGTCGGTGCGTTGTCTTGTTCATACATTTTGCGGACGTTAGATACAGCATCGCGGAAGTGTTCACAAAATTCTTTAACTTTAATAGAATCAATGTTTCTGTGTTGTATTGAATAAAAAAAAATTGCAAGATGCGGCATTATTTTTTGGCAAAATGTTAGCCAGAATAAAAATTCGCACGAACTCTGCCGCTTGGTTACCAGCATTCCTGTCTGATATTTCTGTGTCCCAAATAGGTTCAAAACATTTAATCAAACTGTCCTTATTCTCATATACAGTATTAACGGTTCTATGTTGAAAGTACCACCTCGTGGGTGGAGCAGAAGCAATTTTCCTTTGTACAAATTCGATAAAGCAATCCATCCTCTTAGGAGATCTTGTAAAAAATGGACCTTTTCTTTGTATCTCTTGAAAGAATATTCTGCTTTGCGTAGAAGAAGTCGCGTTTTGCAGAATCAAATTTCCTTGATGCGCATAACAATGGATATAATTGGCGTTCGGGTATTTTTCCCTGACTAAGCATTGCACACCTCCTTTAGACCCCCTTATAACAGAAGTCCCGTCATAAGTTTGACAAATTACTTTTTCTGGACACTTATCTACTCCCAATTCACTTAACTGTTCAAAGATCTTCTTCGCCAGTGCACTAGCACTTATATCGTTCACTTCAAAAAAGCCCCAAAATCGTTCATGTATATTGCCGTCGATTAGATATCTTAAAATTAGTACCATTTGAGTCTTGTACGAACTATCGGTGGTTTCGTCAGCAGTGAATTGACAGAAAATCTACATTATTAATTTCGTTTGAAATATTTTCTTGACAGACTGATAACATTGCATCTAATAATTCGTTTTGAATCGTCTTTGAAGTGCGTTTGAATACCGTCGCGCTTTCTAAGTGATCTTTCAAAAGACTGTCAATTGTAGATGTATAGTTTATTAGTCCTTTGAAAACACCCGGATTATTGGAATCTTCGGTCTCGTCATGACCTCTCAAAGAAAGTTCAAATTCGCCACAGAATTTAACTGCATCTATAATGCGTGATAAAATGTATCTATTTTTATCCACCAGTTCATTGTGTTTACGAACAGAAGCCCTATAGCCATCATCTAGTTGTTGTCTGATATTATTCCTACCTATCAACGCTAGACTCATTTCATTGTCCAAATGACTTTTGGATAGTCCATGTTTTTTTGGTTTTGTCACTCAAGTGTTTCAAATCTTTGACACCAATCCCTACCCATGTATGATCACCGCCAAACAAAAGGCATGGAAAACAGAAGAATGCATTAGCTACAGGACACCCACAAATCCATTCGTGTTTTTCGTATGCTGATTTGTTAAAAGTTCTAGTACGAGTTCCATTTTTGTCCCGGCATAGCTGACTAATGCACAAGTCTGGTCTTGGTGGACCTTATCTCTTCGCTAAAGCCGCGTTTTCACGCAGGTAACTGGCGGCAGGTTACTTGGAGCAAGCTAGTGACCTCGTGTGGACAGCACCTGCCTGGTTTTAGGGGCAGGTTGCAACTTGCCAGGCCAGGCAGGTCGACTTGCCCGAGGAGTAAACTCGAGCCAGTAGCTTGCCTCCCCCACCCCTATCTGACTTGACCTGCTTGTCAACCTGCCTCGTGTGGACGGAGCCGGCAGGCTACTGTCGCGACAGTGGTCAGTCGACGACAGTCTGTAACCACCCACAGTTGAGTTTTAATTGTGTGTACTGTGTGTGTATGTTGTGTGCTTGATCGATTCATTGTGCTTTTTACTCTCTTCGCGATATGTCACGCAGATGGAGTGATGATTTGACAATTAAATTTATCGAATTGTACAAAGAAAGAGAACATTTGTGGAACCAACATAATGAATTGTACAAAAATAAAAATGCTCGTGACACGGCCTTAGGTGAGATTGCAGCAGAAATGAATATGTTTGATTTTGGCGTAAATGAAGTGAAAGCCAAAATTTTTAAAAGCCCTACGAGCGACAAGAAATGAAACCAGCCCGTGAACCTGTATGATTGACCTGGCTTCCCAACTGGCCTCGTGTGGACAGCACCTGCCTAGCCAGTAACCTACCTTGCCAGCTACCTGACGCAGGTTACTTGCCTCCCAACTGGCCTCGTGTGGACAGCACCTGCCTAGCCAGTTACTTGCCTCCCAACTGGCCTCGTGTGAACAGCACCTGCCTAGCCAGTAACCTACCTTGCCAGCTACCTGACGCAGGTTACTTGCCTCCCAACTGGCCTCGTGTGGACGGTCAAGCGAGGCCAGTAGCCTGTTCCAAGTAACCTGCCGCCAGCTACCTGCCTCCCAACTGGCCTCGTGTGGACGGTCAAGCGAGGCCAGTAGCCTGTTCCAAGTAACCTGCCGCCAGTAACCTGCCTCCCGACTGGCCTCGTGTGGACGGTCAAGCGAGGCCAGTAGCCTGTTCCAAGTAACCTGCCGCCAGTAACCTGCCTCCCAACTGGCCTCGTGTGGACGGTCAAGCGAGGCCAGTAGCCTGTTCCAAGTAACCTGCCGCCAGTAACCTGCCTCCCAACTGGCCTCGTGTGGACGGTCAAGCGAGGCCAGTAGCCTGTTCCAAGTAACCTGCCGCCAGTAACCTGCCTCCCAACTGGCCTCGTGTGGACGGTCAAGCGAGGCCAGTAGCCTGTTCCAAGTAACCTGCCGCCAGCTACCTGCCTCCCAACTGGCCTCGTGTGGACGGTCAAGCGAGGCCAGTAGCCTGCTCCAAGTAACCTGCCGCCAGTTACCTGCCTCCCAACTGGCCTCGTGTGGACGGTCAAGCGAGGCCAGTAGCCTGTTCCAAGTAACCTGCCGCCAGTAACCTGCCTCCCAACTGGCCTCGTGTGGACGGTCAAGCGAGGCCAGTAGCCTGCTCCAAGTAACCTACCTTGCCAGCTACCTGCCGCCAGTTACCTGCCTCCCGACTGGCCTCGTGTGGACAGCACCTGCCTAGCCAGTAACCTACCTTGCCAGCTACCTGCCGCCAGTAACCTGCCTCCCGACTGGCCTCGTGTGGACAGCACCTGCCTAGCCAGTAACCTACCTTGCCAGCTACCTGACGCCAGTAACCTGCCTCCCGACTGGCCTCGTGAAAACGCGGCTTAACAGTCGATCTTCGTAACTCAAGTATTTTTTTTTTAAGTATCTTACCTCATTCATTTTGTTTCATGGTGTAACACGGAATATTATCACTGTTCATAATTATGTGACGAGGCTACACTACTGTCACTCACATACTACAAAGTCAAATCCACGTAAATCATTCACTGCACTAATGTAGGCCTACACAAAGACAACCACCTGTCAGCACACAATCGGCACACAATCACACACACTCGGATCGCGTGGTAACAGCATTGAGTTTGTTAACAAACTCAATGATAACAGCAGTCCAACTGTCTAACAACTTGGGCCAGGAAAACACAGGCTCTACCTTGCCTACGGTTTACATTTACTTTCGGGGGTTCCCCTCACACTTTCTTGGAAAAATGAAAGTGCGCCTGCGCCGGGTAGATGACTCGTTGCAAGCCAGCCACACGCAAGGTCGTTTGTTAGTACTCTGCGCACTATCTGCACTCTGCATACTATCACACTCTGTTGCAGATTTCGGGCACTGCATGGAGAAGCGTCCAGCGCGCTTTTATTTGAATGTGCATTTTGAAAATACGAACTTCGATTTTATGTAAATAAATCACAAGTCCACAACTCGGAACTTAATGTGAGTGATTTTGGCGGGAGGAAAGGGGGGGGGGGGCACGTGCCCGTGTGCCCTTACGGGCGAGCCGCCCCTGATCCTATATTGTTTGATAAGATTTACGTGATTACTTAACAACGTGCGGAAACAACACACGGGAAAACAACGAGGCAACAGGTGGCAAAATTTGACAAGTTATCTAAGGCACAGAATAGTTTAAACACACGACATTTTGATGTGCACAAGGTGATTTTTAAGCGAAGATTTCAGTAATGACTAAAGGCTTTCATTATGCAGTTGCACCGAAACGTATTTCTGTAGAGAATATCATTTGCGGGGTGGAAACAGCAATTCGAGGTTTGCTCATTAATGACGCTGAAGAGATACGGTCAGAGGCAGCGAGGATTTTAGAGAATTAGATAACATTTATAGGTTGAAATGATATTATAACTTATGGGCCTGATTCGTTATAGTGTAACTTGCAAAGTGTTGTTATTGTTGAATTTAATCTAAACCAGTTAGTCTGCTCTTTCCAGTTCGTCTTTTACCTCTTACCTTATCATTTTATAATATAGTAAACTATAAAGTCTATTACTCTTTCTGAACACCGGAAAGCTTGAAAATTAGCTTTTCGTAATATAGTGAAACACAAACTTACGAAACTGATCGTTGAGTGTAATTGTTAACCATATTATAGAATTATTTTCTTAAAAGCAAATAATTGGAGCTGCAGTGTTTTCGAAAATACGCTATACTTGTAAATACATTCCAAATATCAACATTGTATATGAAATCATTTCGTATAACCGACCGAGCACTTGTTGTGTTTCGGTTGCGGGTCCAACTTCATCTTGTGTCCTTCTTGACACACGGTTGACTCTCATGGATGCATCTCTGCATGGCTTTATGGTTTTAATTACGGGTGATCCACAATCATGACACACGAAACAGTGGGAATGAAAATGACCAACACACTATGAGACACGGTAAAGAAGTATCCCGGACACCGTAACGTTCTCGTAGTCACTCTCGGAAGTAGCTTCTTTATACTCTCACTTTGTCTTCTCTCAATCGAATTGAAACGAAACATATAAATCTGGTTGTCTAGACCAGTGGCTCTCAACCCGTGGTATGCGCACCCTAGGGGTACGTGAGACATTCTAAAGGGGTCATTGGAAACAATATGAAATACTAAATTTTAAAATGTTGTAATTGCTACATTTTTGAAATTAGATTTTAAAAACTAAATTTATATCCTAGGTTAATGTTTTCTAATGCACTATATTGTTCACCACCATTGTGGTAAAGTGGGTGGCATGTGGGAACACCTGTCCCACTCTGATCCCGCATGCAGTTACTTTACTGACCAACTGACAGCTCATCGCTACATTTCGCAAAATGCACTTCCGGTTCGGTTCGAAATCTATTGAAATTGAGGCTATAAAAGGGTCTGCGAAGTGGGTTCCTGGGTTTTCTCCTCGCACCCCCCTTCGCTACTCGCCCGCGCCCATGGTCGAGCACGTGCTTTCCAGATTTGTGCTTTCCAGATTTGTGCCATGTGGTTGCTATTTTCACATGAAATGGGCAGACAAACCCAGCCCACCAAATAAAATAATTTCCGTTTTGGTTCTACGACAATACTTTGACGAGAGCGGACAGTTTGGTTTTTGGTTGACCTAAACGGAACTCGATACAAGGGTGTGAGTGATTTTGTGTTAGTATAGTAAATGGTGTGCGTTTGTTTGTGTAGTATTGGAACAATTGTGTTATTTCCTTAAAATGGATCGCTTCTTAATTAAAACTAAACGTGTTGCATCGGTAGATCCAAGTAACTGTTGTGAGCCTACCCACCCTCTGCAAGAAATTGGTGAAACATCTCAATCTTCAGGGAGTCAAAATCAAGGTGAACCCCTTGCAAAGAAACCTCGAAATGTTACGCGTTCTACGAACACCACAAGTAAAGTTCGTAATTATTGCCAGTCCTACTTGGCGTATGGTTTTACAATAGTGGATGAGACATTTCACTTCCTGTGTGTGTCGTATGCCAGGAAACATTGTCCAACCAATGCATGAAACTAGCTCATTGAAAGAGACATTTGCAAACAAAACATTCCGAATTAATAGATACGCCAATCGAATTTTTTAAAAGAAAATGTGAAGGCATGAAAAGGGGTACTGTTATCTTGCAGAAGTACACCCACACTTCTGAAAAAATCACTCCAGGCCTCATACGAGATTTCCCGTTTGGTTGCAAAAACAAAAACCCACATACCAGTCCGAAGGAACTAGCTATTCCTGCCGGAATAAAAATAACTGAACTATAGTCTTGGAAAAAAAACGCTGTGGACCAAGTTAAAAAAATACCTAATTCGAATGACACGGTTTCACGAAGGATTTCGGAAATGGCGGAAGACTTAGTGCAGCAAGTTAGTGAAAAAATAATTTTCATTACAACTCGATGAATCAACTGACGTGTCAAATGACGCACAATTAATTATTTTTGTGCAGTATGTTGATGAAAAAAGGGGCATTTCTGACCACACCTTATAGTGTAGTGGATTAGACGAATCATTCGGGGTTTCGTGATAGAAGCGTGAATTTTTTTATCAAATACTCAGAAACATATTCTAATCAAACTGCCAAGAGGAGGCCAAAAAAAGTCTACTGGTCTAGGGGCTGCGAGGGGTCAAATAATAAGGGGTGGAGTGGAAGTGAAAAAACTAACGAGGCACCAAATATGACTTTTCTACACCCAAATTTTTAAATCTAGTAGACTAAAGTCTATTCTATTAAGATAAAAATCAAAATATGATCTTACGTCACAAATTCATCAGATAATGTGACCTTTGACCTCAAGTCACTAATTTTTCTAATCTGTATAAAAATGTGTCGTGTGACCACTCTTTTTGTCAAAAATTATCTCAAGGACACAAATTAAAGGTCAATATTAGTTTTTTGATGGGTTGGATCAAATAACATCGTGACCTTTGACCTATTTATTAAGAATAAATGCCCGCTTTCTGGTGTTAAAGTTTTACATACTTCGAAATAAAGAACTCTCACGTACAAGTGTTGTGTGGAGAGCATGGTTGTAAACATTAACAAAGAAAAGTACCCTTAGTTGTTGAAGGGGTGGTTTTTAGTTCGACCTTGACCTCAATAATGTTACATTTAATTGCGGCCTTCCATGTAGCTTGATTGAAAAGGTAATGATAGCTTGCATACATTTCCGTCATTTATTTTCCTTTAATAATTACATGCAATCCTGAAAATGTACGACAGTTAATCCCACGTGCCCAAGGAATGCTACCTTATCGTGGAGGGCAGGTGTGCGTGCTTTGATGATCCCAATAGCTAAGCCGGCGAAACCGTATGCTTCTGGTAGGGCTACCCTAGCCGGACAGGTCAAGGCATGGTGAAGCCAGACGGAAGGCGATCCTCTTTCTCCCTTTTCCCTTTTCCTCCCCTCTATGTCCTACTTTGTCCCTTTCTTGAAATCACCCCCCACGTCATATACCTTAACTTAGTTGTCGAGTTCGTCGTTAAACAAGATGTAAACCAAAAATACGGGTATTCCCAAGCTTGTAATTTACGAATGAAACTCTATGAATGCTTATTGGACAATTTTAAAGCGTAGATTGATAATGAGAATTTTTGCAACAATATTGAAAATTATGTCGAAACGAAACATTACATGGAACAATTATTTTAAGATAATAGCGTCAATTTGCTCAAGTTACTCGTAATATTCGCCCCCTACATTTGCACGAAGCGCAGCATGATTGTCCACTGATATGACATGTGCATTGATCTTCAAGGCCATCATACAACCTCCTCGTTACATGAGTGTATTACATCAAGAAGGGTAATCCATTTATGTTGTAACACACCAGACGCGTCTTTATACCATCCCCAGCTAGCAGAACTAGGATTTTTTGAGAAATAGATGGCTGATGATTTCCAAACGAACCCAGCCTATAACACAGCACGTAGAATGTTTACGCAATGCATCTTGTGTTGGAGGCAAGCTCTCTCCCCATTGGCTTCCCTTCCTGCGTGAACATCCCCTTACGGCATTAATTCAGGTTGCTCAGTCACTGGTTCGATCATAGAGAAGAACCATATTTTTCTACAACAACCCTAAGTTGTAACCATCCAATTGCTGAATTGCTCTACAGGTCTTCAAAGAATTTTGAATATCGCAGTGACTTCTGCAGTACAGTCCACGTTTTCCAGGCTATTTCTACCATTTACTTGAGAAAGAGGAACATGTATCACATCCAGTAAAAGCTTGGAAGAATCGGAGCGCTGCAGACTTTTCTAGTCCAAGTGTTTGGGAAATAGTGTGTACTGCTATAATTCGTACATTGCTGCCTAATCCAAACGGAAGCCACACCTTTTCCCCGTAATGTTATTGGCAGCGGCAGTGCAAATCACAATCTAAGTCTACATGTGCGTATAAGAACTTCATTCTGCACATTGAGTACATGGTACGATTAATGTAATATGAGACTTGTCTGCGTCCTTGTGGTTGCAGGGCCCAATTACTTCCAAACACACACTATCTTCAATGCACAGAGCGCCTTCTGCCTTAGTAACAATTATTAATTCAATTGTAGTATTAATTCACAACATATTAGATAAATGTGCTTTCTTTTCGTTTGTTCAAAGGAAACCTTGCCAGTTCTTTGATCATATGTTAGACACATAACGCGCCTTTTGATTTATTTCATCCCCAACTCTCTTTTCTTTCTACTTCACGATAAACATCGCATACAGTGTGAGCCTTCGCGAGCAATCACAAGCATTGCATTACCTTGTCACGGTGTGACTGTGGCCATTACTTATAAGATAGATTTAGTTTGCAATAGATTAGTTTGTATTTACTTATTTAATACATTAGTTAGTATTCTAGAATAAGTTAGCAGTGTGAAGGGGGTGTGCCAAGGACGCAGGAAGGTCTCCGCGTGGGGGATGCCAGACCCGAGCGGACGACGAGTGAGGCAGGTTGTTGCCGGTAGTCGGTCTTGCTTTGCATTGTTAATACTTAATATCTCTAGTTTTATAATTATTTATAAGTGTTTATCATTAAAGTAGTTATTTCCTATTTAGTGTTTTACTTTATCTGCTGGTTATTAGTACCCTTCCCAGAAGCGGACGCAACAATTGGGGGCTCGTCCTAAACCGCAGGTACGTCAAGTGTACTAGTAAAGTGTTAACATCCAGCTATGTCCGGTAGTGACATATTCCTCGCTGAGGATCTACCTTAAGACATTGTCAGCATGTTGGTTGCTATGCAAGCAGAAGGCGCGGGACCCTACCACGTTCAGCTGCGTGACGCGCTGAGGAGGTCGCTGTCTCTGGGCACCTCAGGGTGTGGTGTTGTCTCACCCCCTCCCGTCCCGCCAAGGCGACAAGGCGACGCGCCTGGTTCACGCGCGCTTCCGGAGGTTCCTGCGACGCCGTCAACTACGTTGCTAGTTACGCCTTCTTCCAACACGCCACAGGGGACGACGTCACTGCCCACACCAGAAGTGCAGTCCTGCGAGCTCTCTGCACAGGTGCCGTGGATTCCCTCGTCGATGGTCGACCCGCCATCGCTCCCAACGTTATCTGCATGTCCTCCTGTGATATCTACTCAACCACCAAGCACTGCTCCTGGGCACCTTCCGTCAACTGCCAACACTAACCCCTTCCTCCGACCTCCCCAGCAACTACACATCCCCCGACAACAATCGCTACACGACCATATAAATAGGGAACTGAGTGACTCCCTATTCTCCTTGAGTATGGAGCAGCGGCCACACAGACAGTCGGTCCTTCCCACATTCTTTGGATGTGGAGACGCCAAAAGTGCCGAGGACTTTTTATTGGAAATGGAACAGTACGCTCGGGGACAGAACATCCCCATGTCTACCATTGTCAGGTGGTTCTTCCAGCTGCACTGATCGGGGACGCTTTTCGCTGGTGGACGTTCTTGGGTGGCTTCACTAGTTGGGAAGAATTTAAAAAGCGTTATATCTGGAGTATGATAGGCCGGATTACCTAGCACGTCTTCAGGGTGAATTGGACACACGAATCCAAGCATCCCGAGGAACCACTCTCGGCCTATGTGCGCACTATATCCAGCTACTATGATCGTCTGGGGTCAACAGCTTCTGACGCGGAGAAGGTCGCACGGGTCATGCGCCAAATGCACCCGCAGTACTATCCATTTCTACAAGGACGCCATTTTGAAAACCTATGAGACCTCGCCGCAATTGCACCCACAGTTCAGGCAATTTCGTGGCGCCAGAACAATTACCGACCGCCACCTTCATCTCAAAACGCAGTGGCGGCTTATTTAGCATTTACTTCTTCAATCTCCTCAGTTCCACAGAGTTCTTCTTCGGCACAGGGCTCTACGGACCAAAAGGCATGTTGGGTGTGTGGCTCGTAAGGCCACTTGAAGCGAAACTGTCCACAACGCCAGGGAAACGCGCTACTGTAGTTCGGGACAAAAAGTCTGTCCAGGAACTACAGTACAGGAAACATTACTATGGCCTTAACTACACCTCGGCTTCCACAGGACTGTGACCCGATGCTTTCAGTGTTGGTGGGCCCCCACACAATACACGCATTGTTGGACACCGGCTCGAGCTGCTCTCTGATTGGACCTTCGGCTTTTGTTGTGGCTCGGGACTCGGGCGTAAGGATAGAGGATTCTTTGGTTATCATAAATATGGCGTCAGGTCAGGCCAGGAGTGAGCTGGCGGTGTTTGTGCCGATTGTTGTTGCGGATCGCCACAATGTTCTCAAGTGTCTGTATTTGCCTCAACTATGCAGAGACATGATTCTTGGCCGGGACTTTCTCCATCAGTTTGATGTGAGTGTGTCTATCAGTCGCGGTGGTTGGACCTTTGGTAACGGTGCACATTTTAGGCCATTCTCTTCAATATCGGAAACACCTCCCAACCCCCAATCACCTTCAAATCAACCAGATATTGAGGCCGGTGTTTCAATGATCGATTGCCCCACGGTCGTCCAAACACGATTACACACCCTTCTGCAAAAATATTCACATCTTTTTTCGGACACACCGGGATTTACTGATATAATCCTACATCAAATTCCAACAAACGATCATCCACCTGTCAAATGTCACCTTCGATCAGTCAACCAGATGAAGCGGAAAGTCATGGATGGTCTACTAGATGACCTTCTTGAGCAAAACGTTATTCGGCCATCTTCTAGCTCTTGGACCAGTGCTCCAGTGATCGTGCCCAAGAAAACTGGAGACTACAGGTTGGCTATGGATTACCGTCAACTCAACAAATGCAGCCAAGTTCCAAAATGGCCCATGCCACGAACGGATTGGATTCTGGCACAACTTGGATCTGCCCGCTACTTCACGACCATAGACCTTTCTCAATTGGCTTCTTCCAAATTGCTGTTGCACCTGAAGATTGTCATAAAACGGCTTTTCTTTGTCACAGGGGCACTTGCGAATTCCTTCGAATGCCGTTCGGTTTGGCCGGTGCGCCAGCTTCTTTTCAGAAACTGATGGACAAGGTTCTTGCGGGAATAACCCATCGTTTCTGTTTAGCGTTCCTGGACGATATCATCGTCTATTCCAATTCATGGGAAGACCATCTTCGTCATTTGGAGGCGGTATTAGCAAGACTAGCCCAAGCAGGGTTGACGGTCAACAAGAGTAAACTCCAGCTATTTCAATCATCCATCAATTTCTTAGGTCACGTTATCAAGCAGGGATCGTACAATCCTAACCCATCAAAGGTGGCTGCGGTGTCTGATTTCCCGTCTCCCAGCAAGGTGAAAGAGTTACAAAGCTTTCTTGGATTAATCGGCTACTACCACTACCTTCATTAAAAACTTTTCCACAATTGCTAAACCTCTAACGGGACTTTTAAAGAAAGACACCCCTTGGACATGGGGCAACACGCAGAAGCTGGCATTTCGTACTGAACTGACTGATGCTAGTGGATTGGGTTTGGGTGCGGTTCTGCTCCAAGCTATGGATGACACCGTACACGATTGCCCACTTAGGCCAGTGGCATTCATCAGTCGGACACTTAGCAAGCACGAAGAACATTACACGGTGCAGGAGTGGGAATGTCTCGCAGTGGTGTGGGCAGTGGATAGATTTCGGCCCTACATTGAGATGACGAATTTCGAGATAATCTGTGACTATGCTTCACTTAGTTGGATGTTTTCCACGGAACTTGCTTCCAACAGACTGAAAAGATGGGTGTTGCGACTGCAAAGCTATGATTGTACGATCAAATATCGTAGGGGATTGGCCAACGTTCCTGCGGATGCTCTCAGTAGATACCCTATAGCAGTGACTGCATCGGATAGCAACGACTCAACCACATTTGTTAATCAGTTCTTGCCGATGTCCGTGGAGAACCCTCATGTTGGAGTAACATTTTAACCGTCTCAAGAAGAAGTTAGCGTTACTGCTGCACCTGTCATTAACATCGACACCCTCACGGACATGACTAGATTGGCTACGGAACAACGGCAGGATGTGAAGTTGCAGGAATTACGTCGGGTGGTTGTCGGCAACCAGTGCCACTCTCAGCTTACGTGTTCAAAACAGACACGGGATCTGGCTAGGGAGACTGAAATAGATGGCAATGGTGTTATGTGGCGGGTCAGCCACCTATCAACTCCTCGCATCTGGCTGCCGAAACATCTACGTCAACTGGCTTTGACGGCGAATCATGCACATCCTTTAAGTGGCCACCTAGGGTTCTTTAAGACTTTGCATCGCACACAAGAACGGTATACGTGGCTAGGGATGAGGCATGACATACTTCAGTTTGTGCGGACATGTCAAACTTGTCAGCAAATCAAACCTAGATCACGAAAACCGTACGGTAATATGGAGTCTTCACCGGCTGTGAGACCATTTGCGGAGCTCAGCATTGATTTAGTGGGCCCCCTTCCACGCTCAAGAAATAGCTTTCGGTACATACTAGTAGTCATAGATAAGTTCACTCGATACCTGGAAGTATTTCCATAACGGTCTCCGAGCACTACCTAAAACTCAGCGAAACTTGAGGAGTTATTCTGTCGTCATGGGTTCCCCGATGCAGTTTCAAGTGAAAATGGAAAACAATTTGTTAGGAAAATCTGGAAGGGAACTATGAAATCATTAGGTATTGCCGATTGTCATACAGTTCCCTATCGACCATGTGGACAACAGGTCGAAAGACACAACGGCACCTTAAAGACCGGCATCTGGGCCTATTGCGATAACCACCGGGACTGGGATCGGCACCTTCACGCATTGGCATTTGCGTTGAGGACCGCCGTCAGCGAGGTCACGGGGTACTCGCCAGCCTTCCTGACATACGGACGAGACCTCCACGCACCATGGGATCGCCGAGACCCTCCGGCCGATGACACTTCGTCTGTCGGTGTTCACGAACACGCTGTGGAACTCCAACATAGGCTGAGGGATGCTTTATTCTGGACAAGGAATCGTGCTGACGACACTCACGCCACGACGAAAAAAAACTATGATCAACATCGCCAACATAATCCTTTGGTGGTAGGTGATCTGGTTCTGCGGGATCTCCACGTGCAAAGCGATGCGGCGGTGGCTGTCACTCCACGACGTTCCGGACCTTTTCGGATTACTCGTCAGGTTGCTGCTAACTCTTACGAGTTACTTTATCTTAGTACCGGAAAGAGTGCTGGGCGGGCCAACGCAGATCAACTCCACAAGTAGCTACCAGTTCCCCCTTGGGCTTCCGATGCAGGCGATCTTCAGCGGCGAGTATTACGTCCCAGGGCATCGAAGGATGGGGTTCACACTTAAGGGGGGAAAATGTCACGATGTGACTGTGGCCATTACTTATAAGATAGATTTAGTTTGCAATAGATTAGTTTGTATTTACTTATTTAGTACATAAGTTAGTATTCTAGAATAAGTTAGCAGTGTGAAGGGGGTGTGCCAAGGACGCAGGAAGGTCTCCGCGTGGGGGATGCCAGACCCGAGCGGACGACGAGTGAGGCAGGTTGTTGCCGGAAGTCGGTCTTGCTTTGCATTATTAATACTTAATATCTCTAGTTTTATAATTATTAATAAGTGTTTTTCATTAAAGTAGTTATTTCCTATTTAGTGTTTTACTTTATCTGCTGGTTATTAGTACCCTTCCCAGAAGCGGACGCAACAACCTCAAAATTTTTTTAAAGGCGAAGGTGGTGTGTGTTGTTGTCGTTGTTGTTGTGGTTTCATTACTCTTGCTGCTGGCCCCTTATGACCGGTAACGATTCAGCATGTTAAGAACCGTTACCGTCTAAAATAACAGCATCAATCCGTTGCGAGTCTATGAAAGAGTAAACCTTTGAACAATCAAGACAAGCAAGCATGTCGGATTTCCTCCCCAGTCTTAGTTGTTCACCTTGGGAAAAAGACGACGGAAGGGATTATTGTCATGCAGAAGTAACTTTTAATTATTTGGTGTTTGACGATGTACTTGACAAGCAGGTCATATGACGTGGGGGAACGATTAGAGGAGAGGGACAAGTGTGGAGGAAAACATTCAAAGGGGTTAATAGGAGCAAAAGAACAGTGAAGGACCTTATTTGTCGCCTCTTACGATTTGCAGGAGTCACCCTAAGCCACTTCTACCCCGGCCCAGATTTGAGCATAGTTACGAGATTTGCACGCTATATAAAAACGAGAAAATAATGCGCAATAATTCTTTAGAGATACTATCTTTAGGTTTTGTTTGGTTTGGTTGCCTTTTGACAGGAGCCGTTCCCCAAAGAGATGCAATTTATTTGTTGGTACTCACGAGCGAAGTTGGGGAATGCTGACGACAATTTTAACGAATGCAATCATTTCTTGACCATGTTTCTCAATATTTCTCACGATTTAAACATGTTCTTCTGGGATTATTTCCTTGTTGAGGATACGGACAATATCCCTACTTGTCTCTTCGGAAGGATTTCCTTGCTTTACCTAGAACTTTTACCATTTGAAGTGACCGAAAATATATGTGAATTACCATTACCTTTTCAACGAGTGGTCACAAGCTGTAAGATAGGTCTCAATTCAATGTAACCTTATCGAGGTCAAGGTCGAACTAAAACCACCCTATCAATAACTGAGGGTAATGTTTCTATTAACGTGTATAACTATGCATTCTACACACGAATTTTACACGAGATATATGTATTTTTAAGCAAGTAAACACTTCAACACTACGACGCGGGCATTCAATCTTAGTTAGTAGGTCAAAGGTCACATATAATTTGACCCAATACATAATAAAACATGTATTAACACACAATTTGTGTTCGAGACATAATTTGTGACACAACGAGTGCTCACACGATACATGTTCTCAAATATTTGAAAAATTAGAGACTTAAGGTCAAAGGTCACGTTATCTGACAACATTGTTAAGTTAGATCATCTTTTTATTTTTGTATTGATATAATATACTATCAGCTACTATATTTATGAATATAAGTATATAATGATAATTGGTGGGGGCATGCTATAGTTTTTACTTCCCACACATCCCCATTTTTTGACCCCTCACAACCCCTAAACCAGTAGAATTTTTGTAGGCCTCCTCTTGGCAGTTCGATTAGAACATTTTTCTGAGTGTTTGATCAAACATTCACGCTTCTATCATAAAACCCCGAATTGGTCCCGTATTTTGATCTAATCCACTACACTATTAGGACAAGACATTGCATGGTAAAACTACCGGAGAGAAAGTCTTTCAAGTGCTAAATGAATGCATAACTGAAAGTGAATTTAGTTGGGACTGGTGTGTTTCCGTTTGTACTGACGGCGCAGCTTCAATGACTGGACGAAATAACGGATTGATGGCATTTGTGAAGAAATGTAATCCTTTGATTCAGTGGAAACATTGTATTATTCATAGAGAAGCACTGGCGTCGAAGCGTATCAGCTCAGAGTTAAATGACACTTTGGCCATTGCAGTGAAAACAGTTAACTTCATTAAAGCTCGTGCTCTCAATTCCCCACTATTTCGATTATTGTGTCGCGATATGGGCTCGGAGCACGTAACATTGTTGCTACATACCGAGGTACGATGGCTGTCTCGCGGAAAAGCTCTAGCTGGAGTTTTCGAATTGAGGCGTGAAATAGAAACCTTTCTGAGGGAGCAACAGTCTGATCTCGACGAATATTTTGAAAATGAGGAGTGACTTTGCAAACTGGGATACCATGCAGATGTTTTTTAAAGGATTAATGGCCTGAACCTACAATTACAGGGGTTCAACACGAATGTATTCACTTTGATTGATAAAGTAAAGGCTTTTCACACAAAAAATAATAAATAAAATAATAAATAAAAAATAATAAAAAATAATAAAATAAAAATATTGGAGTGCTCGAGTTTCCTCTGGAAGTTTCCTATCTTTTCCTACCCTCGCCGAGTTCAGTGACGAAAATGAGATAAACATTCCTCAACACATCTGTACAATATTTCAGAATCACCTCACAAGTTTAATATCCGAGTTTTTAAAGTACTTTCCCGAAATCGAGTGTGACCAATCGGACAGTGATTGGATTTTGAATCCATTTTGCGACAAAGCAATTGAAGATGCTCACGTGTCTGAAGTTTTGAAAGAAAAATTGTTTGAACTTCAACGGACAGGTCACTGTCAAAGCAAGACAAAGAAAGTGACATTCTGGCACAGTGTGCGGGACGAGTGCAGTTGCTTTGACTGCACTTCTTCCCTTCGCATCCACGTATTGTGCGATTGGCATTCTCAACGTTGACGGTGGTAAAGACAAAACACAGAAACCGATTGGACCCAGTAAGAGACATTATAATGGCCGTATAAGCACGTTGCCCCGAATTTCCCTACTGATGTCTAGAAAACAGGCTAAAATTTCACATTAGGTCAGTCAATGCGAGACATTAATATTAAACTTTATAAACAACTGGTAAGTGTTGTAAAACAATTTGTCATTTGTACATGGATTGTACCGGTATGTATTTAGCGAAGTGTATATATACCATGTACGCCTTCTTGTTCTAAATATGACTATAACGCGTTTGATTAATCAGTCTCATAAATCATAATAAAAAGAATATGGAGGGGCACGTGATAATTCGCGATGCCTTTTAGGGGTACTAGGCTGAAAAAAGTTGAGAACCACTGCTCTAGTAAATATCGGAAATCGTCTCGTATTCGGTAAAGACAGTTAGTGTATGGTAATGTTGTAGGTACGATATAGCCCGAAACCTAATTTACATTTTATACCCAAAACCCAAACTATTGGGATCATCATCGAAGCTAGAACTGTGGCAGTCGGTTTCAATTTCAAGTATAGATTCGTCAGGACCTTTGTCACTAATTGCAAATGAAGATGAACTTGGTACGGAGACAATATCTCGTTAATTTATTTTTTCTGCAAATACCTAGACTCTCTAGGTAACTTATAGGGACGCGGTTGCCTTCTAGACAATAACATGTTCCTCTACGAGGTATATTTATTTACATTTGTGTCAGAACCGCTGTTTTTTTTTTTTTAAATTTCATTCTAAATTTAGTGTTTTGTGTGAACTTAGCTCTTATTGAATCAGGTTCGACAAAATAAAGTTCCACAGAATCTTTCGCACAAACTACCGAATTCCTAGTAATGCAGTTCTTCCCGCACTCTTTCACATCACACCGCGCGAATCGTTTAGGCCATATGTATCTCTCTTCGGAAATGTTTACACTGACAGACAGCTACCAGAATTGTTAACACATCCATACACAGCACACCTAGACGTTTCTGAAAGAGATGGATACCAAAAATAACGATGTAACTGTACTAAAATGAGGCAATGTCTTAGTCACAGTACCTTACCCCTCACGCGACCGGGCTAGCGAGCGCGGGCCGCTACCTGCCTTAGAGCGTTGTGACGTTACACAGCTCCCCCTTACAGCCCACGCGGCCGGGCTAGCGAGCGCGGGCCGCTACCTGCCTTAGAGCGTTGTGACGTTACACAGCTCCCCCTTACAACCCACGCGGCCGGGCTAGCGAGCGCGGGCCGCTACCTGCCTTAGAGCGTTGTGACGTTACACAGCTCCCCCTTACAGCCCACGCGGCCGGGCTAGCGAGCGCGGGCCGCTACCTGCCTTAGAGCGTTGTGACGTTACACAGCTCCCCCTTACAGCCCACGCGGCCGGGCTAGCGAGCGCGGGCCGCTACCTGCCTTAGAGCGTTGTGACGTTACACAGCTCCCCCTTACAGCCCATGCGGCCGGGCTAGCGAGCGCGGGCCGCTACCTGCCTTAGAGCGTTGTGACGTTACACAGCTCCCCCTTACAACCCATGCGGCCGGGCTAGCGAGCGCGGGCCGCTACCTGCCTTAGAGCGTTGTGACGTTACACAGCTCCCCCTTACAACCCACGCGGCCGGGCTAGCGAGCGCGGGCCGCTACCTGCCTTAGAGCGTTGTGACGTTACACAGCTCCCCCTTACAGCCCATGCGGCCGGGCTAGCGAGCGCGGGCCGCTACCTGCCTTAGAGCGTTGTGACGTTACACAGCTCCCCCTTACAACCCATGCGGCCGGGCTAGCGAGCGCGGGCCACTACCTGCCTTAGAGCGTTGTGACGTTACACAGCTCCCCCTTACAGCCCACGCGGCCGGGCTAGCGAGCGCGGGCCGCTACCTGCCTTAGAGCGTTGTGACGTTACACAGCTCCCTCTACAACCCACGCGGCCGGGCTAGCGAGCGCGGGCCGCTACCTGCCTTAGAGCGTTGTGACGTTACACAGCTCCCTCTACAACCCACGCGGCCGGGCTAGCGAGCGCGGGCCACTACCTGCCTTAGAGCGTTGTGACGTTACACAGCTCCCTCTACAACCCATGCGGCCGGGCTAGCGAGCGCGGGCCGCTACCTGCCTTAGAGCGTTGTGACGTTACACAGCTCCCTCTACAACCCACGCGGCCGGGCTAGCGAGCGCGGGCCGCTACCTGCCTTAGAGCGTTGTGACGTTACACAGCTCCCCCTTACAGCCCATGCGGCCGGGCTAGCGAGCGCGGGCCGCTACCTGCCTTAGAGCGTTGTGACGTTACACAGCTCCCCCTTACAACCCACGCGGCCGGGCTAGCGAGCGCGGGCCACTACCAGCCTTAGAGCGTTGTGACGTTACACAGCTCCCCCTTACAACCCACGCGGCCGGGCTAGCGAGCGCGGGCCGCTACCTGCCTTAGAGCGTTGTGACGTTACACAGCTCCCCCTTACAACCCACGCGGCCGGGCTAGCGAGCGCGGGCCGCTACCTGCCTTAGAGCGTTGTGACGTTACACAGCTCCCTCTACAACCCACGCGGCCGGGCTAGCGAGCGCGGGCCACTACCTGCCTTAGAGCGTTGTGACGTTACACAGCTCCCCCTTACAACCCACGCGGCCGGGCTAGCGAGCGCGGGCCGCTACCTGCCTTAGAGCGTTGTGACGTTACACAGCTCCCCCTTACAACCCACGCGGCCGGGCTAGCGAGCGCGGGCCGCTACCTGCCTTAGAGCGTTGTGACGTTACACAGCTCCCCCTTACAACCCATGCGGCCGGGCTAGCGAGCGCGGGCCACTACCTGCCTTAGAGCGTTGTGACGTTACACAGCTCCCCCTTACAACCCACGCGGCCGGGCTAGCGAGCGCGGGCCGCTACCTGCCTTAGAGCGTTGTGACGTTACACAGCTCCCCCTTACAACCCACGCGGCCGGGCTAGCGAGCGCGGGCCGCTACCTGCCTTAGAGCGTTGTGACGTTACACAGCTCCCCCTTACAACCCATGCGGCCGGGCTAGCGAGCGCGGGCCGCTACCTGCCTTAGAGCGTTGTGACGTTACACAGCTCCCCCTTACAACCCATGCGGCCGGGCTAGCGAGCGCGGGCCGCTACCTGCCTTAGAGCGTTGTGACGTTACACAGCTCCCCCTTACAACCCATGCGGCCGGGCTAGCGAGCGCGGGCCACTACCAGCCTTAGAGCGTTGTGACGTTACACAGCTCCCCCTTACAGCCCACGCGACCGGGCTAGCGAGCGCGGGCCACTACCAGCCTTAGAGCGTTGTAACGTTACACAGCTCCCCCTTACAGCCCACGCGACCGGGCTAGCGAGCGCGGGCCACTACCAGCCTTAGAGCGTTGTAACGTTACACAGCTCCCCCTTACAGCCCACGCGACCGGGCTAGCGAGCGCGGGCCACTACCAGCCTTAGAGCGTTGTGACGTTACACAGCTCCCCCTTACAGCCCATGCGGCCGGGCTAGCGAGCGCGGGCCGCTACCTGCCTTAGAGCGTTGTGACGTTACACAGCTCCCCCTTACAACCCACGCGGCCGGGCTAGCGAGCGCGGGCCACTACCAGCCTTAGAGCGTTGTGACGTTACACAGCTCCCCCTTACAACCCACGCGGCCGGGCTAGCGAGCGCGGGCCGCTACCTGCCTTAGAGCGTTGTGACGTTACACAGCTCCCCCTTACAGCCCATGCGGCCGGGCTAGCGAGCGCGGGCCGCTACCTGCCTTAGAGCGTTGTGACGTTACACAGCTCCCCCTTACAACCCACGCGGCCGGGCTAGCGAGCGCGGGCCGCTACCTGCCTTAGAGCGTTGTGACGTTACACAGCTCCCCCTTACAACCCACGCGGCCGGGCTAGCGAGCGCGGGCCGCTACCTGCCTTAGAGCGTTGTGACGTTACACAGCTCCCCCTTACAGCCCATGCGGCCGGGCTAGCGAGCGCGGGCCGCTACCTGCCTTAGAGCGTTGTGACGTTACACAGCTCCCCCTTACAACCCATGCGGCCGGGCTAGCGAGCGCGGGCCGCTACCTGCCTTAGAGCGTTGTGACGTTACACAGCTCCCCCTTACAACCCACGCGGCCGGGCTAGCGAGCGCGGGCCGCTACCTGCCTTAGAGCGTTGTGACGTTACACAGCTCCCCCTTACAGCCCATGCGGCCGGGCTAGCGAGCGCGGGCCGCTACCTGCCTTAGAGCGTTGTGACGTTACACAGCTCCCCCTTACAACCCACGCGGCCGGGCTAGCGAGCGCGGGCCGCTACCAGCCTTAGAGCGTTGTGACGTTACACAGCTCCCCCTTACAACCCACGCGGCCGGGCTAGCGAGCGCGGGCCGCTACCTGCCTTAGAGCGTTGTGACGTTACACAGCTCCCCCTTACAGCCCATGCGGCCGGGCTAGCGAGCGCGGGCCACTACCAGCCTTAGAGCGTTGTGACGTTACACAGCTCCCCCTTACAACCCACGCGGCCGGGCTAGCGAGCGCGGGCCGCTACCTGCCTTAGAGCGTTGTGACGTTACACAGCTCCCCCTTACAACCCACGCGGCCGGGCTAGCGAGCGCGGGCCGCTACCTGCCTTAGAGCGTTGTGACGTTACACAGCTCCCCCTTACAACCCATGCGGCCGGGCTAGCGAGCGCGGGCCGCTACCTGCCTTAGAGCGTTGTGACGTTACACAGCTCCCCCTTACAACCCACGCGGCCGGGCTAGCGAGCGCGGGCCGCTACCTGCCTTAGAGCGTTGTGACGTTACACAGCTCCCCCTTACAACCCACGCGGCCGGGCTAGCGAGCGCGGGCCGCTACCTGCCTTAGAGCGTTGTGACGTTACACAGCTCCCCCTTACAGCCCATGCGGCCGGGCTAGCGAGCGCGGGCCGCTACCTGCCTTAGAGCGTTGTGACGTTACACAGCTCCCCCTTACAACCCACGCGGCCGGGCTAGCGAGCGCGGGCCGCTACCAGCCTTAGAGCGTTGTGACGTTACACAGCTCCCCCTTACAACCCACGCGGCCGGGCTAGCGAGCGCGGGCCGCTACCTGCCTTAGAGCGTTGTGACGTTACACAGCTCCCCCTTACAGCCCATGCGGCCGGGCTAGCGAGCGCGGGCCGCTACCTGCCTTAGAGCGTTGTGACGTTACACAGCTCCCCCTTACAACCCACGCGGCCGGGCTAGCGAGCGCGGGCCGCTACCTGCCTTAGAGCGTTGTGACGTTACACAGCTCCCCCTTACAACCCATGCGGCCGGGCTAGCGAGCGCGGGCCGCTACCAGCCTTAGAGCGTTGTGACGTTACACAGCTCCCCCTTACAGCCCATGCGGCCGGGCTAGCGAGCGCGGGCCACTACCAGCCTTAGAGCGTTGTGACGTTACACAGCTCCCCCTTACAACCCACGCGGCCGGGCTAGCGAGCGCGGGCCGCTACCTGCCTTAGAGCGTTGTGACGTTACACAGCTCCCCCTTACAACCCACGCGGCCGGGCTAGCGAGCGCGGGCCGCTACCTGCCTTAGAGCGTTGTGACGTTACACAGCTCCCCCTTACAACCCACGCGGCCGGGCTAGCGAGCGCGGGCCGCTACCTGCCTTAGAGCGTTGTGACGTTACACAGCTCCCCCTTACAACCCACGCGGCCGGGCTAGCGAGCGCGGGCCGCTACCTGCCTTAGAGCGTTGTGACGTTACACAGCTCCCCCTTACAACCCACGCGGCCGGGCTAGCGAGCGCGGGCCACTACCAGCCTTAGAGCGTTGTGACGTTACACAGCTCCCCCTTACAACCCACGCGGCCGGGCTAGCGAGCGCGGGCCGCTACCTGCCTTAGAGCGTTGTGACGTTACACAGCTCCCCCTTACAACCCACGCGGCCGGGCTAGCGAGCGCGGGCCGCTACCTGCCTTAGAGCGTTGTGACGTTACACAGCTCCCCCTTACAACCCACGCGGCCGGGCTAGCGAGCGCGGGCCGCTACCTGCCTTAGAGCGTTGTGACGTTACACAGCTCCCCCTTACAGCCCACGCGGCCGGGCTAGCGAGCGCGGGCCGCTACCTGCCTTAGAGCGTTGTGACGTTACACAGCTCCCCCTTACAACCCACGCGGCCGGGCTAGCGAGCGCGGGCCGCTACCTGCCTTAGAGCGTTGTGACGTTACACAGCTCCCTCTACAACCCACGCGGCCGGGCTAGCGAGCGCGGGCCGCTACCTGCCTTAGAGCGTTGTGACGTTACACAGCTCCCCCTTACAACCCACGCGGCCGGGCTAGCGAGCGCGGGCCGCTACCTGCCTTAGAGCGTTGTGACGTTACACAGCTCCCCCTTACAACCCACGCGGCCGGGCTAGCGAGCGCGGGCCACTACCTGCCTTAGAGCGTTGTGACGTTACACAGCTCCCCCTTACAACCCATGCGGCCGGGCTAGCGAGCGCGGGCCGCTACCTGCCTTAGAGCGTTGTGACGTTACACAGCTCCCCCTTACAGCCCACGCGACCGGGCTAGCGAGCGCTGGCCGCTACCTGCCTTAGAGCGTTGTGACGTTACACAGCTCCCCCTTACAACCCATGCGGCCGGGCTAGCGAGCGCGGGCCGCTACCTGCCTTAGAGCGTTGTGACGTTACACAGCTCCCCCTTACAGCCCATGCGGCCGGGCTAGCGAGCGCGGGCCACTACCTGCCTTAGAGCGTTGTGACGTTACACAGCTCCCCCTTACAGCCCACGCGGCCGGGCTAGCGAGCGCGGGCCGCTACCTGCCTTAGAGCGTTGTGACGTTACACAGCTCCCCCTTACAGCCCATGCGGCCGGGCTAGCGAGCGCGGGCCGCTACCTGCCTTAGAGCGTTGTGACGTTACACAGCTCCCTCTACAACCCACGCGGCCGGGCTAGCGAGCGCGGGCCGCTACCTGCCTTAGAGCGTTGTGACGTTACACAGCTCCCCCTTACAACCCATGCGGCCGGGCTAGCGAGCGCGGGCCGCTACCTGCCTTAGAGCGTTGTGACGTTACACAGCTCCCCCTTACAACCCATGCGGCCGGGCTAGCGAGCGCGGGCCGCTACCTGCCTTAGAGCGTTGTGACGTTACACAGCTCCCCCTTACAACCCATGCGGCCGGGCTAGCGAGCGCGGGCCGCTACCTGCCTTAGAGCGTTGTGACGTTACACAGCTCCCCCTTACAACCCATGCGGCCGGGCTAGCGAGCGCGGGCCGCTACCTGCCTTAGAGCGTTGTGACGTTACACAGCTCCCCCTTACAACCCATGCGGCCGGGCTAGCGAGCGCGGGCCGCTACCTGCCTTAGAGCGTTGTGACGTTACACAGCTCCCCCTTACAGCCCATGCGGCCGGGCTAGCGAGCGCGGGCCACTACCTGCCTTAGAGCGTTGTGACGTTACACAGCTCCCCCTTACAACCCACGCGGCCGGGCTAGCGAGCGCGGGCCGCTACCTGCCTTAGAGCGTTGTGACGTTACACAGCTCCCCCTTACAGCCCATGCGGCCGGGCTAGCGAGCGCGGGCCGCTACCAGCCTTAGAGCGTTGTGACGTTACACAGCTCCCCCTTACAGCCCACGCGGCCGGGCTAGCGAGCGCGGGCCGCTACCTGCCTTAGAGCGTTGTGACGTTACACAGCTCCCCCTTACAACCCACGCGGCCGGGCTAGCGAGCGCGGGCCACTACCAGCCTTAGAGCGTTGTGACGTTACACAGCTCCCCCTTACAACCCACGCGGCCGGGCTAGCGAGCGCGGGCCACTACCAGCCTTAGAGCGTTGTGACGTTACACAGCTCCCCCTTACAACCCATGCGGCCGGGCTAGCGAGCGCGGGCCGCTACCAGCCTTAGAGCGTTGTGACGTTACACAGCTCCCCCTTACAACCCACGCGGCCGGGCTAGCGAGCGCGGGCCGCTACCTGCCTTAGAGCGTTGTGACGTTACACAGCTCCCCCTTACAGCCCATGCGGCCGGGCTAGCGAGCGCGGGCCGCTACCTGCCTTAGAGCGTTGTGACGTTACACAGCTCCCCCTTACAACCCACGCGGCCGGGCTAGCGAGCGCGGGCCGCTACCTGCCTTAGAGCGTTGTGACGTTACACAGCTCCCTCTACAACCCACGCGGCCGGGCTAGCGAGCGCGGGCCGCTACCTGCCTTAGAGCGTTGTGACGTTACACAGCTCCCCCTTACAACCCACGCGGCCGGGCTAGCGAGCGCGGGCCGCTACCTGCCTTAGAGCGTTGTGACGTTACACAGCTCCCCCTTACAACCCACGCGGCCGGGCTAGCGAGCGCGGGCCACTACCAGCCTTAGAGCGTTGTGACGTTACACAGCTCCCCCTTACAACCCACGCGGCCGGGCTAGCGAGCGCGGGCCACTACCAGCCTTAGAGCGTTGTGACGTTACACAGCTCCCCCTTACAACCCATGCGGCCGGGCTAGCGAGCGCGGGCCGCTACCTGCCTTAGAGCGTTGTGACGTTACACAGCTCCCCCTTACAACCCACGCGGCCGGGCTAGCGAGCGCGGGCCGCTACCTGCCTTAGAGCGTTGTGACGTTACACAGCTCCCCCTTACAGCCCATGCGGCCGGGCTAGCGAGCGCGGGCCACTACCTGCCTTAGAGCGTTGTGACGTTACACAGCTCCCCCTTACAACCCACGCGGCCGGGCTAGCGAGCGCGGGCCGCTACCTGCCTTAGAGCGTTGTGACGTTACACAGCTCCCTCTACAACCCATGCGGCCGGGCTAGCGAGCGCGGGCCGCTACCTGCCTTAGAGCGTTGTGACGTTACACAGCTCCCCCTTACAGCCCATGCGGCCGGGCTAGCGAGCGCGGGCCGCTACCTGCCTTAGAGCGTTGTGACGTTACACAGCTCCCCCTTACAGCCCATGCGGCCGGGCTAGCGAGCGCGGGCCGCTACCAGCCTTAGAGCGTTGTGACGTTACACAGCTCCCCCTTACAGCCCACGCGGCCGGGCTAGCGAGCGCGGGCCGCTACCTGCCTTAGAGCGTTGTGACGTTACACAGCTCCCCCTTACAACCCACGCGGCCGGGCTAGCGAGCGCGGGCCGCTACCTGCCTTAGAGCGTTGTGACGTTACACAGCTCCCCCTTACAACCCACGCGGCCGGGCTAGCGAGCGCGGGCCGCTACCTGCCTTAGAGCGTTGTGACGTTACACAGCTCCCCCTTACAGCCCATGCGGCCGGGCTAGCGAGCGCGGGCCGCTACCTGCCTTAGAGCGTTGTGACGTTACACAGCTCCCCCTTACAACCCACGCGGCCGGGCTAGCGAGCGCGGGCCGCTACCTGCCTTAGAGCGTTGTGACGTTACACAGCTCCCCCTTACAACCCACGCGGCCGGGCTAGCGAGCGCGGGCCGCTACCTGCCTTAGAGCGTTGTGACGTTACACAGCTCCCCCTTACAACCCACGCGGCCGGGCTAGCGAGCGCGGGCCGCTACCTGCCTTAGAGCGTTGTGACGTTACACAGCTCCCCCTTACAACCCACGCGGCCGGGCTAGCGAGCGCGGGCCGCTACCTGCCTTAGAGCGTTGTGACGTTACACAGCTCCCCCTTACAACCCACGCGGCCGGGCTAGCGAGCGCGGGCCGCTACCTGCCTTAGAGCGTTGTGACGTTACACAGCTCCCCCTTACAACCCACGCGGCCGGGCTAGCGAGCGCGGGCCGCTACCTGCCTTAGAGCGTTGTGACGTTACACAGCTCCCCCTTACAGCCCACGCGGCCGGGCTAGCGAGCGCGGGCCACTACCTGCCTTAGAGCGTTGTGACGTTACACAGCTCCCCCTTACAGCCCATGCGGCCGGGCTAGCGAGCGCGGGCCGCTACCTGCCTTAGAGCGTTGTGACGTTACACAGCTCCCCCTTACAGCCCATGCGGCCGGGCTAGCGAGCGCGGGCCGCTACCTGCCTTAGAGCGTTGTGACGTTACACAGCTCCCCCTTACAACCCACGCGGCCGGGCTAGCGAGCGCGGGCCGCTACCTGCCTTAGAGCGTTGTGACGTTACACAGCTCCCCCTTACAACCCATGCGGCCGGGCTAGCGAGCGCGGGCCACTACCAGCCTTAGAGCGTTGTGACGTTTTATGGGTTCCGAGAAATCGGTTACGCCGTCGCGATCGGTAAAATTTACACACGATATCTTCTTTTCAACAGAGTTTTGTATACGAACCTAAAAAGTGAAAACCAAAAGTTCCAAAAATAAAAAATTACTTTACTACTGAATTCTTACTTTCATGACACAAAAACAATACTAATAATCAACCCGTGCGTCATTTTATCATCGAACAGCCAGGAACCTAAATAAACTAGTTTTAAAGGCGTGGAAGCGGTTACAAATATCACTCGGCATTAAAACTTACAAATGTTGAAATTTGAAACGGTAATTTTAAGCACTTCTAGTCATAGCCTAGGGTGTATTCTAAAACTGTTTAATGTTTATTATTTATACGTTACGATGCAATGAGGATGGCCATTGTGTTTATGGCCATGTTGCAATGCTTTAGACCAGCGCTTTTCAATATGCTTGGCGGATCCCCCAGGGGCACGGCCGGAGGTTATTCGGGAGCTCCACCGAAATGGCCGGTAGACTTGAAATTAGTTAATGTATATTTTAAATTCGCGATTTGAGATTTTCTGCCCTGATGGAATATTGCTTGGCAATGCTGTGGGTATGAAGGCAAGAAAGTGTGTGTTGTTGGCCAAGGGCGTATAGTGTATACAGAGCGAGGGCGATCGGATGTGTAAAATGTTTCTCCACAGCATAAAAAGTCCTGTGAAGCCCGACAAGATATATATTAATATATTTCCAGAACTATTTACCTCTTTTCAACAGGTAGCATTACACTAATTGCTCTTCAGAAACAGTTGTTAATTGACTTCTAGGGTCAAATGTTACTATTGGGAGGTTAGTGTGTCTTACGAGTGCTTATCAGTTCTCCAACTCCAGTGTATGGGGAAAGGAACAGTGCATTTGAATACCTAAACCAATTTGTTGAATTGTAAGTCATTGCATTAAAAAAGAATAGCTTACGTCAAACATATTTTGTAAAATGCAATCTAAATAATGTAGGCTACATAAATTCTCATTATGGAAGTGGAAACATGGCTGTTGTGTTGAATGTGTTGTGACTGTTTTCTTGACAGGCCCTTGCGCAAACAGACGCAGCATTTTCCAATAGACTCGTAAAGCGCTAATTTGCCAAAGAAACTGAAGCTTATATTCCGCTTTTCGCGCCATGCGCGACAACCAACTCCAACTTCATTATCGATACAATCTAATTTACGCTAAGTGCTGAGTGAAAATTGAATTTCCCCGCTTAACGCGCATTTTGAAAAATTCAACATAACTAAAAAAGAAACTTTCGTATATCTAGGCTACTGTTTTCGAGCCAATGAAATTTAAAATTGATGTGTCGATATCAGAGGAGGCTCAGTGGTGGCGCGGGACTCTAACTCGGAGGTCGCCGGTTCGTTACCGGCCATTGGCAGTCCTGACTGAAGGTTTTTTCCAAGGTTTTCCTCAGTCACAAGGCAAATGCTGGGATTGAGTCATGCTAACAGCCCTCGGACAATCCTTCCCAACTATTCCAAATAACGCAATACCTAGTTAGTCACCTGAGGCAGAACATGGATGGTCTGGAAGCGGAGAATAGAGCAAAACGAAAAAGGAGCGTAACGGAACAGAGCACAGACCGAACATTTCCGACTCGTGCGGTGTTGCTAAATGTAATAATTATTATACCGTGCACATATATTGTATGTTCCGTTGCAGAACGGATCACAGCACACATATTGTGCTCTGTTCTTTGTTCTAATATGTGCGCTGTTCATGTTCAGAACGGATTACCGCACACAACTTCGAACCGGAACAGCGCAGTCACGGTATAGAACCGTAATAGGTTACAAAATACAAGGAATACTATAGGCCCACTGTCCGTCTTGGAGCGTGACAAGTTTAGTGTGCGGTGCACGGACAAGGAATACTATAGGCCCACTGTCCGTCTTGGAGCGTGACAAGTTTAGTGTGCGGTGCACGGACAAGGAATACTATAGGCCCACTGTCCGTCTTGGAGCGTGACAAGTTTAGTGTGCGGTGCACGGACAAGGAATACTATAGGCCCACTGTCCGTCTTGGAGCGTGACAAGTTTAGTGTGCAGTGCACGGACAAGGAATACTATAGGCCCACTGTCCGTCTTGGAGCGTGACAAGTTTAGTGTGCGGTGCACGGACAAGGAATACTATAGACCCACTGTCCGTCTTGGAGCGTGACAAGTTTAGTGTGCAGTGCACGGACAAGGAATACTATAGGCCCACTGTCCGTCTTGGAGCGTGACAAGTTTAGTGTGCGGTGCACGGACAAGGAATACTATAGGCCCACTGTCCGTCTTGGAGCGTGACAAGTTTAGTGTGCGGTGCACGGACAAGGAATACTATAGGCCCACTGTCCGTCTTGGAGCGTGACAAGTTTAGTGTGCAGTGCACGGACAAGGAATACTATAGGCCCACTGTCCGTCTTGGAGCGTGACAAGTTTAGTGTGCGGTGCACGGACAAGGAATACTATAGACCCACTGTCCGTCTTGGAGCGTGACAAGTTTAGTGTGCAGTGCACGGACAAGGAATACTATAGGCCCACTGTCCGTCTTGGAGCGTGACAAGTTTAGTGTGCGGTGCACGGACAAGGAATACTATAGGCCCACTGTCCGTCTTGGAGCGTGACAAGTTTAGTGTGCGGTGCACGGACAAGGAATACTATAGGCCCACTGTCCGTCTTGGAGCGTGACAAGTTTAGTGTGCGGTGCACGGACAAGGAATACTATAGGCCCACTGTCCGTCTTGGAGCGTGACAAGTTTAGTGTGCGGTGCACGGACAAGGAATACTATAGGCCCACTGTCCGTCTTGGAGCGTGACAAGTTTAGTGTGCGGTGCACGGACAAGGAATACTATAGGCCCACTGTCCGTCTTGGAGCGTGACAAGTTTAGTGTGCGGTGCACGGACAAGGAATACTATAGGCCCACTGTCCGTCTTGGAGCGTGACAAGTTTAGTGTGCGGTGCACGGACAAGGAATACTATAGGCCCACTGTCCGTCTTGGAGCGTGACAAGTTTAGTGTGCGGTGCACGGACAAGGAATACTATAGGCCCACTGTCCGTCTTGGAGCGTGACAAGTTTAGTGTGCGGTGCACGGACAAGGAATACTATAGGCCCACTGTCCGTCTTGGAGCGTGACAAGTTTAGTGTGCGGTGCACGGACAAGGAATACTATAGACCCACTGTCCGTCTTGGAGCGTGACAAGTTTAGTGTGCGGTGCACGGACAAGGAATACTATAGGCCCACTGTCCGTCTTGGAGCGTGACAAGTTTAGTGTGCGGTGCACGGACAAGGAATACTATAGGCCCACTGTCCGTCTTGGAGCGTGACAAGTTTAGTGTGCGGTGCACGGACAAGGAATACTATAGGCCCACTGTCCGTCTTGGAGCGTGACAAGTTTAGTGTGCGGTGCACGGACAAGGAATACTATAGGCCCACTGTCCGTCTTGGAGCGTGACAAGTTTAGTGTGCGGTGCACGGACAAGGAATACTATAGGCCCACTGTCCGTCTTGGAGCGTGACAAGTTTAGTGTGCGGTGCACGGACAAGGAATACTATAGGCCCACTGTCCGTCTTGGAGCGTGACAAGTTTAGTGTGCAGTGCACGGACAAGAAATACTATAGGCCCACTGTCCGTCTTGGAGCGTGACAAGTTTAGTGTGCAGTGCACGGACAAGGAATACTATAGGCCCACTGTCCGTCTTGGAGCGTGACAAGTTTAGTGTGCAGTGCACGGACAAGGAATACTATAGGCCCACTGTCCGTCTTGGAGCGTGACAAGTTTAGTGTGCGGTGCACGGACAAGGAATACTATAGACCCACTGTCCGTCTTGGAGCGTGACAAGTTTAGTGTGCAGTGCACGGACAAGGAATACTATAGGCCCACTGTCCGTCTTGGAGCGTGACAAGTTTAGTGTGCAGTGCACGGACAAGGAATACTATAGGCCCACTGTCCGTCTTGGAGCGTGACAAGTTTAGTGTGCGGTGCACGGACAAGGAATACTATAGGCCCACTGTCCGTCTTGGAGCGTGACAAGTTTAGTGTGCGGTGCACGGACAAGGAATACTATAGGCCCACTGTCCGTCTTGGAGCGTGACAAGTTTAGTGTGCAGTGCACGGACAAGGAATACTATAGGCCCACTGTCCGTCTTGGAGCGTGACAAGTTTAGTGTGCGGTGCACGGACAAGGAATACTATAGACCCACTGTCCGTCTTGGAGCGTGACAAGTTTAGTGTGCGGTGCACGGACAAGGAATACTATAGGCCCACTGTCCGTCTTGGAGCGTGACAAGTTTAGTGTGCGGTGCACGGACAAGGAATACTATAGGCCCACTGTCCGTCTTGGAGCGTGACAAGTTTAGTGTGCGGTGCACGGACAAGGAATACTATAGGCCCACTGTCCGTCTTGGAGCGTGACAAGTTTAGTGTGCGGTGCACGGACAAGGAATACTATAGGCCCACTGTCCGTCTTGGAGCGTGACAAGTTTAGTGTGCGGTGCACGGACAAGGAATACTATAGGCCCACTGTCCGTCTTGGAGCGTGACAAGTTTAGTGTGCGGTGCACGGACAAGGAATACTATAGGCCCACTGTCCGTCTTGGAGCGTGACAAGTTTAGTGTGCGGTGCACGGACAAGGAATACTATAGGCCCACTGTCCGTCTTGGAGCGTGACAAGTTTAGTGTGCGGTGCACGGACAAGGAATACTATAGGCCCACTGTCCGTCTTGGAGCGTGACAAGTTTAGTGTGCGGTGCACGGACAAGGAATACTATATGTGCACTGCCCGTCTTGGAGCGTGACAAGTTTAGTGTGCAGTGCACGGACAAGGAATACTATAGGCCCACTGTCCGTCTTGGAGCGTGACAAGTTTAGTGTGCGGTGCACGGACAAGGAATACTATAGGCCCACTGTCCGTCTTGGAGCGTGACAAGTTTAGTGTGCGGTGCACGGATAAGGAATACTATAGGCCCACTGTCCGTCTTGGAGCGTGACAAGTTTAGTGTGCGGTGCACGGACAAGGAATACTATGGGCCCACTGTCCGTCTTGGAGCGTGACAAGTTTAGTGTGCGGTGCACGGACAAGGAATACTATAGGCCCACTGTCCGTCTTGGAGCGTGACAAGTTTAGTGTGCAGTGCACGGACAAGGAATACTATAGGCCCACTGTCCGTCTTGGAGCGTGACAAGTTTAGTGTGCGGTGCACGGACAAGGAATACTATAGGCCCACTGTCCGTCTTGGAGCGTGACAAGTTTAGTGTGCAGTGCACGGACAAGGAATACTATAGGCCCACTGTCCGTCTTGGAGCGTGACAAGGTTAGTGTGCAGTGCACGGACAAGGAATACTATAGGCCCACTGTCCGTCTTGGAGCGTGACAAGTTTAGTGTGCAGTGCACGGACAAGGAATACTATAGGCCCACTGTCCGTCTTGGAGCGTGACAAGTTTAGTGTGCGGTGCACGGACAAGGAATACTATAGGCCCACTGTCCGTCTTGGAGCGTGACAAGTTTAGTGTGCAGTGCACGGACAAGGAATACTATAGGCCCACTGTCCGTCTTGGAGCGTGACAAGGTTAGTGTGCGGTGCACGGACAAGGAATACTATAGGCCCACTGTCCGTCTTGGAGCGTGACAAGTTTAGTGCGCAGTGCACGGACAAGGAATACTATAGGCCCACCGTCCGTCTTGGAGCGTGACAAGTTTAGTGTGCGGTGCACGGACAAGGAATACTATAGGCCCACTGTCCGTCTTGGAGCGTGACAAGTTTAGTGTGCGGTGCACGGACAAGGAATACTATAGGCCCACTGTCCGTCTTGGAGCGTGACAAGGTTAGTGTGCAGTGCACGGACAAGGAATACTATAGGCCCACTGTCCGTCTTGGAGCGTGACAAGTTTAGTGTGCAGTGCACGGACAAGGAATACTATAGGCCCACTGTCCGTCTTGGAGCGTGACAAGTTTAGTGTGCGGTGCACGGACAAGGAATACTATAGGCCCACTGTCCGTCTTGGAGCGTGACAAGTTTAGTGTGCGGTGCACGGACAAGGAATACTATAGGCCCACTGTCCGTCTTGGAGCGTGACAAGTTTAGTGTGCGGTGCACGGACAAGGAATACTATAGGCCCACCGTCCGTCTTGGAGCGTGACAAGTTTAGTGTGCGGTGCACGGACAAGGAATACTATAGGCCCACTGTCCGTCTTGGAGCGTGACAAGTTTAGTGTGCGGTGCACGGACAAGGAATACTATAGGCCCACTGTCCGTCTTGGAGCGTGACAAGTTTAGTGTGCGGTGCACGGACAAGGAATACTATAGGCCCACTGTCCGTCTTGGAGCGTGACAAGTTTAGTGTGCGGTGCACGGACAAGGAATACTATAGGCCCACTGTCCGTCTTGGAGCGTGACAAGTTTAGTGTGCAGTGCACGGACAAGGAATACTATAGGCCCACTGTCCGTCTTGGAGCGTGACAAGTTTAGTGTGCGGTGCACGGACAAGGAATACTATAGGCCCACTGTCCGTCTTAGAGCGTGACAAGTTTAGTGTGCAGTGCACGGACAAGGAATACTATAGGCCCACTGTCCGTCTTGGAGCGTGACAAGTTTAGTGTGCGGTGCACGGACAAGGAATACTATAGGCCCACTGTCCGTCTTGGAGCGTGACAAGTTTAGTGTGCAGTGCACGGACAAGGAATACTATAGGCCCACTGTCCGTCTTGGAGCGTGACAAGTTTAGTGTGCGGTGCACGGACAAGGAATACTATAGGCCCACTGTCCGTCTTGGAGCGTGACAAGGTTAGTGCGCAGTGCACGGACAAGGAATACTATAGGCCCACTGTCCGTCTTGGAGCGTGACAAGTTTAGTGTGCGGTGCACGGACAAGGAATACTATAGGCCCACTGTCCGTCTTGGAGCGTGACAAGTTAAGTGTGCAGTGCACGGACAAGGAATACTATAGGCCCACTGTCCGTCTTGGAGCGTGACAAGTTTAGTGTGCGGTGCACGGACAAGGAATACTATAGGCCCACTGTCCGTCTTGGAGCGTGACAAGTTTAGTGTGCGGTGCACGGACAAGGAATACTATAGGCCCACTGTCCGTCTTGGAGCGTGACAAGTTTAGTGTGCGGTGCACGGACAAGGAATACTATAGGCCCACTGTCCGTCTTGGAGCGTGACAAGTTTAGTGTGCGGTGCACGGACAAGGAATACTATAGGCCCACTGTCCGTCTTGGAGCGTGACAAGTTTAGTGTGCGGTGCACGGACAAGGAATACTATAGGCCCACTGTCCGTCTTGGAGCGTGACAAGTTTAGTGTGCGGTGCACGGACAAGGAATACTATAGGCCCACTGTCCGTCTTGGAGCGTGACAAGTTTAGTGTGCGGTGCACGGACAAGGAATACTATAGGCCCACTGTCCGTCTTGGAGCGTGACAAGGTTAGTGCGCAGTGCACGGACAAGGAATACTATAGGCCCACCGTCCGTCTTGGAGCGTGACAAGTTTAGTGTGCGGTGCACGGACAAGGAATACTATAGGCCCACTGTCCGTCTTGGAGCGTGACAAGTTTAGTGTGCGGTGCACGGACAAGGAATACTATAGGCCCACTGTCCGTCTTGGAGCGTGACAAGTTTAGTGTGCGGTGCACGGACAAGGAATACTATAGGCCCACTGTCCGTCTTGGAGCGTGACAAGGTTAGTGTGCAGTGCACGGACAAGGAATACTATAGGCCCACTGTCCGTCTTGGAGCGTGACAAGTTTAGTGTGCGGTGCACGGACAAGGAATACTATAGGCCCACTGTCCGTCTTGGAGCGTGACAAGTTTAGTGTGCGGTGCACGGACAAGGAATACTATAGGCCCACTGTCCGTCTTGGAGCGTGACAAGTTTAGTGTGCGGTGCACGGACAAGGAATACTATAGGCCCACTGTCCGTCTTGGAGCGTGACAAGTTTAGTGTGCGGTGCACGGACAAGGAATACTATAGGCCCACTGTCCGTCTTGGAGCGTGACAAGTTTAGTGTGCGGTGCACGGACAAGGAATACTATAGGCCCACTGTCCGTCTTGGAGCGTGACAAGTTTAGTGTGCGGTGCACGGACAAGGAATACTATAGGCCCACTGTCCGTCTTGGAGCGTGACAAGGTTAGTGTGCAGTGCACGGACAAGGAATACTATAGGCCCACTGTCCGTCTTGGAGCGTGACAAGTTTAGTGTGCGGTGCACGGACAAGGAATACTATAGGCCCACTGTCCGTCTTGGAGCGTGACAAGTTTAGTGTGCGGTGCACGGACAAGGAATACTATAGGCCCACTGTCCGTCTTGGAGCGTGACAAGTTTAGTGTGCGGTGCACGGACAAGGAATACTATAGGCCCACTGTCCGTCTTGGAGCGTGACAAGTTTAGTGTGCGGTGCACGGACAAGGAATACTATAGGCCCACTGTCCGTCTTGGAGCGTGACAAGGTTAGTGCGCAGTGCACGGACAAGGAATACTATAGGCCCACTGTCCGTCTTGGAGCGTGACAAGTTTAGTGTGCGGTGCACGGACAAGGAATACTATAGGCCCACTGTCCGTCTTGGAGCGTGACAAGTTTAGTGTGCGGTGCACGGACAAGGAATACTATAGGCCCACTGTCCGTCTTGGAGCGTGACAAGTTTAGTGTGCGGTGCACGGACAAGGAATACTATAGGCCCACTGTCCGTCTTGGAGCGTGACAAGTTTAGTGTGCGGTGCACGGACAAGGAATACTATAGGCCCACTGTCCGTCTTGGAGCGTGACAAGGTTAGTGCGCAGTGCACGGACAAGGAATACTATAGGCCCACTGTCCGTCTTGGAGCGTGACAAGTTTAGTGTGCGGTGCACGGACAAGGAATACTATAGGCCCACTGTCCGTCTTGGAGCGTGACAAGTTTAGTGTGCGGTGCACGGACAAGGAATACTATAGGCCCACTGTCCGTCTTGGAGCGTGACAAGGTTAGTGTGCAGTGCACGGACAAGGAATACTATAGGCCCACTGTCCGTCTTGGAGCGTGACAAGTTTAGTGTGCGGTGCACGGACAAGGAATACTATAGGCCCACTGTCCGTCTTGGAGCGTGACAAGTTTAGTGTGCGGTGCACGGACAAGGAATACTATAGGCCCACTGTCCGTCTTGGAGCGTGACAAGTTTAGTGCGCAGTGCACGGACAAGGAATACTATAGGCCCACTGTCCGTCTTGGAGCGTGACAAGTTTAGTGTGCGGTGCACGGACAAGGAATACTAAAGGCCCATTGTCCGTCTTGGAGCGTGACAAGTTTAGTGTGCGGTGCACGGACAAGGAATACTATAGGCCCACTGTCCGTCTTGGAGCGTGACAAGTTTAGTGTGCGGTGCACGGACAAGGAATACTATAGGCCCACTGTCCGTCTTGGAGCGTGACAAGTTTAGTGTGCGGTGCACGGACAAGGAATACTATAGGCCCACTGTCCGTCTTGGAGCGTGACAAGTTTAGTGTGCGGTGCACGGACAAGGAATACTATAGGCCCACTGTCCGTCTTGGAGCGTGACAAGTTTAGTGTGCAGTGCACGGACAAGGAATACTATAGGCCCACTGTCCGTCTTGGAGCGTGACAAGTTTAGTGTGCAGTGCACGGACAAGGAATACTATAGGCCCACTGTCCGTCTTGGAGCGTGACAAGGTTAGTGCGCAGTGCACGGACAAGGAATACTATAGGCCCACTGTCCGTCTTGGAGCGTGACAAGTTTAGTGTGCAGTGCACGGACAAGGAATACTATATGTGCACTGCCCGTCTTGGAGCGTGACAAGTTTAGTGTGCAGTGCACGGACAAGGAATACTATAGGCCCACTGTCCGTCTTGGAGCGTGACAAGTTTAGTGTGCAGTGCACGGACAAGGAATACTATAGGCCCACTGTCCGTCTTGGAGCGTGACAAGGTTAGTGCGCAGTGCACGGACAAGGAATACTATAGGCCCACTGTCCGTCTTGGAGCGTGACAAGGTTAGTGCGCGGTGCACGGACAAGGAATACTATAGGCCCACTGTCCGTCTTGGAGCGTGACAAGTTTAGTGTGCGGTGCACGGACAAGGAATACTATAGGCCCACTGTCCGTCTTGGAGCGTGACAAGTTTAGTGTGCAGTGCACGGACAAGGAATACTATAGGCCCACTGTCCGTCTTGGAGCGTGACAAGTTTAGTGTGCAGTGCACGGACAAGGAATACTATAGGCCCACTGTCCGTCTTGGAGCGTGACAAGTTTAGTGTGCAGTGCACGGACAAGGAATACTATAGGCCCACTGTCCGTCTTGGAGCGTGACAAGTTTAGTGTGCGGTGCACGGACAAGGAATACTATAGGCCCACTGTCCGTCTTGGAGCGTGACAAGTTTAGTGTGCGGTGCACGGACAAGGAATACTATAGGCCCACTGTCCGTCTTGGAGCGTGACAAGTTTAGTGTGCAGTGCACGGACAAGGAATACTATAGGCCCACTGTCCGTCTTGGAGCGTGACAAGGTTAGTGCGCAGTGCACGGACAAGGAATACTATAGGCCCACTGTCCGTCTTGGAGCGTGACAAGTTTAGTGTGCGGTGCACGGACAAGGAATACTATAGGCCCACTGTCCGTCTTGGAGCGTGACAAGGTTAGTGCGCAGTGCATGGACTGGGAAAAGGGAAAACTGTTGGCTCACTGGGGGGAAAGAGTTAAGGCCCCCTACAAGGGGGGGGGGGGGGGCCTTTGGCACCCCCTTCGCGACACGCCTATGGCAGAGTAACAATAACTTAAACTGTTAAAAAGGTGTGTGTAGTTTACCGTTGGCGGGTATCGAACCCGCAATCGCCCGAATTAGAGTCCAACCGCCTCACGTGCGGTGGCTAAGGTCGCTCGCCGCTCGTGTGTAGGCAATGAATAATAGCCCAGCTGCAAATAAAATTCGCAATCGTCCAATAGTTCTATTTTTATTATTCTAAGACCCATTCTATATGCTGGGCTTTTACTACAGTTCTTTAAACGCGTATATGACGTCATTTCCCTGATACATAAATACCGGCGCCATTGCTTTCGTTTGAGGGAGACGGTGGCTCTGGCAACTCCGCGTTTCCATTTCTGTGAACACTCTTGACTTTACATTATTGTAATTAAGGCCAGCGTAGGGCACAATGCCCTCTTTAGCCTGAAGAGTGATGATTGATGAATGATAATGAGGAAGGGAGGAGGTGAAGCCTGGTACCGGCACGTTGCCTACTCCTGTCGAAAAGTACCAAGGGGACCATCGGCTTTACGTCCCATCCGAAAGGACGGTGTAACTTTGACCAGTCATATAGGTTCCTCCACTAACCTGGACTGCCGAGCAGTTGACGAGAAGATTGATAATGCGAGTAGAAACATAGCTGCCCTCAAGCGCATTCAAAGACCGAGATATGACGTGTTATTAGCTTGGTCTTTGTGGACATGCCAATCACTGATGCTAAGACTCACAACACAACCAATTTGTCTTCTCAGCAACAGTTACTTGCGTTCAGTTGCTGCTGTATTTACGTCAGACAGGAGCTACCCTTGGTCTAAGGAGCTACCGTGCGATACGGGCTGTTTGCGCTTTTGGTTACCTTGTTGTGTTCTGTGTAACGCTGAAAATTACTCATACAAGTCTTTCAATAGTTATATATATTATTTTTATCATATAGTCTTTAGTCATGTCTCATGAGTGCTCAATAATCGTGGTGTTGCACACCAATACTGCAAAATATTAGCAAAGCATGGTATTCTTTTCGCACACCCAATACAATATGTTACAAGTCCGCGTACACACTTGCGCATTTCCGCGCGCCGCGAGCTGCGCCGTGCAACATTTCGGCGATCCACCCAGAGTCGGTATTTCGACGAACCTCAATCAAAGGGATGCGCGCGCGCACGTTGCAGCCAGTGTGGACGGGCGCGCGCGCATTCGGTCGCGCACCGTGCGGGATCCACTATAGTTTCATTTCATCCACTATAGCATCTACTATAGTTTCTTCTTTCACCTTTGAGTTGTCATACGTGGAACATGGAGTGGACTAATGACTTATATTGCTCAACTTAATCGAGGTATACAAAACTAAAAAAGAGGTTCAGTAGAACTCGAAGCACAAGTACCAATTTAATCGGTTGATAAAAAATGATTCGTGGGAGGAAATATCTGTTCAACTGGGATTTTCTGTTGACGAGTGTCAACAGAAAATGAAATCTTGTTGTCTTCTTTGCGGCAGGAGAAGGGGATAGTGAAAAAGAACCAACTATCAGTTCTTAGACATATAGTTGGTCCAAGTACCAGATGAAGACTGCAGGCCCCACGGACCACTTGGATCGCGGCGCAGTTGCACGGAAATGCGCAAGTGTGTACGCGGCTTATCGTCCGCGGGAGAAGATATTCGTACGGGCTAGACACGGACTAACAGAGTAGAATAACAAGCTCTATAATATAGAACTGTTGAGTTGTGATAAATCCTGACGAATACAAATTTTATTCTCCCTGCCTGATTTCGGGCGGCCCTTTATGAATACTAAAGAATGTAAATGCGTAATAATGTGCTTCCCCTGGGTCTGCTGGTGTTATTGCCCGTACGTGGATATGCTGCATCTCATGATTTTGCTTTTTCTTATCACGAATTACCTTTGTGCTTCTCTACTTCTATTTAGGAAATGTTCAGAAATAATCACCTGTCATTAGACTTACTTGTTAATTATTATTACATTATATTTTTAGCATATGCTTTAGTATAAGGTTTTTAGTATTAGTTTTTACTATTAGTTTAGTATTAGTATTTAGTAACACTTTACATTAACATGGATGTATAGGACACAACCCATGTGCATGGACCGTCGGTTAGCTCCTGCATCCTTTCATACATTAATATTTAGCAATTACCTTGCAATGTACAATGTCAGATATTGATACATAAATAAATAATAATAATAATAATAATAATAATAATAATAATAATAATAATAATAATAATAATAATAATAATAATAATAATAATAATAATAATAATAATAATAATAATAGTAATAATAATAATAATAATAATAATAATAATAATAATAATAATAATAATAATAATAATAATAATAATAATAATAATAATAATTATAATAATAATAATAATAATAATAATAATAATAATAATATAATAATAATAATACGCAAATAAGATCATATCATTATGCAGTGTATACTATGAACAAGTACTAATAAGACAGTAACGACTGAAGTTGAACAAGGTACCTCATGGAAATACTTGACATTACATCTGTATTGTCCGTATAACATGTAAACACCGGCTTTGACTGAGATTGACGACTGTTTAAACTAGTAACATGTGATTAGTGTAGTTAAATAAGGTAGACACATGGAAATACTTGACATTACGTCCGTATAACATGTTAACGCTTGTTTTGACCGAGATTGTATGATTGTGATACATTCAATAAAATAATAATAATAATAATAATAATAATAATAATAATAATAATAATTACCTGGTAACCCCTTAAAGTCTACACGTTCCCAGTCGCTGCTGATAATATATCGCATTTCAAAGGGAAAAAGCTGTAATCAACCAACCATTTTCACGGCATTGAGATCTACGAGTGATTTACTACAAGAAGACATAAAGGGAAGTACCAGTATCCATTACTTTGTATATAAATAGAAGTTTAATTTTGTAGGCTTACATTTTAGTCCAGGGCCTTGCTTGAGAAACATAGGAACAGTTGAATTTAGTGTTGATTTTGACAGATTGAAGCTAGATCTGGACACGTCAAGGTCTTGTACTTATAATTTGATTCGATAATATTGTAACTAGATATATGTTTTACGGTTGTATGTAAGCACTTTTTATTTGTTTCCAGAATTAAGAAGATTTCGTCTTCAAAATCTGTGAAATTTGAAACTGTCATTCAACTCCAACTCAGCGCCTTGTAATTGCGTGTGTTATTTATTGACGGGGCACGGCCAAGTTGCGAGTGTAAAGAAAAGTGTGACATTAAGTGCTTTGATTTCTTTGAAAAACAATATTAACTTTCTGTAACAAAGAACTTAGTTTGACAGGACAATGAACTTTGACATTTAGTAAATAAACAAACAGATTATGGATGCTTCTGATGTATTATCGCAACAGACCACCAAATCTGGAAAAGTGAGGCAGCGTATCAAATGGACAGATAATATGAACATTTGTGTGATGCGCAACTACTATAGAATTACGTTATTAGAAACTAGATTAGTTGGATATCGACAAGAACTGCACCGAGCGTTTACACGTGAATACCCATTGGTAGATGTAACCGAACAAAGAGTAGCAGACCAAAGGAGAATAATTGTAAGTAATGGTATGCTACCATTTAATCTATTGAACGTAATAAGACATGAAGTAGAGGAAGAACTACAAATAGATCAAGAAAATGAAGAGGATTTGGCGAACGAGGAGCACATCATGGAAGCATCAAGAAACGATGACCATCTACGACAAGAATTAATGGAACAAGTAGATCTACCAGAAGGCCAGAACACACAAGAGGTACATCACCAACATCCACCTATTAATCACATTGAACAAGAAGAGAATACAAGAGGAAACACACAAGAAATAGACGAGTTAAAGAACATATTACATTTAGCTTTTGAAAATGCTTTGTCAGAATTTGCACATATAGAACCGAACAAGAGACCTAGAATTCCTAAACCTAAACAGTCTAAGCAAATGGACATAATAATGCACGTAATGAACGCACATATATTGTTAGATTACGCGAAGAAAGAATTGTCGTTTGAGGAAGTGCATGCAGCAATATATTGTGGAGCCGTAGCAGTGGTCAGACAATTAGGATTAAAAATAAAGTTGGTACATTCTCAGAACATAAAAACAAATAAGACTCCAAAATGGGAACGAAGATTAGTCAAACGCATCAACGAGTTAAGGAGAGATATTGGGAGATTAGAACAATTCAGGATGGGTAATAGATCTAAAAAGATATTACAATATTGCCAACACATATTTGAAAGGTTTAAAATCCATACTATACATGAAACACCGAACGAGGCTACAAACGAATATTTGGATACTCTAAAGCAAAAAGTAAGTGCATTAGCCAAAAGACTTCGAAGATATAAAGAGTGTAGTGATAGAAAAGAACAAAACGAAATGTTTAAAGAAAAAGAAAAAGAATTCTATCAGCAAATTAACAATAAAGAAGAAATAGTAGGCAATGGTATACCATCGAAGACGGAGATTGAGCAATTTTGGGGTGGGATATGGAGTAACCCATTAATGCACAATCACAATGCAATATGGATTCAAGATGAAATTGAGGCAATGAGTGATATCGAAGAAATGACATTTGATGGCATCAGTGTAAATGATATAAAATCAACGATACGAAATACTCATAATTGGAAAGCACCCGGTAACGATAACATTCAAAATTTTTGGTACAAGAAGTTTTCAAACATGCACACCCAGATTGCTAAATGTCTTAATGAATTTATATTAGGAGACAAGGATTTACCAGATTTCTTTACTGAAGGAATAACATTTCTTAAACCAAAAGATAATGACACCAAAAATCCAAGTAAATATAGACCAATTACATGCTTACCTACTATTTACAAAATCTTGACATCGTGCATAACAAATAAAATATATAGTCACTGCGAAGAACACAATATATTAGCTGAAGAACAAAAGGGATGTCGTAAATTGTCGCAAGGGTGTAAGGAACAATTAATTATCGATTCTGTTGTAATGAACCAAGCTTTCAACAAGAAGAGAAACATTCACGTTAGCTATATTGATTACAAGAAAGCGTATGATTCGTCACCACATTCGTGGCTAATACAGATACTGGAAATTTATAAAGTAAACCCATTGATAGTAAACTTTTTGCGGACAGCGATGACGAGTTGGAAAACAACATTAAAGTTAAACGTAGGCAAAGAGCAGATATGTACTGACCCAGTTAACATCCGACGAGGTATTTTTCAAGGTGACTCGTTTAGTGCGTTATGGTTTTGTCTTTCATTAAATCCATTATCTCATATACTAAACAAATCTACACATGGTTTCAAGATAAAGGACGGTAATACGGTTTGCCACACACTTTCACATCTATTCTACATGGACGATCTCAAGCTATATGCTTTAAATGCGACACACATGACGAATCTTCTTAACTCAACGTTAGAATTCAGTAGAGATATATGTATGGATTTTGGAATTGATAAATGTAAGTCACTTCATGTCATCAAAGGAAAGATTACGAAATTAGAAGAGTTTGAAATTGACGAAGACAACCGGATTGGAGTAATGGACGAAGAAGATATATACAAATATCTAGGATTTGCGCAGGCTAAACGAATTGATCATAAACTGATGAAAAGTAAACTAATTTCTGCATACAAGAAACGAATAGGATCCATTTTAAAAACACAATTGAATGGTAAAAACAAGATCAAAGCAATTAACACTTATGCTATACCGGTACTAACATATTCATTTGGAATTATTAACTGGACACAGACAGAACTTCATGCCCTAGAAATTCTCACCCGCACAACATTCACCAAATACAGAAGTCATCACCCTAAGTCAGCAATAGAACGAGTGACTCTACCTAGAGAAAAAGGGGGAAGAGGCTTGATTGATTTAAACAATTTATATTATAAACAAATTGAAATTCTGAGAAAGTACTTTTATACAAAATGCCCACATTCACAACTTCATAGAGCTATAGTATCGGCAGACAAGTCGCTTTCTCCCCTCAATTTAAATGACGGAAATTTAAACTTGCTTCAAAAACTAAATTCTGACACAGCAAAAGAGATCAGAATATCAGAAAAGACGTTACATAGCAGACATTATAAAGAACTTCTTAAGGATAGCGTCGATAGGGTAGCATCGAACAAATGGTTAACGTCCGGGGACATTTTCAGCGAAACAGAGGGATTTATGATCGCTATTCAAGATAAAGTAATCAAGACTAACAATTACAAAAAATACATACTGAAAGACGTCACAGTGGAAGATAAATGTAGAAAATGTAATTTGAAGGGCGAAACAATTGAACATATCGTATCTGGGTGCAAAATGCTTTGTCAAACAGATTATCTCCATAGGCATAACCAAGTTGCAAACATTGTACATCAAAAATTAGCCATGAAGTATAAACTTATAAACACAACCACTGCGTATTACAAATACAAGCCTGAAAAGGTATTAGATAGTAAAGACTACAAATTATATTACGACCGGGCAGTTATTACAGACCAAACCATACATCACAATAGACCGGATATTATATTTATTGACAAGAAGAAACGAGAAACGATTTTAATTGATGTTGCCGTCCCTTTATGCCACAATGTAGAGACAACTTGGCGGGAAAAGATAAACAGATATAAGGAATTATCAATTGAAATAAAAAGGTTGTGGAAGCAGAATAATGTAACTGTTATACCGTTAATTATATCAGCAAATGGCATTGTTCCACGTAAACTCCATGACAGTATTAAACTAATTGGTCTCCAACCGAACATATACATCGAGATGCAAAAAGCAATTATTTTGAACACGTGTAGGATAGTGCGAAAATTTTTGAACTAAGAAGAATGAAGACTTCAAGAAGTTCTCCATCCCGATGGTGGTTTTCGTGGTTTCCACCGTACAAAGAGCGAATGCTGGGATGAGTACAAATCGGCCACGACCGTACATAGCATCCACAGTTCGGTTTGGAAAAAATAATGTGGACAATGATATATTAAGTAGTATAGCCAAATGTGGGCATTTGAGAAGCAGAAGAAGAAGAAGAAGAAGAAGAAGAAGAAGAAGAAGAAGAAGAAGAAGAAGAAGAAGAAGAAGAAGAAGAAGATGTATTAAGTAGTTTTAAGTAGATTTTCATAAGGTAAACACATGGAAATACTTGACATTTGTGTCCGTACAACATGTTTATGCCGGTTTTGACCGAGTTTGTATGTATTGCAACAATAAAATAATAATAATAATAATAATAATAATAATAATAATAATAATAATAATAATAATAATAATAATAATAATAATAATAATAATAATAACAATTATAGTAATAAAATCGCGATTTGTGTGTATATTTTTCCAGTTGCATTTGGTTGTTTGTTGACAGAGAGAGAGAGAGAAAAAAAAAAGAGAGAGAGAGAGAGAGAGGAGAGAGAGAGAGAGAGAGAGAGAGAGAGAGAGAGAGAGAGAGAGAGAGAGAGAGAGAGAGAGAGAGAGAGAGAGAGAGAGGTTTGTCTGCTTTGCGTGTATAACTTTTTGAGTGGGTTTTATTGGAAAGCTCAACAAGTAAGCTTTTGTAAAAGCTTTTTGTTTGACGTCTCAATGATAATATTTATTGAGTGAACTGAAATGCATTCAAGTAAATCATGCTATTGCTCTAGAATGTTTCTCTGGTTCTCTAAGCTATTAGAAGAGGGACCTGAATCTTTAATCCCAGTTAGGAGAAGGAAAATGTGTTCATCATGTCTGATGTCTTTGGGTTGAGTGCGTCATATTATAACTCGTTACTGTCATTTTCAGTCATTTGTTTGTCAGTCGAAAATCATTTCATAGTTTACGCTTAAAAAAATCTAGATAAAGGTATAAACAGCATCGCAAAAGTTCAACTTCGCTTGGTTAAAGATCCAAACGACATCTGCATTGTGCAGCGCTCTGTGAGCAAAAGTTCCAAGTGCCAACCGGCAAAGGAGTCATTTCAAGTTTAGTAGTCCATTAGGTGCTAAGGAAGCGACCCTCCCCCCCCCCCCCCCCCCCCCCCCCGCCCCCTGGCGCAAATTTTCACGATAGCAGTTCGATAGAGAAAAAAATTGAGAATTCATAATTCACTTGTTTGCCACGTGACAGCTGGGGCGTTTGGCCTCCAGGGGTGTCCAAAGTTGAGATTTTCAAAACTTGAATTTGTCACTTTTCTCAAAGTATTTGTGAATTTGTAATTATTCTTTCATAAAGTGATGTATAGTAGTATTTTATTATTTTTAGTACAAAAAAACAAAGATAATTCATTAAGGGGTGTCCAAATAAAAATATAAACATTTTTACCACTGTATACAACTGTTACATGCAATTTTTGGCACATCCTGATTGGAAAAAGATCCATATAGTAGTATAATGATTCATACAACTTATTTAAAACAGATAATGAAGAATTTTTTTTAAAGGGGTGCCCAAAATGCTGGATTTCTTATTAGGATCAATATGAGAACAATGTAAGAAGACGAAATATATGTATGCGTGGTACCAAAATCAGTAAACCCACTTATTAATAAGCATTTATTTAATCCATAACATTTACATAGTCAGGGGTGTCCATAATTTAATGTTTCAATTAATTAATTGCCTAATTATATTACTCGATGGAAAAATGCTGTCAGAGTTTTGTCATCATCGAGTCGAAATAAAATACAAAACAGAACTATTTTATTTTTTAGATAGGGTTGTCCAAAAATTCAATACAAATAAACTTCAATTTACATGGCAATAAATAAACCGTCACTTTCTTCATTTTAAGCGACGATCTCCTAAAATGGACGAAGTTTTGTAGTTTTTCTAAGAGTGGAGAATTACTGGGATATCTGTAAATAGACGAATAATCATGGAATTGGTTTGCAAACTTACACAATGTTGCTGTAGGTACTTTCATATTGTCTAACCAAAAGCATAAGGAAGCCAAAATTAAATTAATACGGAATTCCGATTGAAAATCAAGGGAAACGGTTTAACTAACGCCGGGTGTTTGTTGTATACGGAAAGTTTGCTGTGAAGGTAGGAATGAAGTGTGTTCAGTTTTGTGTAATTTATATGTTATTGCTCATTGTTTCATTGGAACCTGTTCCTTCGTTCCTCTCTCTCTCCCTCTAGCTAATCGTCTTCGTCAAAGTACAAATCCATTTCTTGGTAATCGTCAACTTTACTGAGCTCATCTACTTTTTCTTCGGCATCATCATCGCCAGCATCATCATTATTGGTGTTCTCACTCAGCAGACCTACAAATACTTGTGGCATAATGCAACCCTCAGTTCACGTATACTCAAGACATTAGAATTAGGTCCAGGGATATCTGGTTTAGCTTCCATTGCCCGATTCCAAACAAGTGACTAATTAGCTCGTTTTATGGGCTGTCCTAAAGACGACTTACAAGGAGATGAGAGGCTGAAGTCTGAGCCGTTGTAGTTTGGCGCAATTTACAGATGAAGTACACTTTTTAAGATGGTATATCGAAGTTATTTACGTTAAATGGTTTGTCTAATGATGCTAATATATCAAACACACAAATTTGTCTAGTGTTTCATACTGTTCCTCATCGATGTTCCCAAAGACGTAAACGCACCCAGATATTATGTGGTTTTCAAGAACCTTCAGTGGAGCCAGTTTCCCTCGGCGAGCAATTAATGCGCTTGTACTATAACACCCACTGAATGCATGGAAAGCAGGAAGAGCATTAGACATTTCCACCCCAATTATATTTCCCACTTGATTTACGTCAACTAGTCTTCGTTTGTTCCCAGAACCTATATAAAATAAAATAAAATTATTGACTGTGGTCGTGGACATCACCAAAAGTAAAAATTCACACCTGTGTCCGGACTTCTGATAACGAGAACACGTGGTTGTTCAGAAATGTTTAGAGCATACTGACAATGCAGCAAGTTTTTTGTATTGACTTCTTCTTCTGTTTACTGTAGATCGTCCACGGGGTTTGTAATGCCTGGGCGGCCACCTACACTAGTCATTACAGTGCACGTGTCTTCACATACCACAAAACAATCGTCTATGCAATAGTTGGTTTGGTCTGCAAATAGCTCACTTCTCCACTGCGATAAGATTGATTGTACTATTTGTATTTTGTTAGAATTTTAAAGAAATTATTTCCAAACTCGATGAAGTTCGTCATTCACCCAGTTATTAAATACTTCTTTGCTTGATCTCTTCTCATTCTTACAGCATTTTTATCGAATCACGGCTTGTATAGGCAGGGTAAATTTGGCATTTTAATTGTTATTGAGGCCTAGCTGTTTTGATAAATTTAAAGATTTACACGAAACAGGCTATAATTCACATTATAAATTGCTGTATTTCCTTGACAAGTGTCAAGTGGAGTCCGCGATCTCTTCAGGACATCGGCTAATACTATGCTATTACATCACATTTGGTTTTGGATAAATGTTAAATAGAATACAGTAATTGCTTTTATCAACTCAAATGAACTTTGTACAGTAATGTAAATGTGTTTATTCTACGGAATAACAATATTTATAAATTTTACTCAGCTTTCACTTAAAGTCGATAGATGAAGTGAACTACCCATTCAATACAACAACTAAACTATTCAAATTAAATGGACATGAAAAAATACTTTTTTTATTCTGAATTATGAATTTCAAGAATTATTACATGTGAGTAGCATTTAATACTGAACGTCTTGAAATTATATATTTTTTTTTATTAATAAAGTATTTTTATAGTTTCTAATTTGAGTAGATTTGAGGTAAAATTGACACACCAGCGCAAATATCTCGAAAACGGATTGCGTTCGATCATCGTTTTCAAACGTATTCATGTTAGTTATGAAGTTATCTACATTTAGGACGAAAATTTGTTACAATATATTACTTTTTGAAGGTGCTACGCGAAGTTATACGATTGAAAGTGTAGGTTTTTGTTCAGTTACAATGTACAACATAGGGAATTCCAACGCATTTCAACACTCAATAAATAAAAAACTAATAGCGGTAGGTGCATATTTTTTTCTACAATATTCACAAGCTTAATCTCAACTTGCAGTACATACAATTTGAATGATTTATATTACATGTGCAGTTATCATCGATCGACTTTAAGTAATGTTCAGAACAAAATGTGTGTGTATTTGGAGGAATGCCACCATAAGTGGTATCGGCACATTGTTGATTTTGGACAACCCTGTTCATACTAATACCAACATATAAATATTGATTGTTCGTACATAGTATATGAAGTTTGGTAGTGCAAAAATGATTATCTTTAGGGATTACCCACAAAAAAAAAAAAAATACAATTATATTTATATTTATGATGATGGACACCCCTACAATTTAAACGCCCCAGATACCAACAAGCAATCAAGGAAACAATGTAAAATCATAGGTGTTTCTTTAAGAAAGCAAGTAGCCACATTAGTTGCAGGTGCCACTTTACGGATTAACCATAGTGAATGGTATATCTAAAGTAGAGTCAATAGAACTATAATTGTTGGACCACCCTTAATTATTGACGTTAGTTTATTCAATTATTAGTAAGGGGAAATATGTGTATTGATTTTTGCAATTTCAACAGACATAATTTCCAGAAACGTGACCAAACTTTGAAATCTTATTAGTAAAATTACCTCAACTTTGGACATCCCTGGAGGCCAAACGCCCCAGCTGTCACGTGGCAAACAAGTGTATTATTGTTCCTCGTTTTTTTCTCTACAAAACTGCTATTCTGAAAATTTGCGCCAGGGGGGGAGGGGGGGTTATATGCCACCTAAAGCCGGATCTACACTTGGGCGACATGGTCGTGCGACACTGTTGCGCGACGATGTCGCATGGCCATGTCACCCAAGTGTAGACAGAATGTCGTGCGACATAAGAAGTCGTGCGACACATGTTTCAAGTTTCCAAAAGTTGTCGGTAAAGATCAAAGGAATGTGGCTCGACAAGGCCGGGGTCGGTTTAAATAAAACCTCCAATGAATGGTAGGAATCACCACTAGCCATACACCTTAGAGTTATTCCTAATCGTTCTTTTATTGGTATTGCTTCTTTAAATCTGGTATCATTTTTAGCGATTTTTGGACCTATCATAGTAAGTAATTCTTGAAAATCACTACTAGATATGCGAAAAAAGTTTTTAAAGCCACCATTGCAGCGATATTCTACGTCCAAAGGATCGGAATCATCGCACACAAGATCAGCCATTAAGTCAGTGCCGCTATATCTTGTCCTGCTTTTGAGAGTTGGACGTATCCAAAACCTCCGCGGACGGTGTTGTCTTCTGGCCCCTAATATTACCGAGGCCGCAGCGATAATTAGTACGTCTTCTTCGTCCCACATCTTGAGTGTCACTGGCAACAACTTCTCGGCTGACACGGGTAGTGTAGACAGGGACTTGTCGAACGACACTATCGTGCGACTGTCGTCGGGCGACAGTGTCGTGCGACCATGTCGCCCAAGTGTAGATCCGGCTTAACGGACTATAGCAATAAGGATCCAAGTGCATCGGCGACATTGTTGAATTATTATTGAGTGGGTTTGATTAATGCCAGGGTATTGGGTCAATACACAAGTATATTACGTATTGAATAGTAAATAAAATGTTTTCGAAAATAACATTTGGTAACGTTACACATTGGAAAGATGGCGCCTAGTTCGTTATTGATAAACTCATAAACACAGGAATTACAACAAGGAAAAACAGAAAATCTGAAAAATTGCATGAAACAGTTACCTATTTTATTTTCAAGAGCAAAATCTATCTACAATAACTAAATAATTGTGATACATTTTGAAGTCTCATTTTGTTTTATTTTTAATTTTATATTTTATGTAGTGTTCATTATCTATTATTATTTTTTTGTTTTCAGCTTGTGTTCTAATTTGTGACTTTTCTTGACCAAATGAAATTTTCGAAAAAAAATGTATTTTCTATTTTTCAATGCCTAATATACTTGTATATTGCACCCAATACCCTGGCATTAATCCAACTTAGATTTTATAATCTAGGTTGTAATCTCCTTGTATCCAACCTCGCGGCCTGGCCCCTGGTCCTAGAGTCCAGGCTGACTTCACCCCCGTATTCCCGAGGTCGAGGTTGGGGTGGGCCAATGACGTAGCTGGCGAGGGAGGAAGTCAGTGGTCGTTAGACCGTCAACCTTATAGGAAGTGTTTGTGCGTGTTTGTAAACTTGTCTTTTAACTTTGGAGTAAATTAAATCATATATCTATCACATATCTAATTGTCATAAACAGTAAATAAAACATGTGTACTAAATATCAAATATATTTCATTATAATTAAAGGAATCATCACTAGGTGTATGCAAAACTGATTATATCTCAGAATGCTAATATGACACCTGGATCCATATTGATTAACGTGGTCCAAGAGATATCTCTTTTGTATTTTGACTTCCAGAAGAATACAACTTACAAGCAAAATGTGTTAACAAAATACACATTTAAATGTAAACGTTATTCACTAGGACGAACTTTTTAGACTAACAATGCTTTTCACCTAACGAGCGCAAGTATTTGCATTTCGGGGAAACTATTATAGTCTGAAGATGGTACAACATTTCGGTTGTTATAAACAGATGTTATGTTGTTAAAGTTGTTAATGAAAAGGAATTAAATTTAATACATTTGCGACATTTAAAAAAATATGTTTGATTGAGTTTGTCTATATAGGGTCGCCCAAAGTAAACTAAAATAAATGTTACCGTATTTATCGAGCATAATGAAATCTTACGGGGGGGGGGGGGGGGAGGCTCAACACTGAAAATCTGTTAAAAATCGATTGTTAAGCGCGTTCGGAAGTAGTTTTGATGTTTGTAGTCGACTAATTGGTCTCAGGCCCGGTATTTCAATGTCCAGTTAAAGTAGCAAGTAAATTTAACTCCAGGTACTCCCACTTTGGTGTATTTCCACTGTCAGTTAGCTTAACTGGCAGGTAATTTGGATCCTATCTGACAAGTAAACTAACTGATAGGTCGAGTACCTGTTAAGCGATAACTGACAGTTACTGTTACAGTTACTGTACGAGGACAACCTTCAATCCATAATCATACAAATATAACCTAACATTTTAGAAAATAAGAAAGTGAAGTGGTGCAGAAATGGACGGTCGACAGTCTACGCTATTTCGCAGTTCAACGACATTTCATCGTTCACCCATTGGTTGACTGCCTGCAATAAGCTGCAACTTTAATCTGTTTGACGTCGTACGGAAACGTTTGCTTTCAGCGTGGAGGAAATACACTCACTATAAAAAACTGCGTCTAGATGCAATAAAAATTGCACGTCTAAAGAGCGCTATTGACAAGTTTGAGTTAAAGTTTTGCTTTGTTTTTGGCACAAAGCACTATGCAAAGTATTTGCTCTGTCAAACTATCTTCAGAATTCCAAAATGTCTTCTTACTGCAAGTAGCTTAATAAAGCAGGCGAGGCCGAACTATCAGCAATGCGCTCTAATGATGCGTTCATTGGCATTATTGAAGGAGAATAGGGGCTCGCAGACTCGAGTGAATCAACAACGAGCTATGTTCAAAAGAGGGTGTATAAAACGCGACGATTTCGTGTTGAGCTTGCCGAAGATTTCCCCACTGTATCCTCAAAAGACCATTTCAGAAGTCAGCTTTTCTTCAAAGTTATTAATATTTTCACCACGCAGCTGAAGATCTCTTTGAAGATCTCCATATGATTGCTTCAAATTTTTACTGTTTAGAACTATCAAATTTTTCTGATGAAAGAAATATTCTGGCTCTCCAAGATTTGGCATTTTTTTTTTTACCAAAATTATAATTCTCTTTTCCTTATTGGTGATGAATACTTCTCATTCCGTGCCTTGTACTGTAATAATTCATTGAAGCTCACGACATGAAAAGTGTATATCCAAATTTGTTCACCGTGTATCAAATTTATCTTTCTTGACCGGTAAGCAGTGCGACGGCAGACTCAAGCAGTGCGACGGCTGAGAGGTATCAGCTGACTCAAGCAGTGCGACGGCTGAGAGGTATCAGCTGACTCAAGCAGTGCGACGGCTGAGAGGTATCAGCTGACTCAAGCAGTGCGACGGCTGAGAGGTATCAGCTGACTCAAGCAGTGCGACGGCTGAGAGGTATCAGCTGACTCAAGCAGTGCGACGGCTGAGAGGTATCAGCTGACTCAAGCAGTGCGACGGCTGAGAGGTATCAGCTGACTCAAGCAGTGCGACGGCTGAGAGGTATCAGCTGACTCAAGCAGTGCGACGGCTGAGAGGTATCAGCTGACTCAAGCAGTGCGACGGCTGAGAGGTATCAGCTGACTCAAGCAGTGCGACGGCTGAGAGGTATCAGCTGACTCAAGCAGTGCGACGGCTGAGAGGTATCAGCTGACTGATGAAAATCTTTCATTCATACCTCACCTGACTCAGAATAGGAAAAAGATAACAAATGTTTTCGCAACAATTAAACGAATCGCGAGGAAGGATTGGGGTTTGAATAGTAAAACTATGAGTAGATTGTACGACGCGGCTGCCATACCCATTATAACCTACGGGGCCTCAGCCTGGTTACCGAAAATAGAACAAGTTCGATTCAAGAGGACCTTGCGCTCATTGCAAAGAGGGCTTTTGTTGCTGACGAACAGAGCATGCAGAACGGTCTTAACCGAGGCCCTTATGGTGATATCTAACAAACTACCCGTGGAATATGAAGTCCTTATTGCGGGTATGAGATATTGGATAAAGAAGAATAAAACACGAGAGGTTCTCCAGATAAGGAACAACGTTACCTTGTTGATGGGCCGAGAGAGGAAGGTATTTATCAGAAGCGAGCTAAGAAGGATAACAGAGGATTGCTGGGACAAGTGGCAGGGGGAATGGGGATCGGCGACAAATGGCAGAAATTGTTACAACTTTATTCCGGACGTCAGAGAAAGACGGAATTGGACTTGGTTTAGCCCTGGGTTGGTCACCACGTACAGTTTGACTGGACATGGGCCGATTAGGGAAAATCTTGCTAGGTTGGGCCTAGAGATGGAAGACAAATGTAGATGCGGGGAAACTGAGAGCATATGGCACATTTTAATAATATGTGAGGGATACTCGGATCTACGAAATAAATACTTAGCGGAAGAACTGGCTAAAATAGAAGAAGATATTGATCTGAGGTACTTGGTGGAAAACGAGGAGGTCTATCATAAGTTAGAAAACTTTTCCAAGGAATTATAGAACCGCAGGGAGGAAGAGAGGCAGATGGAAATACTGGAGGCAGAAGATGAGGTTGGAGGATACATGGATATGTCGTGGAAAAGGCGGAGTGGACGAAACTCAGGATGGTTGGAGGAAATCCAGTGAAAGATGGGAGCTCAAGAAAAGATCAAGTACAACGAAAGAAACTGGATGGAAGTTGTTTAAGGACATCGTTATCAAACGTTAAGGAGAAGTCAACGTATAGAAGAATGAAGAGATAAACAAGAAAACCATGCCTATAATGCTTATAGGCAAGGTGCCTCAAAAGTATAAAGAGCTTAGGGGTCAACCCTTGGACTTGAACTTGAAGATAAGGAAACACAAATATTGAAGAAGATGTTAAGCCGACGTAAGAGTTGCTAACACTCATAGAAGATGAAGACGAAGAAGAAGCTAGACACGAAGATGGATGGAGGACTACAACGTCAAGGAGACCAAGCAATCAGCGTTTAGTAGCTACGTTACGGAAACCAAGCAGAAAAGAAGATCTGGAAATCGAGGAATACAACTATAGAAGAGTCGCAAGAGTTTGCAAGAGTCGTCACTATACAAGAGGAAGAAGATGAAGAAGAGGATGTCGGTAACGGATTCGGATACAGGACAACAACGTTAAGGAGCCCAAGTAAACAATATCAAGAAACCAATTATGATAAGGAACCAAATACAGAAGAGAAGAACCGAAGAAGAAGGAACACAACAATAAAAAAGAAGTTAACTGGTGCAATGAGCTGTTACCCAAAGAAGAAGAAGATAAAGAAGAAGCAAGACAGGAAAATGGATGGACGACAACTACGCCAACGAGACCAAGTACTCTACGTCAAGAAAGCATCCACAACAAGGAACATAAACTAACGAGTAGAACCAAAGAAGAAGAAACACAACAGCAATAGAAGAAGAAAATGATGTAAGAAGAGTTGCCACCCTACGAAGAAGTAGACGAAGAAAAAACAAGGCATGGAAAAGAAAATTGATGAACGACAACTACGCCCAGAAGATCAAGCAAATCACGTCAAGAAAATAAGCAAATAACACAACAATAGAAGAAGATGTCAGCCGATGCAAGAGTCGTTACTACTCAAAATTCAAAAAGAAGAGGATGAAGAAGAAGTACGATACTACGATGGATAGATGACTACAACGCCACAGAGACAAAGTTAACAACACCGAGAAACAACGCTACGGAAACAAAACCGAAAAGAAGATCTAAAGAAGAGGATATCCAACTATAGAAGAAGAGGCAAGCCAACATAAGAGTCGTCATCATCCAAAGAGGAAGATGAAGATGAAGAAGAAGAGGCTTGAAACGGAGTTGAAGGTATGACAACAATGTCAAAGATCAAGCAAACAAGGCCAAGTGAGCAATGAAAAGGAAAATACAGAAGAGCAGAACAACGTCAGAGGACACACGACTTTTGAGGAAGAGTAAAGCCGGTGTAAGAAGCCAGGAAACAAGAGATAGGAAAGTAGTCCAAATTTGTGGGCATCCTTGCTCAAATAAGTAGTAAATGTAACAAAATGATGTATGTTTGATAATTGTACTAACATAAATATTATATGTAAATTGAAATTAACTCAAGTAATTGTATTGTAAACTAAGAAATTTGTAAGAGTCATGTAAAAATGTAATAAGGATAGGCACGCATATGCGCGAAAGCGTGGGTGGCGTGGCAATGTACAAAGATCTATTGAATAATAAAAAATAAAAAAAATTTACTCAAGCAGTGCGACGGCTGAGAGGTATCAGCTGACTCAAGCAGTGCGACGGCTGAGAGGTATCAGCTGACTCAAGCAGTGCGACGGCTGAGAGGTATCAGCTGACTCAAGCAGTGCGACGGCTGAGAGGTATCAGCTGACTCAAGCAGTGCGACGGCTGAGAGGTATCAGCTGACTCAAGCAGTGCGACGGCTGAGAGGTATCAGCTGACTGAAGACAATAAAACGTACACACGGTCACCATGTCACAAGGTCATTCATCCAATTTGTCGTTGCTAAATATTGAGAGAAGCCTGGTCGAGTCACTTGATTTCGAAAACGTTATAACGAACTTAGCAAAAATGAAACTAAGAAGAAAATTACTCCTGCTCAAAGAACGAACTACGAACGCACTCAAAGCAGACATTTCTCAGAGCTGCAATGAACGGTGAGAATTAGCTTTACGGACTTCAACATTAAATCGAGAGCTGTATAAATGTGTTTTATAATACGTTGTCAAATGTCATATTTTGTAAAAATCTATCCGCCTATTGTATCACCAAAATAAAATTTGTAAAGTGTAGGAAACTGGTTAATTTATGAGTCGGCGCCCCCTGAAAAGGTTCTGCCCCACCTATACCCGAAACCTGGATACGCCACTGCACGTCATCTATTAGTAACATTAGTAAAATACGACAAAAAAAATAGTTACTGAGAGGGAGAATTGGAAATGTTATTACCGTCGCGTCAGTTACACCGATGAGAACAATATTAGTGTTTTAGAGTCTGGGGTGCAGAGCAGCAACTATTCTCGGTCTTAATTCAAGATACACGCCGGCAAAATGAGAACTAAAAGGAACTGTTTCTTATTGTTGGAGACTTATGCTGTCAATCATCCCCTTTATTTGGCAAACCATTTAGCTTCTAACATAGTAAAGACAGCTCCAAACCACATGGACCGTCGAAGCAAGAGATAATTATGGTCGACCCTTAGAAAAGGGACAGAATCCTGAGCCCCGTCTTCCTATTGTCAAGTGGGTGTTTTTCTTATTTGAATAGATATTATTGGTGGTCACTTTTTTTTAAAACTGTGCATCCTTGTTGGTGACAAGCTTGACGTTTACAACCTTGCACAGTGAGCGGAAAATAAGCCGCCCTTTGAGGAGTCCTCTTTACCGGCGTGTATCTTGGATAGGGACCGAGTTTAGACGTTCTCCTTCGGCTATATTGAAATATCTTCTAAAGTGACAAACAATTTAAGGCAAACCAATTATCTCCATCATTAATACGTAAAGACACGTACGTCCTCTTCCTTTCTTTCTGACGTCAGAGAAGATTTGTAAACAACGTGTCAATATGTTTGAGGAGAAACATTACACCATTCATTACAGCGAGAAAAACACTGAATGCTGTAAAAGTGAAAGTGTGTCTGAAGGTAAGCTCTATGTAAGCATGGCAGCACATCATTGCTCGCTCTGGACACAAATATAGAAATGTACAAAAACTAAGGCCTCTCCTTTTACAGACTTCGCCAAGCTTCAAGTCGGACTTCTATGCCAACTTACTAGCTTGTAATTATACTGTTACGTTCGTTATTTAATTTTATTTTACATGTTGCTATTTTATCGACAATTAGAATGCAGTGGTAAATTACAAGAATGTCACTCAGTGTGTTTGCTAACCCCACATCAGCTCCTTATCCACTGCATGCCCCATTCATACGCGTTAGAATGCAGTGGTAAATTACAACAATGTCACTCAGTGTGTTTGCTAACCCCACATCAGCTCCTTATCCACTGGATGCCCCATTCATACGCGTTAGAATGCAGTGGTAAATTACAACAATGTCACTCAGTGTGTTTGCTAACCCCACATCAGCTCCTTATCCACTGCATGCCCCATTCATACGCGTTAGAATGCAGTGGAAAATTACAACAATGTCACTCAGTGTGTTTGCTAACCCCACATCAGCTCCTTATCCACTGCATGCCCCATTCATACGCGTTAGAATGCAGTGGTAAATTACAACAATGTCACTCAGTGTGTTTGCTAACCCCACATCAGCTCCTTATCCACTGCATGCCCCATTCATACGCGTTAGAATGCAGTGGTAAATTACAAGAATGTCACTCAGTGTGTTTGCTAACCCCACATCAGCTCCTTATCCACTGGATGCCCCATTCATACGCGTTAGAATGCAGTGGTAAATTACAACAATGTCACTCAGTGTGTTTGCTAACCCCACATCAGCTCCTTATCCACTGCATGCCCCATTCATACGCGTTAGAATGCAGTGGTAAATTACAAGAATGTCACTCAGTGTGTTTGCTAACCCCACATCAGCTCCTTATCCACTGCATGCCCCATTCATACGCGTTAGAATGCAGTGGTAAATTACAACAATGTCACTCAGTGTGTTTGCTAACCCCACATCAGCTCCTTATCCACTGCATGCCCCATTCATACGCGTTAGAATGCAGTGGTAAATTACAACAATGTCACTCAGTGTGTTTGCTAACCCCACATCAGCTCCTTATCCACTGCATGCCCCATTCATACGCGTTAGAATGCAGTGGTAAATTACAACAATGTCACTCAGTGTGTTTGCTAACCCCACATCAGCTCCTTATCCACTGGATGCCCCATTCATACGCGTTAGAATGCAGTGGTAAATTACAACAATGTCACTCAGTGTGTTTGCTAACCCCACATCAGCTCCTTATCCACTGCATGCCCCATTCATACGCGTTAGAATGCAGTGGTAAATTACAACAATGTCACTCAGTGTGTTTGCTAACCCCACATCAGCTCCTTATCCACTGCATGCCCCATTCATACGCGTTAGAATGCAGTGGTAAATTACAACAATGTCACTCAGTGTGTTTGCTAACCCCACATCAGCTCCTTATCCACTGCATGCCCCATTCATACGCGTTAGAATGCAGTGGTAAATTACAAGAATGTCACTCAGTGTGTTTGCTAACCCCACATCAGCTCCTTATCCACTGGATGCCCCATTCATACGCGTTAGAATGCAGTGGTAAATTACAAGAATGTCACTCAGTGTGTTTGCTAACCCCACATCAGCTCCTTATCCACTGCATGCCCCATTCATACGCGTTAGAATGCAGTGGTAAATTACAACAATGTCACTCAGTGTGTTTGCTAACCCCACATCAGCTCCTTATCCACTGCATGCCCCATTCATACGCGTTAGAATGCAGTGGTAAATTACAAGAATGTCACTCAGTGTGTTTGCTAACCCCACATCAGCTCCTTATCCACTGGATGCCCCATTCATACGCGTTAGAATGCAGTGGTAAATTACAACAATGTCACTCAGTGTGTTTGCTATCCCCACATCAGCTCCTTATCCACTGCATGCCCCATTCATACGCGTTAGAATGCAGTGGTAAATTACAAGAATGTCACTCAGTGTGTTTGCTAACCCCACATCAGCTCCTTATCCACTGGATGCCCCATTCATACGCGTTAGAATGCAGTGGTAAATTACAACAATGTCACTCAGTGTGTTTGCTAACCCCACATCAGCTCCTTATCCACTGCATGCCCCATTCATACGCGTTAGAATGCAGTGGTAAATTACAAGAATGTCACTCAGTGTGTTTGCTAACCCCACATCAGCTCCTTATCCACTGGATGCCCCATTCATACGCGTTAGAATGCAGTGGTAAATTACAACAATGTCATTCAGTGTGTTTGCTAACCCCACATCAGCTCCTTATCCACTGCATGCCCCATTCATACGCGTTAGTATGCAGTGGTAAATTACAACAATGTCACTCAGTGTGTTTGCTAACCCCACATCAGCTCCTTATCCACTGGATGCCCCATTCATACGCGTTAGAATGCAGTGGTAAATTACAACAATGTCACTCAGTGTGTTTGCTAACCCCACATCAGCTCCTTATCCACTGGATGCCCCATTCATACGCGTTAGAATGCAGTGGTAAATTACAACAATGTCACTCAGTGTGTTTGCTAACCCCACATCAGCTCCTTATCCACTGCATGCCCCATTCATACGCGTTAGAATGCAGTGGTAAATTACAACAATGTCACTCAGTGTGTTTGCTAACCCCACATCAGCTCCTTATCCACTGCATGCCCCATTCATACGCGTTAGAATGCAGTGGTAAATTACAACAATGTCACTCAGTGTGTTTGCTAACCCCACATCAGCTCCTTATCCACTGCATGCCCCATTCATACGCGTTAGAATGCAGTGGTAAATTACAACAATGTCACTCAGTGTGTTTGCTAACCCCACATCAGCTCCTTATCCACTGCATGCCCCATTCATACGCGTTAGAATGCAGTGGTAAATTACAAGAATGTCACTCAGTGTGTTTGCTAACCCCACATCAGCTCCTTATCCACTGGATGCCCCATTCATACGCGTTAGAATGCAGTGGTAAATTACAACAATGTCACTCAGTGTGTTTGCTAACCCCACATCAGCTCCTTATCCACTGCATGCCCCATTCATACGCGTTAGAATGCAGTGGTAAATTACAAGAATGTCACTCAGTGTGTTTGCTAACCCCACATCAGCTCCTTATCCACTGGATGCCCCATTCATACGCGTTAGAATGCAGTGGTAAATTACAACAATGTCACACAGTGTGTTTGCTAACCCCACATCAGCTCCTTATCCACTGCATGCCCCATTCATACGCGTTAGAATGCAGTGGTAAATTACAACAATGTCACTCAGTGTGTTTGCTAACCCCACATCAGCTCCTTATCCACTGCATGCCCCATTCATACGCGTTAGAATGCAGTGGTAAATTACAACAATGTCACTCAGTGTGTTTGCTAACCCCACATCAGCTCCTTATCCACTGCATGCCCCATTCATACGCGTTAGAATGCAGTGGTAAATTACAAGAATGTCACTCAGTGTGTTTTTGTTAACCCCACATCAGCTCCTTATCCACTGCATGCCCCATTCATACGCGTTAGAATGCAGTGGTAAATTACAACAATGTCACTCAGTGTGTTTGCTAACCCCACATCAGCTCCTTATCCACTGCATGCCCCATTCATACGCGTTAGAATGCAGTGGTAAATTACAAGAATGTCACTCAGTGTGTTTGCTAACCCCACATCAGCTCCTTATCCACTGGATGCCCCATTCATACGCGTTAGAATGCAGTGGTAAATTACAACAATGTCACTCAGTGTGTTTGCTAACCCCACATCAGCTCCTTATCCACTGCATGCCCCATTCATACGCGTTAGAATGCAGTGGTAAATTACAAGAATGTCACTCAGTGTGTTTGCTAACCCCACATCAGCTCCTTATCCACGTGATGCCCCATTCATACGCGTTAGAATGCAGTGGTAAATTACAACAATGTCACTCAGTGTGTTTGCTAACCCCACATCAGCTCCTTATCCACTGCATGCCCCATTCATACGCGTTAGAATGCAGTGGTAAATTACAACAATGTCACTCAGTGTGTTTGCTAACCCCACATCAGCTCCTTATCCACTGCATGCCCCATTCATACGCGTTAGAATGCAGTGGTAAATTACAAGAATGTCACTCAGTGTGTTTGCTAACCCCACATCAGCTCCTTATCCACGTGATGCCCCATTCATACGCGTTAGAATGCAGTGGTAAATTACAACAATGTCACTCAGTGTGTTTGCTAACCCCACATCAGCTCCTTATCCACTGCATGCCCCATTCATACGCGTTAGAATGCAGTGGTAAATTACAACAATGTCACTCAGTGTGTTTGCTAACCCCACATCAGCTCCTTATCCACTGCATGCCCCATTCATACGCGTTAGAATGCAGTGGTAAATTACAACAATGTCACTCAGTGTGTTTGCTAACCCCACATCAGCTCCTTATCCACTGCATGCCCCATTCATACGCGTTAGAATGCAGTGGTAAATTACAACAATGTCACTCAGTGTGTTTGCTAACCCCACATCAGCTCCTTATCCACTGGATGCCCCATTCATACGCGTTAGAATGCAGTGGTAAATTACAACAATGTCACTCAGTGTGTTTGCTAACCCCACATCAGCTCCTTATCCACTGCATGCCCCATTCATACGCGTTAGAATGCAGTGGTAAATTACAACAATGTCACTCAGTGTGTTTGCTAACCCCACATCAGCTCCTTATCCACTGGATGCCCCATTCATACGCGTTAGAATGCAGTGGTAAATTACAAGAATGTCACTCAGTGTGTTTGCTAACCCCACATCAGCTCCTTATCCACTGGATGCCCCATTCATACGCGTTAGAATGCAGTGGTAAATTACAACAATGTCACTCAGTGTGTTTGCTAACCCCACATCAGCTCCTTATCCACTGCATGCCCCATTCATACGCGTTAGAATGCAGTGGTAAATTACAACAATGTCACTCAGTGTGTTTGCTAACCCCACATCAGCTCCTTATCCACTGCATGCCCCATTCATACGCGTTAGAATGCAGTGGTAAATTACAACAATGTCACTCAGTGTGTTTGCTAACCCCACATCAGCTCCTTATCCACTGGATGCCCCATTCATACGCGTTAGAATGCAGTGGTAAATTACAACAATGTCACTCAGTGTGTTTGCTAACCCCACATCAGCTCCTTATCCACTGGATGCCCCATTCATACGCGTTAGAATGCAGTGGTAAATTACAAGAATGTCACTCAGTGTGTTTGCTAACCCCACATCAGCTCCTTATCCACTGCATGCCCCATTCATACGCGTTAGAATGCAGTGGTAAATTACAAGAATGTCACTCAGTGTGTTTTTGTTAACCCCACATCAGCTCCTTATCCACTGCATGCCCCATTCATACGCGTTAGAATGCAGTGGTAAATTACAAGAATGTCACTCAGTGTGTTTGCTAACCCCACATCAGCTCCTTATCCACTGCATGCCCCATTCATACGCGTTAGAATGCAGTGGTAAATTACAACAATGTCACTCAGTGTGTTTGCTAACCCCACATCAGCTCCTTATCCACTGCATGCCCCATTCATACGCGTTAGAATGCAGTGGTAAATTACAACAATGTCACTCAGTGTGTTTGCTAACCCCACATCAGCTCCTTATCCACTGCATGCCCCATTCATACGCGTTAGAATGCAGTGGTAAATTACAACAATGTCACTCAGTGTGTTTGCTAACCCCACATCAGCTCCTTATCCACTGCATGCCCCATTCATACGCGTTAGAATGCAGTGGTAAATTACAACAATGTCACTCAGTGTGTTTGCTAACCCCACATCAGCTCCTTATCCACTGCATGCCCCATTCATACGCGTTAGAATGCAGTGGTAAATTACAACAATGTCACTCAGTGTGTTTGCTAACCCCACATCAGCTCCTTATCCACTGGATGCCCCATTCATACGCGTTAGAATGCAGTGGTAAATTACAACAATGTCACTCAGTGTGTTTGCTAACCCCACATCAGCTCCTTATCCACTGGATGCCCCATTCATACGCGTTAGAATGCAGTGGTAAATTACAAGAATGTCACTCAGTGTGTTTGCTAACCCCACATCAGCTCCTTATCCACTGCATGCCCCATTCATACGCGTTAGAATGCAGTGGTAAATTACAACAATGTCACTCAGTGTGTTTGCTAACCCCACATCAGCTCCTTATCCACTGGATGCCCCATTCATACGCGTTAGAATGCAGTGGTAAATTACAAGAATGTCACTCAGTGTGTTTGCTAACCCCACATCAGCTCCTTATCCACTGCATGCCCCATTCATACGCGTTAGAATGCAGTGGTAAATTACAACAATGTCACTCAGTGTGTTTGCTAACCCCACATCAGCTCCTTATCCACTGCATGCCCCATTCATACGCGTTAGAATGCAGTGGTAAATTACAAGAATGTCACTCAGTGTGTTTGCTAACCCCACATCAGCTCCTTATCCACTGGATGCCCCATTCATACGCGTTAGAATGCAGTGGTAAATTACAACAATGTCACTCAGTGTGTTTGCTAACCCCACATCAGCTCCTTATCCACTGCATGCCCCATTCATACGCGTTAGAATGCAGTGGTAAATTACAACAATGTCACTCAGTGTGTTTGCTAACCCCACATCAGCTCCTTATCCACTGCATGCCCCATTCATACGCGTTAGAATGCAGTGGTAAATTACAAGAATGTCACTCAGTGTGTTTGCTAACCCCACATCAGCTCCTTATCCACTGGATGCCCCATTCATACGCGTGAGAATGCAGTGGTAAATTACAAGAATGTCACTCAGTGTGTTTGCTAACCCCACATCAGCTCCTTATCCACTGGATGCCCCATTCATACGCGTTAGAATGCAGTGGTAAATTACAACAATGTCACTCAGTGTGTTTGCTAACCCCACATCAGCTCCTTATCCACTGCATGCCCCATTCATACGCGTTAGAATGCAGTGGTAAATTACAACAATGTCACTCAGTGTGTTTGCTAACCCCACATCAGCTCCTTATCCACTGCATGCCCCATTCATACGCGTTAGAATGCAGTGGTAAATTACAAGAATGTCACTCAGTGTGTTTGCTAACCCCACATCAGCTCCTTATCCACTGGATGCCCCATTCATACGCGTTAGAATGCAGTGGTAAATTACAAGAATGTCACTCAGTGTGTTTGCTAACCCCACATCAGCTCCTTATCCACTGCATGCCCCATTCATACGCGTTAGAATGCAGTGGTAAATTACAACAATGTCACTCAGTGTGTTTGCTAACCCCACATCAGCTCCTTATCCACTGGATGCCCCATTCATACGCGTTAGAATGCAGTGGTAAATTACAACAATGTCACTCAGTGTGTTTGCTAACCCCACATCAGCTCCTTATCCACTGCATGCCCCATTCATACGCGTTAGAATGCAGTGGTAAATTACAACAATGTCACTCAGTGTGTTTGCTAACCCCACATCAGCTCCTTATCCACTGCATGCCCCATTCATACGCGTTAGAATGCAGTGGTAAATTACAAGAATGTCACTCAGTGTGTTTGCTAACCCCACATCAGCTCCTTATCCACTGGATGCCCCATTCATACGCGTTAGAATGCAGTGGTAAATTACAAGAATGTCACTCAGTGTGTTTGCTAACCCCACATCAGCTCCTTATCCACTGGATGCCCCATTCATACGCGTTAGAATGCAGTGGTAAATTACAACAATGTCACTCAGTGTGTTTGCTAACCCCACATCAGCTCCTTATCCACTGCATGCCCCATTCATACGCGTTAGAATGCAGTGGTAAATTACAAGAATGTCACTCAGTGTGTTTGCTAACCCCACATCAGCTCCTTATCCACTGCATGCCCCATTCATACGCGTTAGAATGCAGTGGTAAATTACAACAATGTCACTCAGTGTGTTTGCTAACCCCACATCAGCTCCTTATCCACTGGATGCCCCATTCATACGCGTTAGAATGCAGTGGTAAATTACAACAATGTCACTCAGTGCGTTTGCTAACCCCACATCCACTGGATGCCCCATTCATACGCGTTAGAATGCAGTGGTAAATTACAACAATGTCACTCAGTGTGTTTGCTAACCCCACATCAGCTCCTTATCCACTGGATGCCCCATTCATACGCGTTAGAATGCAGTGGTAAATTACAACAATGTCACTCAGTGTGTTTGCTAACCCCACATCAGCTCCTTATCCACTGCATGCCCCATTCATACGCGTTAGAATGCAGTGGTAAATTACAACAATGTCACTCAGTGTGTTTGCTTACCCCACATCAGCTCCTTATCCACTGGATGCCCCATTCATACGCGTTAGAATGCAGTGGTAAATTACAACAATGTCACTCAGTGTGTTTGCTAACCCCACATCAGCTCCTTATCCACTGGATGCCCCATTCATACGCGTTAGAATGCAGTGGTAAATTACAAGAATGTCACTCAGTGTGTTTGCTAACCCCACATCAGCTCCTTATCCACTGCATGCCCCATTCATACGCGTTAGAATGCAGTGGTAAATTACAACAATGTCACTCAGTGTGTTTGCTAACCCCACATCAGCTCCTTATCCACTGGATGCCCCATTCATACGCGTTAGAATGCAGTGGTAAATTACAACAATGTCACTCAGTGTGTTTGCTAACCCCACATCAGCTCCTTATCCACTGCATGCCCCATTCATACGCGTTAGAATGCAGTGGTAAATTACAACAATGTCACTCAGTGTGTTTGCTAACCCCACATCAGCTCCTTATCCACTGCATGCCCCATTCATACGCGTTAGAATGCAGTGGTAAATTACAACAATGTCACTCAGTGTGTTTGCTAACCCCACATCAGCTCCTTATCCACTGGATGCCCCATTCATACGCGTTAGAATGCAGTGGTAAATTACAACAATGTCACTCAGTGTGTTTGCTAACCCCACATCAGCTCCTTATCCACTGCATGCCCCATTCATACGCGTTAGAATGCAGTGGTAAATTACAAGAATGTCACTCAGTGTGTTTGCTAACCCCACATCAGCTCCTTATCCACTGCATGCCCCATTCATACGCGTTAGAATGCAGTGGTAAATTACAACAATGTCACTCAGTGTGTTTGCTAACCCCACATCAGCTCCTTATCCACTGCATGCCCCATTTATACGCGTTTGAATGCAGTGGTAAATTACAACAATGTCACTCAGTGTGTTTGCTAACCCCACATCAGCTCCTTATCCACTGCATGCCCCATTCATACGCGTTAGAATGCAGTGGTAAATTACAACAATGTCACTCAGTGTGTTTGCTAACCCCACATCAGCTCCTTATCCACTGGATGCCCCATTCATACGCGTTAGAATGCAGTGGTAAATTACAACAATGTCACTCAGTGTGTTTGCTAACCCCACATCAGCTCCTTATCCACTGCATGCCCCATTCATACGCGTTAGAATGCAGTGGTAAATTACAACAATGTCACTCAGTGTGTTTGCTAACCCCACATCAGCTCCTTATCCACTGCATGCCCCATTCATACGCGTTAGAATGCAGTGGTAAATTACAAGAATGTCACTCAGTGTGTTTGCTAACCCCACATCAGCTCCTTATCCACTGCATGCCCCATTCATACGCGTTAGAATGCAGTGGTAAATTACAAGAATGTCACTCAGTGTGTTTGCTAACCCCACATCAGCTCCTTATCCACTGCATGCCCCATTCATACGCGTTAGAATGCAGTGGTAAATTACAACAATGTCACTCAGTGTGTTTGCTAACCCCACATCAGCTCCTTATCCACTGCATGCCCCATTCATACGCGTTAGTATGCAGTGGTAAATTACAAGAATGTCACTCAGTGTGTTTGCTAACCCCACATCAGCTCCTTATCCACTGGATGCCCCATTCATACGCGTTAGAATGCAGTGGTAAATTACAAGAATGTCACTCAGTGTGTTTGCTAACCCCACATCAGCTCCTTATCCACTGCATGCCCCATTCATACGCGTTAGAATGCAGTGGTAAATTACAACAATGTCACTCAGTGTGTTTGCTAACCCCACATCAGCTCCTTATCCACTGCATGCCCCATTCATACGCGTTAGAATGCAGTGGTAAATTACAACAATGTCACTCAGTGTGTTTGCTAACCCCACATCAGCTCCTTATCCACTGCATGCCCCATTCATACGCGTTAGAATGCAGTGGTAAATTACAAGAATGTCACTCAGTGTGTTTGCTAACCCCACATCAGCTCCTTATCCACTGCATGCCCCATTCATACGCGTTAGAATGCAGTGGTAAATTACAACAATGTCACTCAGTGTGTTTGCTAACCCCACATCAGCTCCTTATCCACTGCATGCCCCATTCATACGCGTTAGAATGCAGTGGTAAATTACAACAATGTCACTCAGTGTGTTTGCTAACCCCACATCAGCTCCTTATCCACTGCATGCCCCATTCATACGCGTTAGAATGCAGTGGTAAATTACAAGAATGTCACTCAGTGTGTTTGCTAACCCCACATCAGCTCCTTATCCACTGGATGCCCCATTCATACGCGTTAGAATGCAGTGGTAAATTACAACAATGTCACTCAGTGTGTTTGCTAACCCCACATCAGCTCCTTATCCACTGCATGCCCCATTCATACGCGTTAGAATGCAGTGGTAAATTACAAGAATGTCACTCAGTGTGTTTGCTAACCCCACATCAGCTCCTTATCCACTGGATGCCCCATTCATACGCGTTAGAATGCAGTGGTAAATTACAACAATGTCACTCAGTGTGTTTGCTAACCCCACATCAGCTCCTTATCCACTGCATGCCCCATTCATACGCGTTAGAATGCAGTGGTAAATTACAACAATGTCACTCAGTGTGTTTGCTAACCCCACATCAGCTCCTTATCCACTGGATGCCCCATTCATACGCGTTAGAATGCAGTGGTAAATTACAACAATGTCACTCAGTGTGTTTGCTAACCCCACATCAGCTCCTTATCCACTGCATGCCCCATTCATACGCGTTAGAATGCAGTGGTAAATTACAAGAATGTCACTCAGTGTGTTTGCTAACCCCACATCAGCTCCTTATCCACTGGATGCCCCATTCATACGCGTTAGAATGCAGTGGTAAATTACAAGAATGTCACTCAGTGTGTTTGCTAACCCCACATCAGCTCCTTATCCACTGCATGCCCCATTCATACGCGTTAGAATGCAGTGGTAAATTACAAGAATGTCACTCAGTGTGTTTGCTAACCCCACATCAGCTCCTTATCCACTGGATGCACCGGGCTGCTTCCCTGCGACACTAGCGCGACGTAGCGGCGGTAATGTCGTTGACTTACATTGTTTATCATTATAATATCTACTTCAAGGTGGAAAATACTTTAACCACAAACGAGGAGACGAAAATGCAGACAAAGAATGACGACGACGATTATGGATGAGAGTAATCCTGGTATAATACCATCTCGTACCAACCTGATCCCTCAAAAAGTACTAAAAGTACTGTCGGTACTAAGCTTTCTGTCACTTAAGATGGAAGTATGCAACTTCGACCCGACTATAGGTTCATCCAACTCCCGCTCGAATCCACTTTGCCATGTCACATTCAAGTGACTCACTTGTGTAAAACATGTCACGATCGACTTAGGCTGTCAAACCTTCACTAGAACTGACAGTTGAGCTCAGGTTGGGGCCACATTTCAATGTTAGGCTAGGGTAGAACACGTCAATAATATTACCAGTTGTGGAAAGATTCTTGTTTCATCTGGAACTCTCTTCCCAACTAAATTTAAAATGTGATGGTGACAGAAATGTTAGAAATTCAATCAGTTTATGTATTGTTTTTGCAATTCTATATTGTATTTAAACAAAGTATTTAACATGTATTTGGTATAATAACCGATAAAAGTAACAATAATAATAATAATATAAATAATAATAATAATAATGCGTTATGGATTTGTCTTTCATTAAACCCAATATCTCATATACTAAACAAATCTTCACATGGTTTCAAGATAAAGGACGGTAATACGGTTTGCCACACACTTTCACATCTATTCTACATGGACGATCTCAAGCTATATGCTTTAAATGCGACTCACATGACGAATCTTCTTAACTCAACGTTAGAATTCAGTAGAGATATATGTATGGATTTTGGAATTGATAAATGTAAGTCACTTCATGTCATCAAAGGAAAGATAACGAAATTAGAAGAGTTTGAAATTGACGAAGACAACCGGATTGGAGTAATGGACGAAGAAGACGTATACAAATATCTAGGATTTGCGCAGGCTAAACGAATTGATCATAAACTGATGAAAAGTAAACTAATTTCTGCATACAATAAACGAATAGGATCCATTTTAAAAACACAATTGAATGGTAAAAACAAGATCAAAGCAATTAACACTTATGCTATACCGGTACTTACATATTCATTTGGAATTATTAACTGGACACAGACAGAACTTCATGCCCTAGAAATTCTCACCCGCACAACATTCACCAAATACAGAAGTCATCACCCTAAGTCAGCAATAGAACGAGTTACTCTACCTAGAGAAAAAGGGGGAAGAGGCTTGATTGATTTAAACAATTTATATTATAAACAAATTGAAATTCTGAGAAAGTACTTTTATACAAAATGCCCACATTCACAACTTCATAGAGCTATAGTATCGGCAGACAAGTCGCTTTCTCCCCTCAATTTAAATGACGGAAATTTAAACTTGCTTCAAAAACTAAATTCTGACACAGCAAAAGAGATCAGAATATTAGAAAAGACGTTTCATAGCAGACATTATAAAGAACTTCTTAAGGATAGCGTCGATAGGGTAGCATCGAACAAATGGCTAACGTCCGGGGACATTTTCAGCGAAACAGAGGGATTTATAATCGCTATTCAAGATAAAGTAATCAAGACTAACAATTACAAAAAGTACATACTGAAAGACGTCACAGTGGAAGATAAATGTAGAAAATGTAATATGAACGGCGAAACAATTGAACATATCGTATCTGGGTGCAAAATGCTTTGTCAAACAGATTATCTTCATAGGCATAACCAAGTTGCAAACATTGTACATCAAAAATTAGCCATGAAGTATAAACTTATAAACACAACCACTGCGTATTACAAATACAAGCCTAAAAAGGTATTAGATAGTAAAGACTACAAATTATATTACGACCGGGCAGTTATAACAGACCAAACCATACATCACAATAGACCGGATATTATATTTATTGACAAGAAGAAACAAGAAACGATTTTAATTGATGTTGCCGTCCCTTTATGCCACAATGTAGAGACAACTTGGCGGGAAAAGATAAACAGATATAAGGAATTATCTATTGAAATAAAAAGGTTGTGGAAGCAGAATAATGTAACTGTTATACCGTTAATTATATCAGCAAATGGCATTGTTCCACGTAAACTCCATGACAGTATTAAACTAATTGGTCTCCAACCGAACATATACATCGAGATGCAAAAATCAATTATTTTGAACACGTGTAGGATAGTGCGAACATTTTTGAACTAAGAAGAATGAAGACTTCAAGAAGTTCTCCATCCCGATGGGGGTTTTCGTGGTTTCCACCGTACAAAGAGCGAATGCTGGGATGAGTACAAATCGGCCACGACCGTACATAGCATCCCCAGTTCGGTTTGGAAAAAATAATGTGGACAATGATATATTAAGGGTAGTTCTGAGTAGATTTTAATAAGGTAAACACATGGAAATACTTGACATTTGTGTCCGTACAACATGTTTATGCCGGTTTTGACCGAGTTTGTATGTATTGCAACAATAAAATAATAATAATAATAATAATAATAATAATAATAATAATAATAATAATAATAATAATAATAATAATAATAAAAATAATAATAATAATAATAATAATAATAATAATAATAATAATAATAATAATAATAATAATAATAATGATAATAATAATAATAATAGTAATAATAGTTATAATAATAATAATAATAATAATAATAATAATAATAATAATAATAATAATAATAATAATAATAATAATAATAGTAATAATAATAATAATAGTAATTTTTATTTTTTTATTATTATTTTAAAGTGAACCAACATACAACAAAAAATATCATACATATGCCCCACTAAGCCAAACAAGGCTTATCAGTGGGTCTATATTACACAAGAAGTATGTTTTAGCGGAAGGCACAATATAAATTAAAATTACCAACTTATTCCTAGACAAAAAAAAACAAAAACTCTATAATAGTAAATTTAGCAAAAAGTATGGAAACGATATAAGATAATAAATACATCAAGATTTAGAACGAGCCGGAAACAGACTAAGATACTAAGATAGACATAATGAAATATTTTGAAGGTAGCGTGATTTTAATGTTGTCTTTACCAAGGATATCTTTTCTAATGACTTGACGTGATTGGGCAGAGAATTAAACAATTTTGGTACCAAATATTTAAAGCAACGTTCCCCATGTTTATTTCTTGTAATTGGAACCTCTAACTTACCTTGACTTAAAGATCTTGTGGCCTGTGAATGAACGCGTACCAATTTATATATACTCTCAAAATAATATTTTAGCACCATACGATAATTAAATAGCTCGTTTAGAGGCAATAAATAGCAATGTCTATAAATTTCATGCATTTCACTTGTATGATTTAATATATGCTTAGGGCAAACTATTTTGATGGTTGAATTTTGTAACCTAACTAACACATCAATGTGGTACGCAGATGCATTACCCCATGAGAGCAAAGCGTAAGAGATTACCGATTCAGCTAATGCAATGTAAACTCATCTTAAAAGACTATAAGATACGACTGGTTTTAATTTATATAACTGATATGCACAAGAACGAAGTTTTGAAGAAATGTAATCGATATGCGGCTTCCATGAAAAATAATTAAAAAAAATAATAATAATAATAATAATAATAATAATAATAATAATAATAATAATAATAATAATAATAATAATAGTAGTAATTGTTTTTATCTTTGTAATTGCATTACAGGTTTACACCTTTCCAAGAAACAAAATAAATTCGTTGACCACAAAGCCATACAAGTGGCTTGTCTGTAGATAAGTACACAAAACAGAAAGTTATGGATCGGATAGACATTATAGCTAAAGCTAGATAATAATCATAATAATAATAATAATAATAATAATAATAATAATAATAATAATAATAATAATAATAATAATAATAATAATAATAATAATAATAATAATAATAATAATAATAATAATAATTTCATTTCATTTCGTTTCATTTATTTATTATTCTGTACAATTACATAAGATTAATATTGACCATAAACTTCATGTACTCTCTGCTCGCCCGTAGGTTTGCTTTATACATAAAATACATAAAATAATACATATAACAAAATACTTAAAATAAAAAAGCGTACAGTCTAGGTAAAGCTATTGAGAACTAGACCATTTCTATTAAAATAAGAGGATACAACACGCAAATCTTGAACAACAAGGATTTCTAAAATGACATAAGACAGAGCTGATAAGACCCGTCAGCATCATCTGCAAACAAAGTTATCTTGGCATAAAGAGGCAGCAGAGAGATGTCATTGATAAAAATCAGGAAAAATAAAGGCCCCAACATCTACCCTTGCGGGACACCACGCTTTACAGTCACTTTATGCACAGACATTTATCATTACCATTTGTGTTCTTTTACTTAAATGTGATTCAAACCGAATACCAATTTGTCCCCTAAGACCGCAGTTCTATAGTTTTCCACCAACAAATCGTGCGAGATCATATCAAATGCCTGAAGTATAAATATACCGCCATGGTCTTGCGGTTTTTCTCCATCACTTGAGTGATGTGTTTAGTGTGGCTATCTATGGCCATATCGACATTTTATTCGGCAAGAAACCATATTGATTAGAAGAAGAACAACTGATAGATTGTAAAAATTTTAAAACAATTCTTGACACATACCACTATCATTTTCGATGAAGATGCTAAACGTGAAATTGGACGATAATTGGTCACCATTGTTTTATCAACAGCTTTTAAAATATGTATAATGACAGCCGTTTTGAAAATGTCTGGTACATAGTCATTGTTCATAGAATGATTAAATAAATACTTGAAAAGTTCATAAATGTCAATATTGCCTTTTCTCGGTGGTCGCCATGCACAGAATTCTAAGACAGACCTTCACCCTTCACACTGTACACATTGTGATACAGATCGAATTTACTGGATGGGAGGCGACCACATTTCCGAAATTGGTCACCCGCCTTTCTTGTGTATCGTAAATTCATAATGTATTTATGACTTCGTGTGCAGAACACTGCAGATGAGGTCTAACTCAGCACATTTCTATTCCAGGCACGGAAGTTGGTTCGTATCTGTATATATGAGAAACAGGCATCTACACTTCTTTGCATCTACAAAGTGAATTATAAACTTTTCTGGTATTTCTCAGAATAACATTTTCTTTTTGGTATAACTTTACCAGTTGTTCTTGTTTCTGTAAGTGCTGATATCAATGGTGGAATGTCGATCGTTAGTAGCACAAGAACCTTTGCAAATTAGTGTTGGGTGAGTTGGGTCTGGTTGAGTGAGCTGCCAAAGTAAACAATATAAGTATTTACTAGTTTGACATTAGCTTGGCTTCGTTGGCTGTATGTCTTGTGGTGATTCACCGCTTGGCTTCAAACGCCGGACAAAGCAAAGCGCAGCGCATTT